>SJYQ01030175.1:99938-260134 GCA_006410935.1 Redunca redunca
ACTTTTCTGAAAAATAGCTGTACAATATGATTGTAAGCTAGTAAATCGTCTCGGGCCAATAACTAAGACCTATCACTGAAAAGGTTAAGATCTAACCACCAATCAAAAAGCTGCACTCCAGCTGCACCTGTTTGTGGTTTTTGTGCTTATAAACTGCTCTATAACAGCTCTTCGGGGTTCGTCTCCTCGGGTGGAGATTGAACCCCGGCGCGTCGGCCTAATAAATCCTCTTGCTATTTGCATCGAATCTGCGTCTCAGTGATCTTTGCGACGGCGAAGCCTGGGCGGAGACTGCAGGGTCTAACAGAACAACAGACTGGTTCCAAATAGGAAAAGGAGTATGTCAAGGCTGTATATTGTCACCCTGCTTATTTAACTTATATGCAGAGTACATCAGGAGAAATGCTGGGCTGGATGAAGCACAAGCTGGAATCGAGATTGCCGGGAGAAATATCAATAACCTCAGATATGCAGATGACACCACCCTTATGGCATAAAATGAAGAGGAACTAAAGAGTGAACTGTGGTTTTGGAGAAGACTCTTGAGTTCCTCTTGGTGAAAGTGAAAGAGGAGAGTGAAAAAGTTAGCTTAAAGCTCAACATTCAGAAAACAAAGATCATGGCATCCAGTCCCATCACTTCATGGCAAATAGATGGAGAAACAATGGAAACAGTGGCAGACTTTATTTTTGGGGGCTCCAAAATCACTGCAGATGGTGACTGTAGCCATGAAATTAAAAGGTGCTTACTCCCTGGAAGAAAAGTTATGACCAACTTAGACAGCATATTAAAAAGCAAAGACATTACTTTGGCAATAAAGGTTCTTCTAGTCAAGGCTATGGTCTTTCCAGTGGTCATGTATGGATATGAGAGTTGGACTATAAAGAAAGCTGAGCACCGAAGAATTGATGCATTTGAACTGTGGTGTTGGAGAAGACTCTTGAGAGTCCCTTGGACTGCAAGGAGATCCAACCAGTCCATCCTAAAGGAAATCAGTCCTGAATGTTCATTGGAAGGACTGATGATGAAGCTGCAACTCCAATACTTTGGCCACCTGATGCAAAGAACTGACTCATTTAAAAAGACCCTGATGCTGGGAAAGAATGAAGGTGGGAGGAAAAGGGGATGACAGAGGATGAGATAGTTGGATGGCATCACCAGGTCAATGGACATGAGTTTGAGTGGACTCTGGAAGTTGGTGATGGACAGGGAGGCCTGGCGTGCTGCAGTCCATAGGGTAGCAAAGAGTCGGACAGAACTGAGTGACTGAACTGAACTGAACTGAGCTGAATGACCTTTGAGATGCTCAGGGTAATCATTAGCTTTCAACTTTTTGAGTCCAAAGCCTGCTGGTACTCTTTGATAGTATGAGAAGATAATATTGCAAAGAAGGGGAAAATGCTTTTCAAAATCACAGTGGGCATCAAGGTCAGACATAGCAGAGTCTTTGTCAGGCTTCTCATATGCTGTGTATGTGTGCTCGGTTGTGTCCGAATCTCTGACCCCATGGTCTGTAGCCCATCAGGCTCCTCTGTCCATGGGATTCTCCAGGCAAGAATACTAGAGTGGGTTGCCATTTCCTTCTCCAGGGATCTTCCCAACCCAGGGATGAAATCCGCATCTCCAGCATTGACAGGAGTATTCTTTACCACTGTGCCATTTGGGAAGTTGTCATATGTTAATAAGCCTTGTTTTTCAATTGATGACTCGATATGGGCCCGAATGGGTTAAGGACTAGGGGTTGACGAGAACTACATTCAGGTCTAGAGAATTGACGTTCAGGTCTTAATAAATAACAAGAATTTTTAATACCTGGGGACAGCACTGGGGAAGGAGGAGTAAAGAAAAGAGACTGAGGGTTAAGGAAAAGAGAGTTAGCTAATTGGCATAGTACCTTGAATGTAGGGAGTCCATCCAGTGAAATGTCCAATGGCACAGTAGCCAAGAGGACCTTTAGGAAAGGGAGATCTAATGCAAAATTTCAAACAGCTTGTACTCTGCAGTATAAACACATTTGGTTTCCCCGTTAACATTGACGCACAAGCAGAAACCTCTACGATCAGACTGTGTTTATTTTTTGTAGGAGAAAGGTGAAGATAATCAAAGAAACAAATTTAGTTTCCTATGGGGATGGGTTTAGCATAGAATAATGTGAAGTTCATTAACTCAAGCATGTCATCAGAAGAAAGAAATTAGAGCCAGAGGTGACCATGAAAAACCCAAGTTTCCGAGAATTTATAAAAATGGGTGGTAAGAGTGTAGACTTTTTAAAGTTTTGGAATGGGCATTTGAGCAAACCTTCTCCAGCTCTTAACAGGCAGGGCTACCTTGTCTGATATGAACCATACAATCCTGTTTGTGCTCATCCTAGAACAGCATTGCCCAAACTTCAAGGATGTCATGTCTGCTTTCTAATGTCGACATGAAAGTGATATTCCTTTCATCAGTCCCCTTCAGCCTGTTCCCATTTGAAGCCACATCCAGCCTCTGAACCCTGACACTGAATTAAATCTCAGAGACAGAGTGGTGGGTAAAGTAGAAAAGAATAGTTTTATTGCTTTGCCAAGCAAAGGGAGCCAACAGCAGGCTCATGTCCTCAAAACTGTGTGTCCCCCCACCTGGAGAGGATAGTGAGAAGTTTTATAGTATTAGTTCCCAGGGCACATGATCAGCTTCTGATTGGTTGGTGGTGAGGTTAAGTCAGACTCAGCATCTTCAAACCCTCCATTTCCAACTGGTGTGGGATTTACGTGCTTGTGGGCAGCATACCATTGTTAACCTTTAACTTCTCCCATCTGGTGGGGGTTTCAGTATCTACAAAATAGCTAAAAGATATTGGCGCGTGTGTCCTTTGATGGGGACCAGGACCTTGCCCCAAGCTGCACTGTGGTTCCTCTGGACTCTTCCTCCTTTGTCTCCCGTTCTCTCCCTTACCTCATTAGCCACTGTTTGAACCTGCCTGTTGGAACTCAGGGAAGGAAGGTCATAGAAGCTGAATGAAGAATCAGAGAACTGAGGGACACAGGAAAGGTTTTTGTGCCCAGGAGCCCCACAACATCCTGCTTGGTATCCAGTTTGCAACTTTGAGCAAATCAGTTGTATTTGATTACAATTAATAGTTGTGTTCATTTCAGTCTGTCTTGAGAGAGAATGGTTCAATCTCCATAAGCATTTTAGCTGAACTTCTCTGAGTCAATTCTATTACGATGTACTTCTTGTGTAAGGCTGTGTTTTAAACAAATATTATCCAACTTCAACGTTTCTAACCATTACCACTTGACATCAAGAGGGTTGAGTGTGCCCTAGATTTGATCATCTCAGAGGACTCTAGACCAGGAGTAAAAACTTCCATGTTTGCGTCTCAGGTTTGCCACTTAACTCACAGTGTGACCTTGAGCCTCGATTTCCTTATCTGCAAAACAGGGTGACAGAGCTTCACTGCTCACCTCATAAGACCCCTGGAAAAATTAGAAGAGATAATTTATACCAGTGATATTTTTATATCATAAGAATAGATAAATTAGAAGAGATAATTTATATCAATGATATTTTTCAGCATATAGAATTATGTAAATAAAGGTGAATAACTGAGCTGATGATATTGTTATGCCCAAGTCGCGAAATCTCTCAGTGACCACCAGGGAGCCGGTATCCGATGCAAAAGCAAGAGAGTTTTTATTACCAAGCTCGAGCTAGAGCTCCCACCGTTACCGACGCAGCGGCTAAGGAGAGGGGCCCCAAGTTTTGGGTTACACTGCTTATATAGGGAATATTCAGGTGAAAGGGTAACAAAGGGGGTGTTCAGGCTGAAGGACTACTGACTGGTTACCCTCTTCTATAGGGCTGTGTGTGGATTTCTGGTTGTTTTTTTTTTTTTACTTCCACGGTAAATCATTACTTCCAAGGTAAATCACAAATTCTTGAACTTAAAGCCAGGAGGTTTAACCTAAGGGCTGATTGGCTTGTGCACAGTGGGGCAAGTTTAGGCAATATCCAAAGTCTAAGTCTGCTTGCCCGGTACCTTTGCAAAATGGAGTTCTTTTACAAGATGGAGTAGCTCAGGCTCTTCAGTATTTAGGTTATAAAGACAAATGTATTTCATTTGCCAAGGACTATTTGATCTAGCAATGTACCTGAGAAAAGAATGACTAAACCCTGAATGTTCTTTCTTGCTCAGTGGGTGATCTGACGATGGTCTAAAGAAACACAAAACTGGGAATTCCTTTAAGCCTTTCTGGTTGTTAATCTTCCTTCAAGCATTCAAGCAGGCCAATGACCCAGCTAACTTCTAGTCTCTCTCCTGTGACCAAACTGCAGGGAGTACTACAGCTGAACTTATTTAAGGGTTACCGCCCTGAGGCTCTTGACGTTTTGCGGGACTTCCTCTGCAAGCCAAGAATCAGATCTTTAGAGAGGACCAGACTTAGGTAAATAGCCTCAGGGCTGTAGTGCTTCAACTGAGGAAGAGAAACACCTTCCGGAATAGCTTCTCTGGCTCTCCTGCTGCTTCACACCCCTTCAGCTGCTCTTCTCGGCTGTCATCACCTTGGTTGAATTCTCTTCCTTGCTCCAAGGAGGGAGACTGGAGAACCTCCAGGTCTCACCCATGCATGTTTTTCAGACTTAGTAACTGGATGTTTTTATGGTAGGGGTGAGAAAGTTACTATTGTGACAAAGGAAAAATAGAAACTAATTAGGACACAGAGAATACTTGGTATAGATTATCACGAATGGATAATCATTGTTATCTGGTTATACATTTATCCAAACCCAGAGAATGCATTACAGCTTAAGGCAAACTAGGGCCTTTGGTTGATGAGGACGTGTCAGTGTAGGTTCAGGAGTTGTAACAAATGCACTGCTCAGGCAGGGATGTTGATTAGGGTGGAGGGTGGCAATGTATGCATAAGGGCAGAGCTGCTGCTGCTGCTACTAAGTCGCTTCAGTCGTGTCCGACTCTGTGCGACCCCATAGATGGCAGCCCACCAGGCTCCACCGTCCCTGGGATTCTCCAGGCAAGAACACTGGAGTGGGTTGCCATTTCCTTCTCCAGTGCATGAAAGTGAAAAGTGAAAGTGAAGTCACTCAGTCGTGTCCAACTCCTGGCGACCCCATGGACTGCAGCCTCCCAGGCTCCTCTGCCCATGAGATTTTCCAGGCAAGAGTACTGGAGTGGGCAGAGGGCATATGGGAAATCTCTATACTTTCAATTTTGCTATGGATCTAAAACTGTTCTAAAAATTGAAAGTCTTTACAAAAGAAATGCAACAAACTTAATAAACTATATAAAGATTAAAAAGCAGAGACATTACTTTGCCAGCAAACGTCCATCTAGTCAAAACTATGGTTTTTCCAGTAGTCATGTATGGACATAACAGTTGGACTATAAAGAAAGCTGAGCACTGAAGAATTGATGCTTTTGAACTGTGGTGTTGGAGAAGACTCTTGAGAGTCCCTTGGACTGCAAGGAGATCCAACCAGTCCATCCTAAAGGAAATCAGTCCTGAAGATTCATTGGAAGGACTGATGCTGAAGCTGAAACTCCAATACTTTGGCCACCTGATCCAAAGAACTGACTCACTGAAAAAGACCCTGATGCTGGGAAAGATTGAAGGCAGGAGGAGGAGGGGACGACAGAGGATGAGATGGTTGGATGGCATCACTGACTCAGTGGACTTGAGTTTGAGTAAACTGTGGGAGTTGTTGATGGACAGGGAAGCCTGGCGTGCCGCAGTCCATGGGGTCGCAAAGAGTTGGACACTGAGCGACTGAACTGAACTGATACAAAATTTTAATGCTAGTATCAATACGTCCTTTCACAATCTAAACCTTACAGTTCTTGATACATCACACACACACACAAACAAAAGCAAAGTGAGTACAGAGCAAGCTCCTTACCCACTTGTTAAGGCAAGCACTGGTTCTGCATGAATGGTTGAGTCTGGGGGTCGCATGCTGGCTCTCAGCTCCATGTTGGTTCCCCAGCTGCTTACTCTTGGACCACCAATAGTTATCAGCAGGCAGTTATAGCCATACACTCCTTGGGAACTGAGCTCTATGCTTTGCTTCTCCTTAATTTTTTTCTTAGCTGTGTCATTTCCTTGGGTTTACCACTTTTCTCCTTTTCTTTCATTCCTGAGAAGAGCAAGTATGACCCACTTACACATGTCTTTTTTGTTGTTGTCTAAATGTCACCAGCCCAATTAGTAATCACACGCTCTGTTACACAAAGCAAGTTGATCAAGGAGCAATGGATTGCATTCCACTCACCCCAAAAATGCATGGCTGGGAAAATGAACAGTGGGCACTACATATAAGGCTTTTTAAAAATAATTTTTTCTTTTTATAAAATAATAAATGTTCATGACAGAACTTGGCAACATATAAGAATAGCCCTAAAACCCTTTTGTTGGAGATGTCTGATGTTGCATTTGGTTGTACGAATGGTGTCTGAACCTAGAACATCTTCCTCTTTACATGGTGCCCACGGGAGAGAAATGCACAAAAGAAACAAGGCCAGGAAGGGCCTCCTTGCCACGAGGAGGGGTTCTGGATCTAAGTCTGATACTAGACTTGTGCTGGATCACATGGAATGCTCCTTTTTCTGAAGATAGTTGAGCTTAAATGGCTTTGAACCAAAGCAGACTATAAACTGCTTCATCTGGGGCCTCCAGTCCTGAGCCCAAGGGGAATGACAGCTGCCCTTATTGGAGCCAAGGGGAGAGAGGAGTCAGGACAGGGTCCACTTAGGCCCCGGGCTCGCCCTGCTCTGGTGGGCAGTAGCCTTGGGTCCAGCGGTCAGTGGGGACTGCATGGCCTCCCACCCCAGCCACCAGTTGCTGTTTAGTTGCTCAGTCATGTCTGATTCTTTTGCGACCCCAGGGATTGTCACCTGCCAGGCTCCTCTGTCCATGGAATTCTCCAGGCAAGAATACTGGAGTGGGTTGCCACTTCCTTCTCCAGGGGATCTTCCTGACCCAGGGATCCTGCACTGGCAGGCAGATTCTCTACTACGGAGCCACCAGGGAAGCCCCAGCTACCTGTGCTGGCCCAGAAAGCAAGGCCCCTAAGAGACCTGAGATCTGATGGATACAGAGCCCTCTTGACCTCTTGGGGATGATGACGGGAGAAAGGGGAGGGGTGGGGAGAGAAGAGGAGAGGACGTTTTCCCCCCAAGAGACCTTCACCTTTGACCCAACAACCCCACTCCAGGGACTGTATCTAAGGAAACGATCAGGCACATGTGAAAGCCTTGGCTATAAGAATGGCCATTACAGTTTTTCCTGGCTGGAACCATGGAGGGTGCAGAAGAGAAGAAAAAGAAGGTTCCTGCTGTGCCAGAAACCCTTAAGAAAAAGTGGAAGAATTTTACAGAGCTTAAGATCAAGCGACTGAGAAAGAAGTTTGCCCAAAAGATGCTTCAAAAGGCAAGGAGGAAGGTTATCTATGAAAAAGCTAAGCATTACCACAAGGAATACAGGCAGATGTACAGAACTGAAATTCGAATGGCTAGGACGGCACGAAAAGCCGGCAACTTCTATGTACCCGCGGAACCCAAATTGGCGTTTGTCATCAGGATCAGAGGTATCAATGGTGTGAGCCCAAAGTTTCGAAAGGTGCTGCAGCTCCTTCGCCTCCGGCAGATCCTCAAGGGCACCTTTGTGAAGCTCAACAAGGCATCAGTTAATATGCTGAGAATTGTGGAGCCATACATTGCATGGGGGTACCCAAATCTGAAGTCTGTAAATGAATTGATCTACAAGCGTGGTTATGGCAAAATCAACAAAAAGCAAATTGCCCTGACAGACAATGCTTTGATTGCTCGATCTCTTGGGAAATATGGAATCATCTGCATGGAGGATCTGATTCATGAGATCTATACCGTTGGAAAACGTTTCAAAGAGGCAAACAACTTCCTGTGGCCCTTTAAATTGTCTTCTCCACGAGGTGGAATGAAGAAAAAGACCACCCATTTTGTAGAAGGTAGAGATGCTGGCAACAGGGAAGATCATCAGATCAACAGGCTTATTAGAAGGATGAACTAAGGTATCTATCAGGATTATTTCTGTAATCTGGTTAATAAACAATTGAAACAAACAAACAAACAAAGAATGGCCATTACAGCTTTACTCATGATATTTAATTCAGATGTTAAGCGTTAAATAAATTATGAGGCTCTTAAAGGCAGACTCTACATATCAAAGTTAGGGTCCCTGATCCTATCAAAGCCATTTTCAAGAACTTCAGCTCATAGCTCAAGAATACATATTTTTCTAAATTTCACAGGATTAATCCATTTCCCCCACAAGGAAAACATCAGAAAAAAGACCAGTGAAATGCCTTTCACAGATCCAAAGAGCAGTGAAAAAGCCAAAAATAATACTGACATTTGGAGCTGGACAGGACTTTAGAGATCATTTGGTCCAATACTTCTCACTGTGCAGATGATATAAAATCGAGTTCCTGTTGAGGGGACATGACTGACTTGAGATGGAGTCAGGATCAGATTCCTTTTTGTGGGTGCCCCCCACCCTTGGGTGCCTTCTTCTGCCCCTCTGATGCATTTACATTCTGGGAGGGATTTGGATCAGACCTTTCCAGCTGATATAACCTCTGATTAAATTTGGCATTCAAATAGAGTTGCTCAATTTAGCAAATAGAAATAAGGACACCCAGTAAAATTCGAATATTAGATTAACAACAAAAGTTTTTTAGTATAAGTACGTCTTATGCATACTTTTGTTGTTTATCTGATATTCGAAGTTTACTGGGTGTCCTTATTTCTATTTGCTGAATTGAGCAACTCTATTTGAATGCCAAATTTAATCAGAGGTTACATCAGCTGGAAAGGTCTGATCCAAATCCCTCCCAGAATGTAAATGCCTCAGAGGGACTCCTTCTTGGGTGGGGGGCACCCGAGAAAAGGAATCTGATCCTGACTCCATCTCAAGTCAGTCATGTCCCCTCAACAGGGACTCAATTTTATATCATCTGCACAATATATAGTGGGCTTCCCTTGAGACTCAGCTAGTAAAGAATCCGTCTGCAATGTTGGAGACCTGAGTTCGATCCCTGGGTTGGGAAGATCCCCTGGAGAAGGGAAAGGCTACCCACTCCAGTATTCGGGCCTGGAGAATTCCATGGACTGTAAAGACCATGGGTCCACAAAGAGTCAGACACGACTGAGCGACTTTCGCTTTCACTTTCACATATATACTAAAAATGGATTTGTTCATATATATATATTATATATATATAAACATATATGTCGGCTTCCCAGGCGGCACTAGTGGTAAAGAACCCAGCTGCCAAAGCAGCAGATGTAAGAGACATGGGTTTGATCCCTAGGTTGGGAAGAGCCCCTAGAAAAGGCATGGCAACGCACTCCAGCATTCTTGCCTGGAGAATCCCATGGATAGAAGAGCCTAGAGGGCTACAGTCCATAGGGTTGCAAAGAATCGGACATGACTGAAACTACTTAGCATGCACACATATACATTTAGTATATATATATGTATGCTCAAAATTATCTAACTTTCAAATTTTACTGGCTACTTTTAAAAACTGGATATGTTTTTATTTGCTAAATCTGGCAACTCCACATGCAAAAAGAGATAGGAGTGAACGGTTGTTAGCATAAGAAAAGATGAGCCATTTCAATTTCCTGGATTTTGCAGATGAAAAAACTGATGAACAAAGAGAAGCTGTGACTTTTTCAAGGTTCTGAAGCTGTCGGACCAAGTTCAGATCAGAAATCAGCGTGATGACTTCCAACCTGTGACTCTTTTAAGAATGAAAATCCAAGGAGATGGTCTCCTGTTCAGTCAGTACCCCTCCACAGTCTCCTAGGCTACAACCTCACAGTGAAGACTTTCCAGGTTGCCAACACAACTTGTCCAGCACAGCATGCTGGGAAGATCTTTTAGAACAGTGGTTCTCAGATGCCAGCCTGCATCAGAATCCCCAGGAGGCTTTCACAGATTGCTAGCTCCCACCTCCAGAGTTCCTGATGCTGGAGGTCTGGGGTGGCCCTAGACTTTGCAATTTCCAATATTTTTACAGGTGATGCTGATGCTGATTCTCTAGGAACCACAGTGGAGAATCACTTCTTATTCTACAGGAGTTCCTTGATTAAATAAGAAAGATAAAATCCTTATGTTGGGTAATCGTGTATGTCAGTTATTTAATATCTTATCTTGTGTGTTATGAATGACACTTGGAGAAGGAAATGGCAACCCACTCCAGTGTTCTTGCCTGGAGAATCCCAGGGATGGGGGAGCCTGGTGGGCTGCCATCTATGGGGTCGCACAGAGTCGGACACGACTGAAGCGCCTTAGCAGCAGCAGCAGCAGCAGCATGAATGACACTTTTTAGGGGCAAAACTGACTTAAAATGATTTGCTGAGCTGAGACCAGTATGACTGGACTAGAGCAATGAATTACATGATTATGAGACAAATTTAGCTGGCAAGGGGAAGAGGGAGTAGGAGACAATAATTTAGTTTCAGGAATGAAGAACCACGTGAACAATTTGAAAATGCACTATAGTCAAAATGTTCTGTGACTATTTCATACCTTTTTTGTTTTTTCCCCTCAAACTTAGCTATCCAATTAGGTGACTAATTGCAGCTGAATGAGACATTTTGTTGAGATCGTTGGGGCCCAGATACAAAATTTTGAGGCCTTTGTTCAGTAACTTTTGTGGGAACTGAGCGCCCTATTTCCACTCATCCAAGCTGCAGATGGTTTCTTGTTGCCCCTTCCTCCTCCTCACCCACCACAGGGCCTTCTGGATTGTCCCCTGAACAACAGCCTCATTGTCACACCTCTTTTGGTTGCTGAAAGAAACCATCGAACCGAAGTTTCCAGCTCTCCCCTTCTCATCCTCGTCCTCCTCCAGTTGGCCCGCCACAGCCCTGAGCTCCAAGGCTGAGAAGTCACATCCATGGTGAGCATCTTCTCACCTCATCTCTCTGCATTTTAGTAAGGCATATATGCCATGATTATTTGACCTTGTGCCAAATGACTTAGCTTAATTCTAAAATTACTAGAAGATGCTAATTAAAAAAATCGTATTGTATTTGGGGGGGGCGGTGCTGTGCTGGGTCCTAGTTGCATGGGCCCTTCTCTAGTGGTAGGCTCAGGCTTAGCTGCCCCAGGTCATGTGGGATCTTAGTTTCCCAACCAGGGATCAAACCTGTGTCTTCTGCACTAGAAGGCAGATTCTTAGCCACTGGACTACCAGAGAAATCAGCCCCACCCCATCTCACCCCAAATCATATTGTGTCTTGAAACTGAGGGGTCTGCTAGATACATTGTCATGGGAAGAGCAGTTTTTCTGGGAAACTCAGGTAGCCAGGGTGGAATTCTATGGATGAAGTTTCACTGGAAACTGTCCGTGGCAACAAATAAAGAGCAAAGGGGGAACAAGCCGCAGCAGCCAGTGGCTGAGCTGAAGAGTGGTATCCTCAAGGCGTACTGCTCCCAGAAGGACATCCCCAGCTCACCAGAAGGCAGAGGCCCACGGTCTCTTGAAGCTGGGAGCTAAAAACAAAGGGATTAGTTCCCTAAATTAACTGCAGCCCAACAGCTCTCCCAGGTAATGAGAATGGCACCTCACCTTCGTGGAAATGGCAATAAAAGCACATTTCAGATTTCAGCTGGATATCAAGAAAACAGAAATTAGAATGAACTCCTTCAGGGATAGACGTGTGGTAGGCAATTTATTACAGGGTTCTGATTTCCTCTCTACCTCTCAAATATCATGCCTGTGACTCCCAGCGGGGAGCTTGGTGGAGGTCAGGGATAAAGGCTTGTGATATAGCCTGATAAATAAGACCACAGTGAGAAACAGCGTTGGTGTGCGGGATTACAGCAGTGAAATGTGAGGCAAGCGAGTCCCTCAGACTTTCTCGCTGCCATGTTGCCGTGTTTCAGAGGCTTCAGGGAGCTGAGTGAATACAGTCTTGGGGAGAGGCTGGGCCAAGGCATACTATTCAGAAGGCCACTATCAATCATTGGTTAAATAGACCTGCAACTCAGCAGTAAGGCTGGGCAACCAGTCACATGGTAATGGAATTTTATTTTTCTCTGAGTTCAGAGGTTGAGGAATTTAAGTAGCTTACCCAAGATCCAGCGTCTCTAAGTGGCAGAGTCAGGAATGAACTGAGGTCTCTCTACCCATCCCATTTGTGGTCCATGCCCGCCCATTCTTATGTAGGAAGAGTAGTTAAACACAGAAGGAAAAAACAAAAGAAGGGAGTTGATCCTTGTGTTCACAATTCATGAAAAGGATCAGAACACAGTCCTTCCAGTGGTAACTGGTCTGAAGATCCTGTGGATAGAGGAGGCGAATGGGAGAACACTAGAGGGAGGAAACAGAGTGGCCTCAAGCACAGAGACACAGCGGGCAGGGAGGCGAAGGAAAGAAATGACGACTGAAAATCGTGGCAAATATGTCTATACACATGCACACACATGTACACACACGCTAGTGTGACAGGCAGTCTTCTAAGTGCTTTGCCTATAAAGGTATTGGAAGTTCATACTCCTATGAAGAAGGTGAGTGAGTGAAAGTCGCTCAGTCGTGTCTGACTCTTTGTGACCCCATGAACTATATAGTCCACGGAATTCTCCAGGCCAGAATACTGGAGTGAGTAGCCTTTTCCTTCTCCAGGGATGAGGTAGGTAGGTGGTTGATTGTTAATATTTTTGTCATTTTACAAATGAGAAAACCAAAGCACAGACAAGGTAATTAGCTTGTCCAAGGTCAGATTGCTTAGCCACACCACCAGTTAATAGCAGAGCTTGTATTTGAACCTATAGAGTTTGAGTCCACCCTCTGTGCACCTACCTCTCTGCCACTCCAGCCCTCCCAATGAGTAAGTCAACTCTGAGAATACCATGGACATGGAAAGAATATAGATCTTCGCAAGGTCTAGGTGAAAATGGTCCAAGTGGCACTGGTTGTCAAAGAGGAGCAGTGCAGGCTGAGCTCAGCTGATGGAGGAGCAGAGTGATGCCTCCCTTAACCAAGGCTTGGAGCCAGTGTGTCTGAGTAGGTGTGTGGATTTGGACCCTGCTCTGGCCTCACGTGAGCTTGGTCATCTTCGACAAATCACACAGGATCTTTAGACTTGGATTCTTTAAGTGAGGAATCCAGTAGAACCCTCATAATATTAGGCGAGTAGTAATTAAACAATATTGCCTTGTTCCTACCCCTAGGGATGTTTAATGGTGTTTCACAGAAAATGTCTTGGAATTGAGTGACTGGGGATCAAACTTTGGATCCCTCTCCAATCCAGGAAATTCTTCTCCCCAAGAGTGATTTTGAACATTCATTCTATTACCACCATGTGCAGAAAATGCTGGTCCTGCAGAGAGGAAGAGCCAGCAAAGAATACAGAGACCCAAATCATCCATATTAGACAGTCACAGAGGCACTACTTTGTTTATTAAAGGAGCAGGCAGCCAGCATCTC
The DNA here is from genome assembly GCA_006410935.1 of Redunca redunca. Lineage (NCBI taxonomy): Eukaryota > Metazoa > Chordata > Mammalia > Artiodactyla > Bovidae > Redunca > Redunca redunca. Next base: position 113,418 of record SJYQ01030175.1, read on the forward strand.
CTAGAAGGTACTGGTGGGAACAGTCTTTATAGAAACCATTTCATAAAGTTTAAGTGGAAGTCTACTCACATGTCATGGTGGGAAACTTACTACTGAGGGCTTAGCCTAAGGCATGAAATAGGCATCTCAATATAGCAGTTGAGCAGACATGCATAACAGTGTCTCAGATTGGCCCAATAGGACGTGGTCTTGGCTGCACTGATTAAGGCCTAGCTCTTGTGAGAAAGAGCTACAGGATGGTATCAGGACTCATGGTTCCCTTCATAGTCCTTTTGTATGTAGCCACACCAAAATCTGTATATCAGTTCATCTATAAGTTTGTGCTCTTCATAGAGTATGATGCTAGTCCCTTTGATGTCAAGCCTCAAGTTAAAGAAACCAGCCTGGAATGTTGAGTGTAGCTATCTGGACTTGGTGAACCCTATTACATGCACAATTCTGTGCCTGGAATAGATAAAACAGGCAATTGGCACCCTTAAAAAACCCTTTATCGGTAAGATTCATTTATACATATGTATGAGTACCTTAGATATATATACCTATACATACCTTAGGTCTATTGTTGCTGCTGTTGTTGCTAAATTGCTTCAGTCATGTCCGACTCTGTGTGACCCCATTGAAAGCAGCCCACCAGCCTCCTCTGTCTACGGGATTCTCTAGGCAAGAATACTGGAGTGGGTTGCCATTTTCTTCTCCAGCCTTAGGTGTATAGATGATTGTTTTTGACTTGATGGAGATTACAAAGGTAAATTGGACAAACAAACCATAGTTGATCACACATCTGCATAATCATTAATGGCTTGCTAGGGTGATCAGAAAGGGAGAGCCCATTGAAAACCTTTAAGGACATATGTGGATGAAGTGTGGGTAGAGGACTATGAACTGATAAGAAAAGAGGGATTCAGGTTTGGAGAATGGGATACGAATTCATTGAGGACACATATCCTGAATTCCAGCAGAGGAGGAGATAGATATTGGGTTGGCTCAAAAGTTTCATTCTGGTTTCTCTGTAACATCTTATGGAAAAACCTGAATGAACTTTTGGGCCAATCTAATAGAATAAAACATCAACATAGTGTTAGCCGGGTAAGAAGAGGATGTCATTGGCTGAAATAGTTAGAACATGTGGTCGGGCCATGTGGTCAGGTGGTATACTGAGAAGATGCCTCCAGCAGGATCAGGAATAATCTGTCCCTCAAACAGAGCAGGAAGATGGGTTTCCTGCCAGGGCTATGACGTGCAGGAGAATGACACACATTTCCTGGGTGAAAGGAGGATAAGTCAAACAAGGAGCAGGGAAGAACTCGCAGAAGTTTCTGCAGTAGAATGGAGCAGTCGTCTTGGGGCAGATGGTGCATCCCTAGCTATAGGAAAGCCAAGTGCTGAGACCAGACGATGTCACAGAAAAAGACAGCTAAGGGTATGTGGGCCATGTGCTCCTTCTAGATGCTTCGAATGTGGGACACTGGGTTTTTACACTGGAGCACCAGCACCCAGCCAGCAAGCCAGATCACGAGAGCCAAGACGGACATACACATAGATGAGGAAGAAAAGGCAAGACAATGCGGGATCAAATCCAGTGAGTGGTGCTCGGAGGATGAGGCCAAAGGAAGCCAGCAGGACAAGAGACAAGAGGAAGCATGCATGCATGACTTGCCTTTTAAAGGAGGGGACAGGAAAATGGGCGAAGAAAAGAAAGCCATTCTGCTTGACCTTGCAGTTCTCTAAAACCAGTGGGTCTCAAACTTGAACATGCATGGGAATCACCTGGAGGACTTGTATCAATACGTTGTATTACAACTGTGTTAAAACACAGATTCCTGGGCTCCAAACCCAGAATTTCCAATTTAGTGGACTGGGAATGGGCCTGAGAATTTGCATTTCTAGCCTTTTCCTAGATGATGATGATGTTGCTGGTCTGAGGACCATGATTTGAAGACCATGGATCTGAAACAGTGGTGAGGAAGAGTTTGGAGTTTCATTTTGCAAACTTGGTGCATCAGTGCCCTTCAGAAAAACCAGAATTAAGCTTGGTTAGGGTCAAGAACAAGAAAAGCTTACACCAATGTGGTCCTGAGGAGGAAGATGCCAAGGATGTGAAGTCCCAAACTGACTCAGTTAGCAGAAAGAGGAGGACAAGACTGGTCCTCTGCTCAGTCAGCCAGGGAGACCAGACAGACACAGAGGGTCTGCTTGTGGAATTGGAGTGAAGGAACATTTGAGAAAGGGTCTCTGAGACCAAAGATTTCTTCCATTGCCTTGTCAATAACTGAAATATTAGTGGTATGGTTCCATCTAAAGCAACAAGAAGACCTCTGGGCATTACCTTCTGAACTTGCAAAGAATTCAACCAGAGTAAAGTCTATAAATTTTGTCCAACTCCAATTCTGCCTTGCACTGGTGACCTCTGTCCTCCCCCAGCTCACAGTCTCCACTCAGGACCCAGCACTGCTACCATCTGAGCTCCTGACACCTGAGGGCCTTTGAGGCTGAGATTCCATCTACTCCTATTTATTTCACCTTCCACACCTAAGGATCAGTGATTTACACGTAATGCATTCTTATAAATCAGTTCGGTTCAGTTGCTCAGTAGTGTCCAACTCGTTGTGACCCCGTGGATTGCAGCACGCCAGGCCTCCCTGTCCATCACCAACTCCCAGATTTTACTCAAACTCATGTCCATTGAATTGGTGATGCCATCCAACCATCTCATCCTCTGTCATCCTCTTTTCCTCCCACCTTCAATCTTTCCCAGCATCAGGGCCTTTTCCAATGAGTCAGTTCTTTGGATCAGGTGGCCAAAGTATTGGAGTTTCAGCTTTAGCATCAGTCCTTCCAATGAATCTTCAGGACTGATTTCCTTTGGGATGGACTGGTTGGATCTCCTTGTAGTCCAAGGGACTCTCAAGAGTCTTCTCCAATACCACAGTTCAAAAGCATCAATTCTTCGGTGCTCAGCTTTCTTTATAGTCCAACTCTCATATCCATATATGACTACTGGAAAAACCATAGCCTTGACTCGACAGACCTTTTTGGCAAAGTTCTTATAAACAGTTAACAGTTATTCAATATGAATAGGGCTTTCCTTGTGCCTCAAATGGTAAAGAATCTGCCTGTCATGCAGTAGACTTGGGTTTGGGAAGATTAGAATGTTACCCACTCCAGTATTCTTGCCTGGATAATCCCATGGACAGAGGAGCTTAGCAGGCAACAGTTCATGGGGTCACAGAATTAGACACAACTGAGCAACTAAGCATGAGCAATATGAATAATTAATAGTTTTCAAATTAAATACACAGGGAATGCTTTCATAAGATGATCTGATTTTAAACTGTTATTTATTTTTATTTTTACAGTGTTTTTTTGAAGCATAGTTGATTTACAGTGTTGAGTTATTTTCAGCTGTACAGCAAAGTGATTCAGTTTATATATATATATATTCTTTTTTAGGTTCTTTTCCATTATAGGTTGTTGCAAGGTATTGGATATAGTTCCCTGTGCTATATAGTAGGTCCTTACTGTTTATCTATTTCACATATAGTAGTGTGTATCTGTTAACCCCCAATTCCTAATTTATCCCTACCTCCCTTCACCTGTGGTAACCATAAGGTTGTTTCCTATGACTGTGAGTCTGTTTCTGTTCTGTAAATAAGTTCTGAACTCTGTCTTTTAAGCACACATACCTGCAGCACAGTTTCGTGTGTAGCAAGTTGGATTTGATGTTGCCATTGGCTTCTGGGCCCACTTCTGACAGTGAGAAGCTGGGCAGCCTTTGCCTCTCTCAGGTTATTTGATTCCCCGTCAGTCAGCTGGAGAAACCTACCTGGCTTATCTCACAGGATTGCATAAGAGGAGGCTCAAGTGAGATGGATGAGAAGTGCTTTGAAGCTTTTAGGAAAGGTACCAATCCAAGGGGCCTAACTGGATGTGGCTTCTCTCCATCGTTCCCTCTAGTGTAAATGCTTGGTTGTTGAACTCTGGTCTAGTCACTGGATGACCATTGCAAATGCATAAGACAAAGACACTCCTACCCTGTCCTTGAGAAAGGAGATCAACTCACTTTGAAGCTCTTCAGGGAAACAGTCTGTATGCAAATTGAGAGCAGGTTGCAGATCCCTTGAGACCTGATGATAAATTTAATAGACCCTCATCAAAGGGGGGCGGCAGAGGTCATGCAACATTGAGTCGTCATCCAACAGTAGCACTTGCTGTGAGGATCCTTTAGGAACAAAGCAAATCATCATTAACTCTCAAAGTTTAACGTGCCACTCTAGCTGCTGCTGCCGCTACTAAGTCGCTTCAGTCGCATCCGACTCTGTGCGACCCCATAGATGGCAGCCCACCAGGCTCCCCCATCCCTGGGATTCTCCAGGGAAGAACACTGAACAACATCTTTTCTTGTGTTACAGCTTGTGTGCAGCTTGATTTTTCAGACCAACGTATAGGACCTTATATTCAGTTCAGTTGTGTCCGACTCTTTGCGACCCCATGGACGGTAGTACACCAGGCTTCTCTGTGCATCACCAACTCCTTGAGTTTACTCAAACTCATGTCCATTGAACTGGTGATGCCATCCAACCATCTCGTCCTCTGTCGTCCCCTTCTCCTCCCACCTTCAATCTTTCCCAGCATCAGGGTCTTTTCCAATGAGTCAGTTCTTCGCATCAGATGGCCAAAGTATTGGAGTTTCAACTTTAGCATCAGTCCTTCCAATGAATGTTCAGGACTGATTTCCTTTAGGGTTGGCTGGTTGGATCTCCTTGCTTAATTTTATTCAATTTTGCCCTTTGGAAAATATAAACAAATATGGGCTCAGTGCAAGGATAGCTAAATTTCATGGTGACAGTTTGGGGACCAGAGCGGGCTGAAGCAAAAGCCCTGAGGAATGTCTCTGGAATTCTTTCTCCAGGTGCAGATGCTTTTGCATGGATGCTCTTAGATGTTCAAAGTGTCCAATACTTTGCAGCAACCCAGATCCATCACCAACTGTGTAATCCTATTTCCCAGCCCAGAATCCCTACTAAGGGAGAAAATGAGGTTAGGGTTTCCCTGCAGGTCCTATGGTCACTCCCTCCTTTACAGTCTTTCATCATCTGAATCGACATCAAGCAACCTGCTTCCAGGCTTCCGGCACCTCGTCCCTCCTTGCACATCCTCAGAAGTTACGGCTGCGGCCAATCCATCTCCTTCATGAGTCCTTTCATTTCCCCAGGAGGCAGCCCACCTAGGCTGGGAAGCTGGAGATGCTTGGCCCAGTTCATCACTTTCCAGATATGCTCTTCACTCATCTCTGACCGCCTTGCCTCACACATGTTTGTTCTGCCCTTTGCAGTCCGAGGCTTGTTCTCTTTGATGGAGAAAGCTGAAGTGCATGGGGAAGGATTAAGAGTCTCTTTGCTCAACGTCACTCCTGGCACATCATTTTTAGTTTCAGACAGCTTAGGGAAACAATTCTGCAGTATCCCTCCCTGATACTTGTTTTCTGCAGGGAAACCAGAATTATGTCAAACTCTGAGAAAACCTGTGCCGTTGATGAAGGTTATCTGTAGCTGCCCTCCATCTTCTGTATTAGCTCCCTCTTCCCCACTCCGGCTGGTGCCTAGGCTCTGTGGGTTTTCTGTCCTACCTTTGGGGATCCTGCCTGGCACACACTCAAGCTAAAATAACAGAAGGGTCTTCGGTAACAGAGCTAGAGGTGATGTAGGAAACAGACATTCTCTTTAGCATTATAATGTCCAGGAAATAAATTGGCAGGGGGCTGACCTTGGCAGAATGGAGGTCTGACTGCTCACCTGCATCTCTCCCTGAGGTTAGATCGTGATGTCGCCTGTCACCTCTCCCCTCTCCTCTTCTTCTCTCCCCACTGCTGGACTCCGCTTGGTAGTGATCATGGATGAAACTGGATGATTGACCGCTGACACTGGCAACCTCGCCCAAGAGGACACGGGGCTGCAGAGGGTCTGCGGATGGATGGGGACTATGGGAGGAACAAAGGAATTAACTATGACTCAGAGGCTGAGGGAAACGAGGTACAAAGAGAACCAAGGAGGATTCCAGGACCAGATGTTTCTCTGCTCCTGATAAGGGGGCGGCCATTTGGGGAATCTGAGAGTCTAGAGAAAAGACTGAATTGATTGAACAGTCTGGCAGGTCAGTTGAACAGAAGGAATACTCCACACCCTAAATTCCACTGTTCGGGGAAGGCTGTGGAAATGAAATGAGAAATGAAAGACTGCTCATACGTACATCCTTCTAGGTTCCTGAATATGCTTGGCTGGCTCAGAATAGGGTTCCTTGCTGATGGGTGCCTCATCCTCACTCCCAGGGCCCCACATTGCTCCTGCGACAAGTAGCATAGAGCTAGCGGCACACCTGGGTTGCATTCTTGCCCTGGCAGGCTGTCAAGTCATTTTTACTAAGGCGCCAACTGACTAGTAAAGTGCTATCTGTGAGAACGAATTGCATTTTGTAATATTAAGTTCGCCAAGTATGAACCCTGTGTTGGACACACTACACTGTGGTTGGTACCAGGGCTGTAGCATTGAATAAGACAGTACCTGTCTTCATGGGTCTCATATTTAGTTGGGAGTCAGATATTGAGCACTTGATCACAGGAATGATGAGAGTAAGATGTACTACAGAAGAGAAGCCCTGGGCACTTAGCCTTTTCAGGGGGACTTTCCCTAACCCTGAGGAGCCAGGAAGACTTCCTTCATGAAGTGACCTTCATTTGAGTTCTGAAAATGGGTAGGACTGGGTAAGTGCAGAGAGGCAAGGATGTAGACTGTTCTAGAAAGAAATGAGTGTGTATATGATTACTCTGAGGTAGGGGGAAACAGGCTTCCCAGATGGCTCAGTAGTAATGTATCTGCCTGCAATGCAGGAGACCTGGGTTCAATCCCTGTGTTGGGAAGATCTCCTGGAGAACGGAAAGGCTACCCATTCCAGTATTCTGGCCTGGAGAATTCCACTGACAGAGCTGCCTGGCAGGCTATAGTCCATGGAGTCGCAAAAGAGTTGGACACAGCTTAGCGACTATACAACTATACAGCAAAGGGGGAAACAGAAGTTTCCATGAGTGGAGTGCAGTGACTCCATGGGGAGGCTGGGGAGATGGGCAGGAGCCAGGTCACATAGGACTTTGCAGACCATTTCAACGCTTGAGGATTTTATTCGAAGAGCAATGAGAAGCCAATTAAAGGCTTTAAATGGAGGAGTGAAATAATTAGATTTGCATTTTAAAAATGCAAATGGATAGAGTAGGGGAAATAGACTGAAAAGGGTCAAGAGAACATGTGGTGAGGCCAGCTGGGCGTCTATTATTAAACAGAATAGGTAAGTAATGGGGGCATATTGAACAAAGGTGGTGGCAGTGGTGATGAAGAGAAGTAAATCTATTTGAAAGCCATTTAGAAGGTTAAATATCCAGACGTGAGGGTTAACTGGATAAGGTTTAAATGAGCTATCCAAAATAGCATGGAGAAACACCCTTTGCTGATGTAGAGTGATGGAGGGACACAAGTATGGGAAGAAATCAAGGCTAGGTTTTGGATATGTTGCACTGGGGAGATGTTGGGATAAAACCATGCATCTCATGTGACAGTCTGAAACAGCCATCAGGAGCCATGGGCAAATGCCACCCAGAAGTAAGCCTTCAATGACAGATCATTTATACAGTGATCCTGGCTGACCTGGGATTACTGAGGTGTGTGTCTGAAGACAAAAAAGGGAACGACTGAGGAAATTTACAAAATGACTTCATTAAACTATATCAAAGCAAAGCCGCAGCATACTGCTTAAAAATCCATTTTGCTGTGTCTTTCTTTTTTATTTTATTTTTTTGAGGTAAAATTCACATAACAGTCACCATTTTAACCATTTAAAAATGTACAGTACTGTGGTTTCCAGTATAATCACAGTGTTGTGATTGTGATTCAGCCATCCCCACTATCTAATTCTAGAACATTTCATAATGTTCCTCTAAAAAACCCTGTACCCTTTAGGTACTCACTTCCTGTTTCCTCTTACCCATGTTTATTTGCAGGCTTCATCATTTTTGTTGTTGTTGTTGAACACTAGACATCTTGAACACCAGCTCTAGAAATCAGATTCTCCTCCTTCCTCAGGGTTTCTTGTTGATGCTTGTGGTTACTGTTTGTTTTTAGTTTTGTGACTTTTTCTGGACCAATTAAAAAAAAATCTCTTCTTTGTCATGTGTGGCCACTGAAGTCTGTTTGATTTGCTTAATTGTCAGCTAGCTTCCCAAATGGCACTAGTAGTAAAGAACCCACCTACCAATGCAGGAGACGTAAAAGATTTGGGTTTGATCCCTGGGTTGGGAAGATCCCCTGGAGAAGGAAATGGCAATCCACTCCAGTATTCTTGCCTGGAGAATCCCATGCACGGAGAAGCCTAGTAGGTTACAGTCCATGGGGTTGCAAAGAGTTGGACACGACTGAGCAATTTCACCTCACCTCACCTGGAGAAGGAAATGGCAACCCACTCCAGTGTTCTGGCCTAGAGAATCCCATGGACAGAGAAGCCTGGTAGGCTACAGTCTATAGGGTCACGAAGAGTCAGACACAACTGAAGTGACTTAGCACAATGACTCAATAGATTTCCTAAAATGCCCAGAACTAAACACAGAAAAATATCCAGGTCTGTGCAGACCTGTGTGCATGTGTGTGTTGGGGCATGCCTGCCACTGTACACTGGGCAGGTTACAACTCTGCCCTAGCCTTCACTTCCTGCTTCTGCAGAACATGCAGGTCAACCAGAGGTGAAAGCTTAAGGCCCTCTTTCATCTTTTCAAAGCATATGCCCTACCCTGGGCATGTGCGTGGCCTTCTAGATCCCTAGGAATATGGGTTTTCAAAGCCCTTATTCCTAAAGAATCTCACTCTCCATCCTTTCTTCCCAAGCTCTTGGGTATGTATTCTGTATGCCAACTGTTATCCCTTCCTCTGGCAGCAGTGGCTAATACATTTGCCTTTAAGTATTTCTGACAAATGTCCCTGCAGGCAGCTGCCTCTCTACTCTGTGAGAGTTCCAGTCTAAGTAAAATATAAACAAGAGGGAGCCACCATTCAGGTTGAACTAAATAACCATAATTATTTGGGCACTGGGTCTGCTCTATATCCACCAGCACCAGGAGCCCACACCAGCAATGGAGGCTCCATCTTTAAGACTGCAGGCAATCCAGGGATGTGGGGATGGAGCCAGGATAAGCTACAATGTCACAAAGATTTCCTACCAAGATTCAGCCACCTTTTTCTTGTTTAAGCTTTCATCTGGCTGCTATAAACTTTGACTCATCTCTAGAGTCCAAATAAAATTGATTTGACAGTATTCACTGTTCTTATAGAGGGATGGTCTCTTGGAGTTTCCTACTATACCATTTCATGGGCATCTTAACAATCTTTGCCTAAAAGAATGACAGGCTTTGAGTGCTGGCAGAGTTTGTGATGGTTGATGAGAAACACAAGAGGCAGAGAAGCTAAACATTGTCATTAGCTTGCTTAGGACTGGCAATGTCCATGGAGGGTGACCAGGGCACAGGGGAGGAGCAGAGTCACTGAAGATACACATAATGGATGGGGTGAAGAAGATAAGCACGGGAAATGCAACTTTGGTCAAATGTTTCCTCTTACTTCTCCCTCGTATCATCTATCTTAATAAATGGTAATTGTTAAATATTATGCAGCTTGATCTAGCTAAGCACTGTTTAGGAGATCAGAGAAAGAGAAAAGTACATCTGGGCTCAGAGGACATGTTTAATTCTGCTGATGAGATGTCATTCATTTGCCTTGAACAGCTCTGGAACTGATGTGGGGAGTTGGGGGGCAGTGGACAAAGGTTGCTGTGACGTGATTGGGATTTGTAGGGACTTCTTTGGGATTTGAAAGGACTCAACCTGTGCACTCCAATTTGGGAGCCACCAGCTACATGTCTGGAGAAGGCAATGGCACCCCACTCCAGTACTCTTGCCTGGAAAATCCCATGGACAGAGGAGCCTGGTAGGCTGCAGTCCATGGGGTTGCTAAGAGTCGGACATGACTGAGTGACTTCCTTTTCACTTTTCACTTTCATGCATTGGAGAAGGAAATGGCAACCCACTCCAGTGTTCTTGCCTGGAGAATCCCAGGGACGGGGGAGCCTGGTGGGCTGCCGTCTATGGGGTTGCACAGAGTCGGACATAACTGAAGCGACGCAGCAGCAGCTACATGTCACTTTTTAAATTTAAATTTTGATTAGGTAAAATGAGATAAAATTTAAAATTCAGTTTCCCAGTGCTCCAGCCACATTTCAGATGTTTAAGTGCTACTTGTGGTTACTGGTTACTGTATCAATGTGCAGCATGACTACCATTGCAGGAAGTCCTATTGGATAGGGCTGGGCTGGGGTGTGGAAAATGTACTCAGAATGTAATTTCCTCCTTTTGAGAAACTTAAAATTCCTTGAACAAAATCATATACTGCTGGGATGAGCAATATAAGGCTGACATTCAGTTTATGTGCTATCAGGTCAAGATTTATATCTTTATGTCTTTGTCACATGATCTCTTTAAAGGTCTTCTCCTCACAATTTGCCTGAGAGATGGAGGTGTCACCCGGGGAAGAACTCCTTCTGAGGGTAAAGGTCAGGCACAAAACTGGCTCAATAACAGTGGCTCACTATCAAAGAGCAGAGGTGATTCTGAGTTTTCCAAAAGTCTGTCTCTCAGATTTGTCCTCCTAAGTCTCACAAATTCACAACCAAGCTTAGAGAGAAAGGCTCGTGTGGGTAAAATGGAGACAGTCTTCCCACTCACATCTCTGGGAAACATGGCCATGATAAGGACTAACATCTTGACATTACTGGGTCTTCCAATCACTCTATCTCTATCTCCGTCTCTCCATTTTGTTGTTCAGTCACTCTGTCATGTCCCACTCTTTGTGACCCCATGAACTGTAGCCCACCAGGCTTCTCTGTCCATGGGGTTCTCCAGACAAGAATACTGGAGTGGGTTGCCATTTCCTTCTCCAGGGACCTGTCCATTTATTTAGCAGTATTTTGTAGTTTTTAGTGTAAAGGTCATGTGCATCCTTTTTCAAGCTTATTCCTAAGTATTTTATGCTTTTTGGTGATATAAATAGTAGTTTTTAGCCATTATATTCTCCATATTGTTTGTTGCTACTATAGAGAAATACAATTGAATTTTCATATTGATCATGTATTGTGCAACCTTGCTAAATTAACTTCTACTATTTCCCATAGGTTTGATGTCTTTGGATTCTCCATCTACCCAATCATACATGTTGAAAAATGACTGCTTCTGGTTGTGTCTTGGCTACTGAAATGGGGAGTTACTGTTTCTATTAGGTCATTCTTGGAAATGGAGACACTCTACCTGTTTGCACCTAGTTCTTTTTTATTTATCACCTCTTGAAAATATTTTTCATATCAGTAGATGTAACTTCCTTTCATTCCTTTTTGTAAAGTTACATGCTTCTCCCTTGGGTCGATGCACCCTAGCTTATTTATCCAGCTTTTTGAATGGACTTGGGCTGTTTTCTGTCTTTTACTCTCACAAACTAAGCTGCAGTGAGCCTCTTTGATAACCACTCTTTCATATGTGTATAAGATTAACTCTAGATGAATTCCTGAAAGTGGAATTATTAGGGCAAAGCATATATGCATATGTAGTATTGGCAGATTTTGCCTCATTTTCTTCCGTAGGTTTATACCACTTTGCCCTCCCTCAGTCATGTGGGAGTAACTTTTCCCAAAGCTTTGCCAACAAGGGGTTGTCCAGTATTCAGGTGTCTTCCACAGTGATAGGTGAGAAATGGTGTCTTGGCGTCAACTGCTCCAGAGTCACATGGAATCTGAGTGCACAGGTGCGGATTAGTGGGTGTCCTTTTGTGGGTCTCCAGTACTGCCTGAGCTGAGGGTGGCTATTCTGCCTGACTTTGGGCCACCCAGAGGGAAAAAGGATCTACCCCAAACTGACCTGTTCCCACACTCACATTTGTATTTGTGTGTGACTTAAATGGAACCAGCTGAAAATCTCCTTTGGACCCCAAAGAACCAAAGAACATTCCTGTTATTGCCTAAAGGAGAGGGGATTGAGAGGTAAACCGAGGGTTAGGACCGACATCACCAGAGGCACACTGAACCATCTCTGGAAACCTAGGCGCTCCAGAGCCTTCAGTCAGCGCCTCGCCTGGCCGCGGGGCCGGCTCCTGCCCACTGGAAGCTGGACTGCAGGACTTGGGGGGCGCCGGCGAGGGAGGACGCACATTTCCCACAGCTTCCTTTCAACTGGACATCACGTTCCGGGTCTGCTGGGATTGCAAGTCCAGAAACCCTGAGAGAATTCCCCCAAATCTCTGCAGTGCCCCTCGGCCAGACCTCTCCCGGAAAGCGCTGGGGGTGTTTTGTAAGTCGCTCCCCCTGAAGAATCTCCCTCGGGTTTCTGCCTGAGGCCCTGGCCGCTCCCACTGACCAGAGCTGGAAACACACACGCGGGCTCCGGGGCTCCCGGCGGCTGCGTCTCACACGTGGTCTGTGGAGTTGTCCGGAGAGAGGCACGACGTCCGCGGGATTAGCCTCGGCCGCATTTTGAAAGCCTCTTCAGGAGGCCAGCGAGATGTCAGTTATTTCTCTGAACTTGCTGCCCATTGTTTCCCCGCTCCGAGCTTACCCCTGAGGTCACCGCTGCCTTCGCGGCCTGTGTTCACTCCTGGTTCCTTGTCATTGCTGGTGCTGAGCCCTGCCCCTGGTTTACTCCTCTTTTCTGTTTAATTTCTATGCCTTTTTCAAGTTCAAGGTCAGCTTGCGTCTCCTGAACAGAACTTCCCCTGAAAGTGAAAGTCGCTCAGTCGTGTCGACTCCAGGCCAGAATACTGGAGTGGGTAGCCTTTCCCTTCTCCAGGGGATCTTCCTAACCCAGGGATTGAACCCAGGTCTCCCACATTGCGGGCAGATTCGTTACCAGCTGATTCACCAGGGAAGCCCAAGAATACTGGAGTAGGTAGCCTATCCCTTCTCCAGCGGATCTTCCGGACCCAAGAACCGAACTAGAGTCTCCTGCATTGCAGGCGGGTTCTGTACCAACTGGGCTATCAGGGAAGCCATCTCCTGAACAAAAGCTTCCCCTGAACTCTAGCCTCGAATCACCTCCCCCTCTTTCAAATTCTAGCGCTTTTGTGGAGACCTTACCTGTCACTTGTCTCCTACTGCCGTGTGACCTTATCTTTCTGCTATGTCAAACCGTTTGGCTTTTCTACTGACTTCCAAGTGCCTGCAGTGTGAAACCATGAGCAAAGATCACTTTATTTTCACTCCTGTCTCTAGAATTTACTATGTACATAGCAAGTGTCCAGGAAACACCTGTGGGATGAATAAGCAACTAACTCCAGCTCTTTTCAAGATATGGCAGCCGTTTTACTAAACACAGATCACTGTCATGTGTTTTGACTCCAAGCAAGTCTTTTATGCTTTGTTTTCTCTTCGGGTTGCTTCAGAACATCCCTGATTCACTCATATCCAAGCAGCATTTGGAGCCCATTTGTTCTTTTTTTTACTAACCGTCTCCTTTTTGTCAATGGCAGCTCTGGGACAGCACCATTTTTCCTGCACTCAGCCCCTATGGTCCACACTGTCCTTGCTTCTCCTCTCAGACACCCAGGTTCCAGAATCAGTTCTTTGCTTGAGGCATTTCTGAATGGCATGGAGTCAAGGAAAGTGAAGTGCGACAGGGAATCCACTTTAACTTTGGCTTCCCCATAGAGCAGTGACAACAGTGACCAGCACTCATGCAGTTTCTTGTGGTTCACAAAGATTTTGCATATTAGTAACTTCATGTGACCCCCATAACCACACTGTGACTTACATCCAGAAACATTTTGTGTGGGAGGAAGTGGGGAGATCTCTAGGTTGGGTAGTGGATTCCTTCCTTTGCTGTGAGGAATATCTCAACAGGCCTCTGTGTGCCTGGAGAAGAATTAAATTTAAATGTAATAGGATGGCTGACAGCCTAATAAACGTGTTCCTCATTTGTCCTTAAGGAAATCCAGAGAATGTTCTATAATAAAATCTATCCAGGGGAAAATAACTTTTATCACTCATGCCTTCTTGAGGTCTGGAATAACTTAACCTAAGGCATAAGCACCTGGACTTGGAGGGGGCTGTGGTGCTGCTAGGAAGGTAGGTGGGGAACAAAGGCTGCATAGAAAATAAATGCTAATTTAGAAACATATAGAGGAAAGTATAAATTTAAGAGGTTCTCCTGTAACTTTTGATAGTTTAATGTTTTTGTTTCCTGCCTTTCTCTTTGCATATAAATAGTATATTGATATTACACATAAATTTATAATCATATTTTTACAGCCTGCTCTTTTTTTTTCTTGATTCATTATGAATATTATTCCACACTGTTACAAAATTCTTTCAAAATATCACATATATTGGCTGGAACAGTATTCCAGAATGAAGCATATCATAATTTATTTAACAGTTTTCCAATTGTGTGATATTTATGTTGTTGCTGATGTTTCTCTGTTACAGATAAAACTGCAATTATCCTTATGCTTAAATCTTTGCCGTATCTCTATCATTTTCTTTGAATAGATCTCTAGAAGTGAAAAATCTAGGTCAAAGCTCAACAACATTTGAAGGCTCTTGGTACATACACAGTCAAAACCTCTTGAAAGAACTGTCTACATTTGATGTATCCCTCCTTGTGTTCTTTTCCTCTTGGCCCACTGAAATCTGGCTTTTGCCCCATCAGCCTCTCAGAAATGGCTCTCGTATAGTTCACCAGTGACTTCTTACTTGATACGCCTGTTTTCCAGTCTCATCTTCCTTTTGATTCTTCTATAGCATTTTTACTGGCAGTCACTCTCTCCTCCTCAAACTGTGCCTTCTGCGTCTTTGTCTTTCTGGTTTCTGCATCACATCTTTCTAGGCTCAGGAGTGATTTTTGCTATAACAGAAAACCCTGCTAACAGAATCTGAAATAAATAAGCACACAGAAAAGATGAAGTGCAACTGCTGAAACCGGCTTAGTAGCTCAAAGATGTTAAGACCAACCTCCCTGAGATTCCCTTGGCCTTTTTCCCATGCTTGTTGCCTCAAGATCACAGTGCAACTGCTGTAAAACCAGGCATCACATCTATATTCAGGACAGGAGGAATGTGGCAATTTTTGTCTCTTTGCAACCTTTTAATTCAGGAAGGGACTTCTCTTTAGCAGACTACTTGCTATATTTCATTAGCCAGAACTGGGACACATATTGGTCCTTAAATCAATCATGATTCATCCTCTGGAGGTCTGGGAAAGGATTAAGCTCATGAGATCAAGAGATCTCAACCTCTTATCTGAACAAACTAGTGTCTTAGTAGGAAAAATGGGGGCAGAAAGGCGGAGAATGGCTTTGCATAGTCAATAGAGAGAGTTGCTACATTGGTGATTTAGAGTTTCTCCTCGACCCTCTGTCCATTTGACTTGCTTTCTGGGAAACTGAAACTCAAATACAGACTCTTTCCTACCCACATTGTGATGACAAGTTCAAATGCTGTCTCTCCAATCCAGAGTCCAGCTACCCTCCTCGTTTTTCTCCTAAGATTCCTTAGGGCGTAGTGTTCCCTGAAGGTGCATTCAGAACCCACCATCAGAAACTCATGTCACCCTCTGACTTCTGCCAAACTTGCCCAACATTAAATAGTCCAAGAGCTTTCAAAAGTGTTTTAATGTCTGAGCTTTAAATGAACTTCCCATGCTTGCCTTATAGTCCTCCTCTGCTTGCACAGAGTGGGTGGGAGTGGGGACTAAGCTCCTTTGAGAATCTTCAGGACACTGAGGAATCGTTTATCTTAGTGTCTTAGCTTGGGATCCCCAAAGCAGATTCCAAGACAAAAACTTATGTCAATACTTTATTAGGAGGGGCTTCCCAGGTCGCACTAGTGGTAAAATATCTACCTGCCAATACAGGAGACTCAAGAGACTGGAGTTTGATCGCTGAGTGGGGAGGATCCCTTGAAAAAGGAAGTGGCAACCTACTCCAGTATTCTTGCCTGGAAAATTCCATGGACAAAGTCCCTGACCAAGGACAGCCCCTGCTGCGGCCAGACCACAAGGACCTGAGGCAGTGGCTGGGGAGAGTGTGATAAGTGGATAAGCACTCCCATTTTACAGATGAGAAAGTTAGAGGGGAGAAGACTTGCCCGATGTATACGGCCAGTGAGTGGCAGAAGCTGCACACCAGACTCTCAAGCCGGTGCTCTTTTACCATGCCCTGGGTCACTGAATGATTTGGGGGGCTCCTCTTCCTCTTGATTCAAGAAAGCGTAATCAAAGCTCTGATCCTTCTGAACTGAATTTCCCAAGTGACTTTGGCACCAACTCCATCCATCACAGACCGTGTGCACATCGTAATTGGAACTTTTTTTTTGGTCAGCCAGTTGTCTTTAGAGTTCAGAGAAAGCCATCCTGTAAAAGCTAAGTGGAAGTCTATTATGATCAGCCACATCTGTCCATATCAGGCAGGGGTTTTGCTCATCTTAGCCAAAATTGAATAGCAGCTGTCTGTATTTAATAAAATCCTGAGAATAATTATGAACCGAGACTGGTGTACTAAAACTTAGAAGAGCGCTTTATAGCTTCATATGTCTTTTAATATTGGAAAGTCCCTCCTGTCCCTCTCTGTAATCGACAGGTTACAAATCAGGTATAACTATAATATAATCATAAATAGATTTTCTTCCAGAACACAAAAACAAACTGAGGAGCAGGTATTATTCATTCATAAATCCACAGTGTGCTTTTTTCAACATTGTCCAGCAGTTCTCCAGCTCTCAGTGGACACTGACTGAGTGTCCTGCCTGCAGCTCAATGTCCATCCACACTGTCTACCTGGAGATAACCTCTGACCCCACGTGTTAAGGGCTTGGTCCCGCAAAACTGCACCCCCTTCAGATGCCAATCACAAGTCTAGGTTGTTGCCTGTGCTTATGACAGGACAGCTATAGATCAGAAGCCCCCATGACTCCCTCATCAGGTTTGATTTCTTTGCTAGAGCTGGAGTGGCTCGCAGAATTTAGAGGAACATTCACTTACATTTACTAGTTTATTAAGGGCTTCCGCAGTGGCTCAGCAGTAAAGAACTTGCCTGCCAACGCAGGAGACGTGGGTTCCATCCCTGGGTCAGGCAGATTCCCCTGGAGGAGGAAATGGCAACCCACTCCAGTATTCTTGCCTGGAGAATCCCATGGACAGAGGAGCCTGGTGGGCTACAGCCCATGGGGTCACAAAGAGTTGGACATGACTGAGCGACTGAACAACAGCTAGTTTCTTAGAAAGGACACAGAGGAACGGCCAGATGTAGAGGTATACAGGGCGAGGCTGGCAGGGCTCCGAGCTCAGGAATTTCTGTCCCATAGAACTGGGGTGTGCCTCCCTCCTGGCGTGTGGGAGTGGTCACCTAACGAGCAGCTCATCTAATCTCATCATTCAGGAGGTTTTTTTAGTTAGGAGATAATTGTTTTACAATGTTCTGTTGGGTTCTACGAGTTTTTATAGAGCTTAATTTATAGCCATTCCCCCTGTCCATACCCAGAGCCTGTGGCTGGGCCTAAAAGTTCCTGTCCTCCAATTACTTTTCTGGTGACCATCCCCATCCTGAGGTTATGCAGCGGCTTCATCTTAAGTCCCCTCATTAGCATAAACTCAGGTGTGATGAGAGGGGCTCCTCGTGAAAAGCAAAAGACACTCCTGTCACTCAGGGAATTCCTAGGGTTTGAGGAGCTTTTTGCCGGTAAGGGGGGACAAAGATCAACCATTTCTTATTACCACACAATAAATGAGTCATATTTTTAGTTTGCAGAGAAAGACAGTCGTTTACTACCTCTTTTGAAACCCTGGGCCTTCCTGAGAACTGTTACTCTGTTGTCAAGTCTTTTCAGGCTGCTGTAACAATCCCAGAGACTGGGTGGTTTACAGATGGCAGAAATGTTTACCTCACATCCTGGAGGTCGGGAAGTCCAAGATCAAGGCGCTGGCAGAGTAAGTGTCTGGTGGGAGATGCTTCCTGACTTATAGATGCTTTCTTCTCACTGTGTCCGCACAGGGTGGAATGAATGAAGGGGCTCTCTGGGCATCCTTTTATAAGGGCAGGAATCCCACTCCTGAGAGCACCACCTTCGTGACCTCTCACCTCCCAATACCATCACTTTGGGAGATTAGGCTTCAGTTTACGAATTTGGGGTGGAGGGGTACACAAACATTCAGTCTATAGCAACTGTGAAGTGATTTCTTGGGGTTGAATGCCTCCTAGGAAATGATGCTTAAGGAATTCACTCACTCTTTAAGAATTCAAGCACAGTCCCAGTAACTGACAAGCAACGAGTAACTGACACATCAGAACTGTGCAAACAAAGGCACTCGTTTACAAAGTGCGAGCACACATTCCGAATGCACTCACTGACCTTTGCTCTCCCTCCTGGCGAACGTACATCCTGGCCATGAGATTCCCTTAATGTGGACTCGATTTGTGCTGCGAATTCTATTCACAAAATAATGGTACTTCCTGAGAGACTTAGGTTGTTATATTCTTGACTTCGTTGAATAGAATGTATATTCTGGTCTTTGATAGTTGACTGATTGCCCTGGAGAAATAACTGGAACTCATTATGCTTTCACTGGAGACTTGTGTGTCTGTGTGTGTTATTTATATTAAAAATATTAAAAACACATTTTTGTGTAATCTACTCAACTGCAGTTTTCTTTCTCCATGAAAATTATTCACATAAGCTGGGCTGCTCATTGTATCTGTCATTACTAGCAAAATTCCTGATGCCTAGGACAGAGGCTGGCTTAGATGAGTGCTGGGGTCATAGAAACTAGTCTCTTCTTGCCTATACATTTTATAATGATCTCATAGACCCAGAGACAATTTCTGGTGAAGCAAAAATGATTTCAGCACTTAAGAAAAAACTTCCTAAATGTCCCTTGAGATTTTTTCATTCAACTACAAAACCACTGGGGTGCATTTGGAATTGTAGTCATGTGTATCTCCTTCTGACATTGGGAGATTGGGATTCATGGGCTAGAGATCCAATTCCACATTTACTGAGTGCTTACAGAGGCGGTGTGTGGCTTCCCCCCACCCCCATATTTGTCAAGTCCACATTCAGGTTCAGAAAAACTGGGGTGATGATAATACCAATCTGGAGGTGGGGAGAGGAAGAAGGGCAGGAAGAGAACAAAGAGATCAAGCTTTAAAAGTTGGACAACTCAGAGTCTTTGTTCTGTGGGTTATAAGAGTTTAAATATAGGACGCTAGTCTAAGCATGTAGTAAGCACTCCATAATTGATTGAGGCAAACGTTAGATCAGTTGTCTTGTAGACTCCTGGGTGCTAGGACCTTACCAGCTTGGCATAATATCTGTTACGAATCTAGCACAATAGAGTATTCCTAATGAAGATTTCAGGGATCGAAGGTTGAAGTTCATGGACCATTCTAGGGCTGGGAAGCTCAGTCAGGTACTAACGAGGCACAGGTGATGAGTTTTCTGTCCTTATGGGTGTGAGCTACTCATCAAACCATGGGTCACTTTGATAAGCACGAGTCACTGTTGATAACGATAAAACTCGATAAAACTCGAGTTAAGCAGCAAGATTAGGAGATAAATGCCAATATACTATAATACTAGTGGATTGTTTGAGAGGAACAGGATATTTTAACAGGTTAGGAGATGAATAAAAATGACTTGGAGAAATGAAATGAGGTGAAGCAGAAGGGTCAACTCTCTGAGTTCAAATTTCTATACAGAGCAGAGGTGGAGGAAGGAAAGTAGTAAATCTCAGACTTTTTTTGATTATGACCCATAATTAAGAAAACAATTTAATGCTCTGAGTGTGTATGCTCACACATTGTCATCCTCATACAACATATATATCTGAAATTAAAATAGCATCAAGTCATGCTCTTATCACAGTGAACTCTGAAGTTTTCAATTCCATTTCATTGTTTCAAAAATGCTGGCAAGATCTGCTGAACTGATTTCACAGCTCATAATTATTGGGGTTATGGCCTATAGTTTGAAAGGCAGATGACTGGGTGAGGTAAGGACAGAGCAGGGAATGTGCAGTTAGAATTTCAGTGAGGTCTTATCGCAGGCTGGAAGAAGAGAATGCTGGGATGGTCCAAGCAGTGAAGAAACTTCTGGGAAGTTAGCAGGCTGAGCGTTCAGCCCTGCCTGTGGGAATCAGGCCAGCACCAAGTTTTGCCCAAGTCATCTGATACCTCATACCTGGACTGACTTGGCTTGAAGGCACTGCAGGATTTCCATGAAACAACTAAGATAGGGAGCATGTAGGGGATATTGGTGGCCAGTGTCACTGAGTGTTGCTCAGTTCAGTTCAGTCACTCAGTAGCATCTGACTCCTTGTGACCCCATGGACTGCAGTATGCCAGGCTTCCCTGTCCATCACCAACTCCTGGAGCTTGCTCAAACTCATATCCATTGAGTCTGTGATGCCATCCAACCATCTCGTTCTCTGTCATCCCCTTCTCCTCCCACCTTCAATCTTTCCCATTATCAGGGTCTTTTCAAATGAGTCAGCTCTTCGCATCAGGTGGCCAAAGTATTGGAGCTTCAGCATCAGTCCTTCCAATGAACACTCAGGACTGATCTCCTTTAGGAGGGACTGGTTGGATCTCCTTGCAGTCCAAGGGACTCTCAAGAGTCTTCTCCAACACCACACTTCAAAAGCATCAATTCTTCGGTGCTCAGCTTTCTTTATAGTCCAACTTTCACATCCAAACGTGACTACCGGAAAAACCATAGCCTTGATGAGACAGAACTTTGTTGGCAAAGTAATGTCTCTGCTTTTTAATATGCTGTCTAGGATGGTCATAGCTTTCTTTCTAAGAAGTAAGCGTCTTTTAATTTCATGGCTGCAGTCACTATGTGCAGTGATTTTGGAGCCCCCCCAAAATAAAATTTTCTCACTGTTTCTGTTTCCCCAACTATTCACCATGCAGTGATGGGACCAGATGCCATGATCTTAGTTTTCTGAATGTTGAGCTATAAGCCAACTTTTTCACTCTCCTCTTTCACTTTCATCAAGAGGCTCTTTGGTTCCTCTTCACTTTCTGCCATAAGGGTGGTGTCATCTGCATATCTGAGGTTATTGATATTTCTCCCAGCAATCTTGATTCCAGCTTGTGCTTCATCCAGTCCAGTGTTTCTCATGATGTACGCTGCATTTAAGTTAAATAAGCAGGATGAAAATATACAGCCTTGACATACTCCTTTCCCAATATGGAACCAGTCTGTTGTTCCATGTCCAGTTCTAACTGTTGCTTCCTGACCTGCATATAGGTTTCTCAAGAGGCAGGTCAGGTGGTCTGGCAGTCCCATCTCTTTCAGAATTTTCCACAGCTTATTGTGATCCACACAGTCAAAGGCTTTAGCATAGTCAATAAAGCAGAAATAGATGTTTTTCTGCAACTCTCTTGCTTTTTTGATGATCCAGAGGATGTGGGCAATTTGATCTCTGGTTTCTCTGCCTTTTCTAAAACCAGCTTGAACATCTGGAAGTTCACAGTTCNGTTCTTCTGTATATTCTTGCCACGTCTTCTTAATATCGCCTGCTTCTGTTACATCCATACTATTTCTGTCCTTTATTGATCCCATCTTGCATGAAATGTTCCCTGGTATCTCCAATTTTCTTGAAGAGATCTCTAGTCTTTCACATTCTGTTGTTTCCCTCTATTTCTTTGCACTGATCACTGAGGAAGGCTTTCTTACCTCTCCTTGCTATTCTTTGGAACTCTGCATTCAAATGGGTATATTTTTCCTTTTCTCCTTAGCTTTTCGCTTCTCTTCTTTTCACAGCTATTTATTTGTAAGGCCTCCTCAGAGAGCCATTTTACTTTTTTGCATTTATTTTTCTTGGGGATGGTCTTGATCACTGTCTCCTGTCATGAACCTCCATCCATAGTTCTTCAGGCACTCTGTCTATCAGATCTAGTCCCTTAAATCTATTTCTCACTTCCACTGTATAATCGTAAGGGATTTGATTTAGGTCATACCTGAATGGTCTAGTGGTTTTCCCTCCTTTCTTCAATTTCAGTCTGAATTTGGCAATAAGGAGTTCATGATCTGAGCCACAGTTAGCTCCCAGTCTTATTTTTGCTAACACTATAGAGCTTCTCCATCTTTGGCTGCAAAGAATTTAATCAATCTGATTTCGGTATTGGCCATCTGGTGATGTCTATGTGTAGAGTCTTCTCTTGTATTGTTCAAAGAGGGTATTTGCTATGACCAGTGCATTCTCCTGGCAAAACTCTATTCACCTTTGCCATGCTTAATTTTGTACCCCAAGGCCAAATTTGCCTGTTACTCCAGGTGTTTCTTGACTTTGTACTTCCAAGGAGCAAGCGTCTTTTAATTTCATGGCTGCAGTCACCATCTGCAGTGATTTTGGAACTCCCCTCCAAATAAAGTCTCTCACTATTTCCATTGTTTCCCTATCTATTTGCCATGAAGTGATGGGACCGGATGCCATGATCTTCATTTTTTGAATGTTGAGTTTTAAGCCAGTTTTTTCACTCTCCTCTTTCACTTTCATCAAGAGGCTCTTTAGTTCTTCTTAACTTTCTGCCATTAGGGTGGTTTCATCTGCCTATCTGAGGTTATTGATATTTTCCCCAGGAATCTTGATCCCAGCTTGTGCTTCCTCTAGTCCGGCATTTCACATGATGTACTGTGCATATAAGTTAAATAAGCAGGGTAACAATATACAGCCTTGACCTACTCCTTTCCCAATTTGGAACTAGTCTGTTTTTCCATGCCCAGTTCTAACTGTTGCTTCTTGACCTGCCTACAGATTTCACAGGAGGTGGGTAAGGTGGTCTGATATTCCCATCACTTGAAGAATTTTCCACAGTTTGTTGTCTGTGGAAACAAACTAGTCAAAGGCTTTAGCATAGTAAATGAAGCAGAAGTAGATGTTCTTCTGGAATTCTCTTGCTTTTTCTGTGATCCAACGGATGTTGAGTGATTCTAGGGACCAGAAACCGGGGCGGGGGGAGTGCTGCCCTGCTGTGTTGTTATAATCTCTGCAGAGCTTACAGATGAGGTAATTTACATTATAGAGACGCTGCTGCTGCTGCTGCTAAGTCACTTCAGCCGTGTCCAACTCTATGCGACCCCATAGATGGCAGCCCACCAGGCTCCCCTGTCCCTGGGGTACTCCAGGCAAGAACACTGGAGTGGGTTGCCACTTCCTTCTCCAATGCATGAAAGTGAAAAGTGAAAGTGAAGTTGCTCAGTCTTGTCCGACTCTTAGTGACCCCATGGACTGCAGCCTACTAGGCTCCTCTGTCCATGGGATTTTTCCAGGCAAGAGTACTGGAGTGGGGTGCCTTTGCCTTCTCCGTGTAGAGACACAACTCTTCCCAATTTAAAATACCAGCTTTCCATGACATTTATGATTAAGGCCAAAGTTTTTGCCACAGGCCACACAGCCTTAATGATTTGTGCTCTGACCCTCTCTCTGACTGCTCTTCCTTCTGCCCACCCTACTGGGCACCCTGCAATCCTTTCAAATGCTCTTGCTGCTTCCTTGGCCTTCCCTGCACTCTTCCCTCCCCTTGAGCCACTTTTCTTATTCCACACACAACCCAATTTTTGCTGCCCCATGAATTCTTTCTTGATCCCATCCCCCTCACATATTGGAATGAAACTAGATCTGCCAGTTAGAACTTCCATACCAGGAAATTCAATTATTTGTGTAAGCATGTATTTAATATATGTCTCCCCACTAGACTATGAGCTCCATGAAAGCAAGACTAGTAACTGATTAAAAAAAAAACAGTTAAAACAATGAATTTAAATTAAATGTCTTACTTGGGAATGGCATTCAATTTCTTAAAAATATCTCAGGCTTCCCTAGTGGTCCAGTGGTTAGGAGTCATGGATTACATTCCTGGTCCGAGAGGATCCCACATGCTGCAAGGCAACTAAACCCATGGGCCACAACTACTGAGCTTATGCTCTAGAGTCCATGCTCCGCAACAAGCCGCCACAATGGCAAGTCTGCACAGTGCAGCTAGAGAGCAGCCCTGGCTTGCTGCAACTAGAGAAAGCCTCTGAGCAGCAAGGAAGACCCAGAGCAGCCAAGAATAAATAAATAAATAAAATATCTCTTAAATCTATGCTTACATTACTTTTTTTTATTATATATTTTTTCCCCAAGACTTCTGAAATATTTATCAATTTTACTGCTCCTCTTAAATAACCAGGTTTGGGTTTTATTTATTTTTTTCTACTATTTCTAGCCACTGAATCACATACTCTTATTATCTCTAGTAGTTTTATATTAAAAAAATAGCTAGAGGCCCAAGGTTTTTCACTGAACAGTTACAGCATCTACAATAAAGACTGTTTTGTATGTTTCTTTTGAAAAGTTGTATTTACTATTTCATTTTCATGTGTTATTGCTTTATTTTAGCCACTTAAACAATGTTAATAACATTGATGATAGCACACGTCTCTATCTTATTGCTGAATTTGGTGGAAATGGCTTTAGTATTTTTCTATTTTTTATGCTGTTTGCTGTGCTATTTTGAGTAGTTCGTGTTTATTTTTCCTTGAGAGACCTTACTGGCCCTTTGGTTGAATGAAAACCAGAAGCGTCCTGGGAGCCATTTCAAGACAGGAGTGATTAACCATGTCGAATGCTGGACGGGTCAGGTAAGACAAAGCCTGAGAATTGGTCGGTAGATTTAAAATCATGGAGGTCACTGATGACCTTGACAAGAGCAGTTTCCATACAGTAGTAACTAGAATTGGTTAAAGAAAGAACAGAAGAGAAGAATTAGAGACACCAAGCAGAGATAAGTTTTGTTTTGCCAAGATTTGTTATAGAAGAAGGAAGAGACTTGGGAGAGCTGCCAAAGGAACAGAGTCAAAAGAGTTTTTGTTTTGTATTGTTATTTTCAAGATTCAAGACATTAAACCCTATGGGGAAGCCACTGCTTATGACCTCTTTATGAGGACAAACTAATGATCAGAGTATGCTTAGTTGCTAAGTTGTGTCCAGCTCTTTGTGGGTGGACTCTAACCCATTAGGCTCCTCTGTCCATGGAATTTTCCAGGCACGAATATTGGAGTGGGTTACCATTTCCTTTTCCAGTGATCGAAGATAGGGGGGAGCATTTATAAAGTCATGTCCTTAAGTCAGAGGATGGGTCTTGCACGTAAGTGGGTGGTGACCTCAGATGGAACAGGGACAGCTTATTTACAATAAGAGGAGTGAAGGCAGAAGAGGACAAATGGGGACATTGGGGAGTGGGTCATTGTAGTCTCCTGTTACTTCTTTTGCTCAGTGTATTTAAAGATTTTCTGGGTGATTCTAGTGAACATGTAGGTTTGGAGTCACTGGCCTGTAGTTAAAACCAAGCAAATCAAAGGGCTTATTGCTCCTCTCTTCCAACTCTAGGCTTGTGTCTCCTTTTTCTGTGGTGAGAAAAGAGCATGTCCAGAGCGTCCTGGGGTGATGGTGAAGAGTGAGTTGCCTCAATTTGTCAGCCTTAGGTCCCATACTTGAGAACAACCCTAGGCCTGTCTCACTTTCCTAACTGTACAAACTGCACATACGAGAATCGGGAGGAGTTAGACAGACAGATAGACAGATACATAGACAGACAGACAGGTAGATAAAATGAGTGTAGGTCAGATCTCTCCCAAAACAGAGCACCCCAAGAGGGAGCAGGACACCTGGGCCAGCATAGGCTCACTTTTATGTCCCCGCTACTGGGACTCCAGCTTCTAGAAGCCATAGTCCAGTCAGTTCCCTAAACATGACAAGGAGAGAGGCCACAAAGTCATGAACCCTGATGCCAAATTCTCCTTGGAATAGAAGGAGTGGGGTGGGGGGAAATTGTTTAATAAATCTAAATTGCCTCCCCTCCTCCACCTAGGCCCAAGTCAAAAATGGGTGTCACAAGAGACTGATTTAGCTAGCACAGTTGTTGTGGTCCCTTTGGACTGATATAACAAAAGTACCGTAGACGGAACGGCTGATGCACACATTTATTTCTCCCAGTTCTGGAGGCTGGGAAGTCCAAGGTCAGGGGGCTGGCATATTTGGTGTCTGGTGAGAGCCAGCTTCCTGGTTCTTAGATCATTGTCTTCAACCTGTGCCATTTTATCAGGGCACTGATCCCATTGTTGAGGTTTCTACCCTTATGACCTAATCACCTCCCAAAGTCCCCAGATACCATCACACTGGGGATTAGGTTTCAACATATAAATTTTGAGGAGGCACAAGCATTCATTCCATAGCCACAATAATGGTAAAAAAGTATATCTATCCACCCTAATCAAGGGGGGCATGGCATGTTCCTGATTAAGGCAGCAACTCCCTGCTTGTGTCCTGCAGGACCGCTGCAGCCATCAGCACCCTGGCCTAGCCACCAAGGTACAACTTGCATATCCAGTCACAGACGGTGGGAAAACGCTGGTATATTTTTTTCCCTCAGGAAAAAAGAAGTCCAAAATAA
Organism: Redunca redunca; assembly: GCA_006410935.1. Lineage (NCBI taxonomy): Eukaryota > Metazoa > Chordata > Mammalia > Artiodactyla > Bovidae > Redunca > Redunca redunca. The sequence goes on from SJYQ01030175.1 coordinate 139,975, forward strand.
CCTGGTGGCTTTCCCACCCCCTAAGCTCTGTGTGGTTATTTTCTGCTGGTTCACCCCTACTTAGGCCAGCTGTTTCTCTAGGGGTCTTCTCTTGAGGGGAAAAATAAGGAACAACCTGTCTCCTGGTTGCAGCATCCACAGGAGGATGACAGCATGTGATGTCAATGTGATGGAGGGAGTCTTGTTCCTCTTCATTCCCCTGGCATCGTGCAGTAATGGACTCCGATATTAAAATGCATATATCACACCCTTGTCCCCCGATTTGAAGCATGGCCATTCACTATGCATGAGCCATTCACTCATGCTCATCACACAGAGAAAATTACATTTTCCCAGTTGCCAAATGAAAGAGAGAAATTATCTCACGTGGGTAAGAACACTGCTTCCACAGCAGGTCCACAGACCCAAGACGCTGATCTAAAGCACTCAGGAGGGAGACTGAGATTTCCGGGGGTCTTCCTGGTCAGATGAGGTGGGACATTTGCCCTTCCAGCTTTTTTGGATAAAATGAGCATCTTGCACCCTCTTATTCTTCCTTCCTGGGAAATATGTTATAAAGGAATAAATCAACACAGAGCATTTCAGATTTATGCCTACCCACTGAATTGATAACACTTACTTGTAATGAAAACTAAAGAAGCAAAATGTTAAAATGTTCTCTTTCGGGAAAATACACTGGAATGTCTCACCACTGATGTACATATATCTGCTTCTCGCACACTCTCTCCTTATCCCAGTGTATTCTTTTAGGTTAATGAGGATCAGATCACTGCTGTCTCTAGAATCTATTCCTAAACCTATTGGTGGCAGCAGTGGTAAAGAATCTGCCTGTTAAAGCAGGAGACACAGGTTCCTTTCCTGGGTCAGGAAGCTCTTCTGGAGAAGGAAATGACAACCCACTCCAGTATTCTTGCCTGGAAAATTCCATGGACAGAGGAGCCTGGTGGACTACAGTCCATAGGGTTCTAAACAGTTGGACACAACTAAGCACACACACTTAGACATGTTACTTATACACATCTGTCCAGTTCAGTTCAGTCGCTCAGTCGTGTCCGACACTTTGCAACCCCATGAATTGCAGCACGCCAGGCCTCCTTGTCCATCACCAGCTCCCGGAGTTCACTCACTATACACATATAATTAATAACAATTGTATCTGTACAGTGATTACAGCTACCATTTATTATCCTCCACATGGACATCACTATTCTAACCACTTAATGAATTTTTCTAATATAATCTCATAGTTTAAATTGTTTTGTTTTTGCCCATGACAATTAGCATAGTTATATGATTCACACAGTAATTCTTTCAACAGTTATCCAGCGCCTATTACACACCTGGAATTGTACGAGGCCCTGGAGGCTGAGGGGGGCGTGAAGCAGAACCAGAGTACATGGCAGACCCTCCAGAGTGTTGAAGTGAGGTTCCCGCACTGATTGCTTTGGAAGTTGGGAGAAGGGAGGGCTCAAGGGCAGTTAAAGCCACTAGTGACCTCATTATACAATATTTAGGTTATCGTATTTTTCTCTGCCTAGAAAAGCGGCTTCTCGATCATCCCACTGCGGCGCACGCATTAAGCGACGCCCCTAATCAGTGTGGACCACTTTGGATTTGCCCGCAGGCACCACCTAAACGCTAATTATTACTAGTTTATGGGTCTAGTGGCTTCTGCTTTCCTTTTCTCTGGCTTCTTAAGTGTTGCTTCCCTTCTGTTAGTTTTATCCTGGCCGTGCAAAGGAGCACAGATTCACAGCTCCGGCGCCAGGCTCTGGACTGGTGCACGTGCGATCGGTGCCTCCTCAACCTTCGGCGGGGTCCCCTACCCCGCGCCACCCAGTCCGGGCTGGCCACTTCTCCTCCCGGGCGCCCCTGCCTCCAGCCGCTGCATCAGAGCAGGGCGGACGCGGCAGAGGGCAGGGTTTCGGCCGAGCGCAGAAGCACTCCGCTTCCCGCCGCCCCATCCCTCGCGGGCAGAGCTCAAGGGGGTCCCCTCCCCCGGGGAGGAGTGAGGACGAGCTCCAAAGGTGATGGAGGATTCTGGGGATCGTGCTCCCAGGCAGGAAGGGCAGGCTACCCCGGCGAGCTGGGTTCGACTCAGAGAACGCGGGTCCCCGGCCCCGCAGGTGAGGTTGCCTCTGAGAGGGCTGGGTCGGAGAAGGCCGGTCTACACTGCGCGCGCTCCGCCCCGGAACAGAGCGCCGGAGCGGCCCCGGGGCTTGCGAGAGGAGGGAGCCGGGCGCGCGGGGGAGGCAGCCGCCCCCTGCCGCCCAAGGCCGGTCTCCCCCGCGCGCCCGCCGCCGCAGCAGGTGGGGGCCCGGCGGGCCGGGGGCGGGGCCCGGCTCGGGGCGGAGCCGCGGCGGAGAGCGCGGGGCGGCGAGGACCCGGGCCGTGGCCAGAGAGGCAGCCGGAGCCGGAGCCGCGCGCCGCGCTGTCCGGACGCCCCCGGGAGCTCGCTGCGCGCCGGGGCTGGGACCGGCTGGGCAGAGCGCGCCGGCGCCGCGGCCGCAAACAAAGGCGCCGCTCGCTCCCGGGCCGCCGCGCTCTCGGGCTCTGCCTTGGGTAAGTGGCTCCCCCCTGCGCCTTCTTTCTTCTCCCGGCTGCCTGCTCCTCTCGGAGTTACACGGGCTCCCGAGGAGCCGGAGAGAAAGGAAGAAATGACACTTCCCCGCTCTCTCTGCAGTCCTCATTACACCTTAAAAAAATTCCTGAGCAAAAACCCTAGCCGATTTCACACTCGCGAGTTTCCGAGCGGTGGGACGTCTCCCGTGGGATCGGCGCGGCCGCCCTCTGTGACCCCTTGCTCCGCCGACTGAGCGCGCGGGTGTAGACCCTGGATCAGCGATTTGGACGTGAAAGTGGACGCTGGGCTCCCCCGGGGCGGAGGGGCGGGGGGGTGTAGGGAAGGAGGTCGTGGGGACCGGTTGCCGCGAGGGGACCCCCATCTCCAAAGACTGCTCGGGGCGTTCTGGAGCGCCGAGGGGCGGTTCGCACTGCAAGTTCAGATTTGGATCTCGGTGATGGGGTCTGCCCCAGTCCCCTAGCACCCTGCTTTCCAGCCTTCTCCCTGTCTTGTTCAGGGTTAATATAGCGCCCCCTACGCCCCACCCCACTGAAGCGCCCACTCTGCCCCTTCGCGGCCCCAGGGCGGGGGCTCCGGATGCCTGGGAAGGAGGAAGCCCCGCCGCGTTCCGGGCCGGGGGAACCCCAAACGCGTATCTGCGGCGGGAGGGCGGGCGGCTGCAGGCGAAGGAGATTTGACATCACAGCGTGGTCCCCGGCAGGCTCCCCCTGCCTCTTCCCGGGCTGCCCTCCGTCAGAAAAGGAATCCCGGCTGCCTTTTTTTTTTTTTTTTTTGCTTTTGTTCTGCCGGGAACTCTCCGGAATCCGGGGAGAAGCTGGGGCGGGCTGATATCCCCGGGAGGGGGACCTTGGCGGAAGCTCCAGGTGCAAGCCCAAAGTGAGCATTGGAGGCGGCAGCTGTCTCCCGCCGCCGAGTGGGAAAGAGGTCCCGACCACTGATCAGTGCTCGGGAGCAGGCAGTGGGTCGGCCGCTTGCCTAAGAGTGGGATGTCCGCCGCGGCCGCGCGCGGTCACGCGCCGCTCCCGCACTCTTGGAAACGCTTCCTCGAAACGCGCATCGCCATTCACGGGTCTGTGTCTGGGACTTGATTAATGTCACCTCTGCCTGGTTCTCTGAGGAGCGAGCGTCTGCTTCTATTCAAGTTAATAGCCTTTTATAGGGGCCTACTGTGTGCAAGGCAGCAGCCCTACGATTATCCTAAGAGATACTTAATGGAGCGCCTACTGTGTGCAAAGCAGGTGTCTTACGAACTTTTCAGTTTAGCGGAGTTTATTGAGTACTTGCTGGTTTCATGGTACCGATGCTCTGACCGTATCTTAATAGATATTTACTGAGCAACTACAGCGTACAAAGTCGTTTTTGTTTGTTTTCTTTCTGAAGGGCAGCCCGGTGTGTCTTTGGGGGCGGGGGACACGTGGAGGCAAGGAAGCCAAAATATGTCTTCGAACCCTTCAATTCCTTTGGTAACCTGCCTTTAACTTTCCCGGACTGCTTGCTGTGTGGTGTAGGAAGAGCTGGTCTGGTACACTCCAACTTGAGGGGTTTATCAGACGGGAGCAGGGCAGAATAATGAAAAGGACCTCTTTCCAATTCAGTTTCCTCACTTTAGAAAGGAGGGAGGAGGCGGTTCCCTTTGTGCAAAGCACGGTGGTAATTATTGCAGGGAATCAAAGGTTAATGAGGCAAAGCATTGACACTTAGAAGGGGGAAAGTCTATGGTGGGGACCGAAAGACAAAAGTCAATCAAGCCAGGAAGCTTGTGGGGTGGGGCATGAAGAGAGGGCCAAGACAGACCTCCCAGCCGCTGGCTCCAAACCGCGACCCTGTTGAGAGTGGCTTTAAAATTCTATCTTTCTGGTGGCTGGGGACGTAGAGGCAGAATCAAATGGTCTGAGGGTCCTACCTACTAAGAGATTAGATGAGTCTGTTACTCTGATGGGATCTTGAGACACACTGGAATATCCAGATTGGGAAGAAAACCATGGGTCCTCAGCCTCTTGGCATAGAGTTGTTGTATATATGCTGTTATCAGGAAAATGTAGACTAGTAGGTATGATGTAGTCTAGTAGGAGTTCTTGTGATAAACACATAAACGGGCTGTTTGGGCAGCATACGTGAAAAGCTAGGAGCAAAGTCTTCCTAGAATTTAATGTCAAACACAAAATTCTATGCTCATGGAATTGTGGCTTTCCTTCTATCAGACAGTGAGACATTCTCTGTGTCTAGTATGGTTGTCTTTTTAACTTCAGTTCAGTTCAGCCGCTCAGTCGTGTCCGACTCTGTGACCCTGTGGACTGCAGCTCGCCAAGCTTCCCTGTCCATCACCAACTAACTCCTGAAGCTTTCTCAAACTCATGTCCATTGAGTTGGTAATGCCATCCAGCTCTCTCATCCTCTGTCATCCCCTTCTCCTCCTGCCTTCAATCTTTCCCAGCATCAAGGTCTTTTCCGATGAGTGAGTTCTTCGCATCAGGTGGCCTAAGTCTTTTTAACTTGGCCTCCAGCAGTTTCTGGTAACTGCTTTTCCCTAGCTTCTTGGTAGGTTGATTTTTTTCTTTGCAAATCATTTCCAATCGCCCTTGGGGAAAAAAATTTTTTTTTTAAAAACTACAAGTTATTAATTTTTGTTATGAACTTGAAAGCCCCCTTCAGATCTTTCCTGGAAGTAGCCCCATTATGAAAGATACCTAGGAAATATAGTAAGCACTAGGTGAATGACTTGGAGGCCCTCCCTGTGCTTATAAGAGGAGGGAGGGAAAAAAGGTCTAAATCAGTCTGTTTTCAGGGCAGGAGTAGAGATACAGACACAGAGGACAGACTTGTGGACCTGGGAGCGGGGGAAGGAGAGGGTGGGGTGAACTGAGAGAGGAGCACCGAAACACACATTGTCCTATGTGAACAGACAGTGGGAGGTCGCTGCAGAGCACTGGGCACTGGACAGGCGCTCTGTGACCACCTAGAGGCGCCGGCTGGGGTGGGGAGGGAGGGGCGCGAGGGAGGGGACGTGTGTATACTTACCACTGATGCATACTGCTGTATGGCAGAAACCAACGCAACTTTGCAAAGCAGTTCTCCTCTAATTGAAAAAAAAAGTCAAAATCAGGAATTACAGGGAAAAATATAAACTGGCCTTGAAAGACAGAGTGTGATTTAGATAGGCAAAGAAGATGAACAAAGACCTCCCTTCTAAATTGAGGGAAAGGGTGTCAGCCTAAGGGTGATGGAAACCACCAACCGTCTTTCGAGCACTTTAGAAATCTGATAGCTCTTCATCTGGAAGAGGTTCGGAGCGCTGCCCGATCCTTTGGCTCTGTGCCCAGTGCTTTGCGAGGTGTCAGGTGGGGGCTTCACCCAGCCTGGCCTGGCGTTCACTGTAATTCCCATGGCTGGTGGCTGGTGAGAACCCTTGTCTCCTGTTCCAGCTGCAGGGAGCACGCATCCCTACCATTCTTTCCAACATTCCTAGGGTTTTTTTCACCTGAGCCGAATTTGATTGTAATCTTCTTCAAAGCCAAGAATGTGACTTGGTCTTTTCTCTACATCCTTCCCTCCCTGGAGGCTCGGGAGTAGACTGCAGGGTAGGTGACTTTTATTCCAGAACCCTGGATTGTCCATTCTTTCCACCTTTCCCTACTTCCTCAGGGCCTGACCTCTCTCCCTCTCTACCACTTTCAACTCCTCAGAGCCTTTCACTGTATGAAAACTCAGGACAAAACCAACCTGCCATCAACCCCTTTCTCTTGACTTGGAGTGTAGGTACTGTTCTGTCTTCCAGGGGTCCTTGCACTTTAAGCCTCATTATGAGACAAAAGGCTTTATCCACCATGAGATTTCAGGCATAGACAAGTGGCTGTTGGAGGTAATTGGGGAGGCGAAGTGCCTTTCCTGGTGCTTCTGAAATGATACTGCTACCACCTCCTCATTTGGCCGGTCTTAGCAAAGGTCCCTGTGGGCCCACGGTCCACAAAAGTCTGGAGCTTTGTTGCTTGGTGGCTGGCGTGGCGGCCAAGGTCAGAGAGCAGTCCTGCATGTGCTGTCAACCCGTCCTTCACTTGCTCTGTTCTTTAAAGGATAATCCTTTTCCAGACAGGATTCTTTCTTCCTTCCCTACACGTGCCATTATTCTAAGGCTGGGATTCTCAACCTGAGCACTCTTGGTGTCGTGAGCTGGAACATTCGCTGTGGGGCCTGTCCTGTGCATTGTAGAATGTTTAGCAGCAGCCCTGGCCTCTACCCACTAGATGCCAGTAGCACCCCATGTCCCCTCCCCAAGTTGTGACAATGAAAAGTGTCCCCAGTCATTATCAGATATCCCCTGGGGAGCAGAATCACCCCCTATTGTGAACAGCTGTTCTGAGGGGTACTGGTTACTCTGTACAGTGCTTACATAACCATTCCCACTTTTCTGGAAGAGGCCTCCTTTATTGTAACTTGGTTTTCAAGATAGGAGACTTGGTAAATATAAGGTGTGTGTGTGCAGAGTTACTTCGGTCATGTCTGACTCTTTGTGACCCCATGGACTGTAGCCCACCAGGCTCCTCTGCCCGGGGGATTCTCCAGGCAAGAATACTGGGGTTTGTTGCCATGCCCTCCTCCATGGGATCTTCCTGATGCAGGGAGCGAACCTGGGTCTCTTACATCTCCTGCATCAACAGGCCGGTTCTTTAGCCATTAGAGCCACCCGGGAGGCCCACAAGTGTGTAATGTACATTGTGGCATTTTCCATGTGAATAATTTCCTAAATCAGAATAAACATCCTTTGCAGGTCACATATCCTAATCTGGTCATCAGTCAATCTTTTGAGACAAAGCAACAACCACCACCACCCCCGCCAAGATAAAACCACAAAACACCTCTCAGCTTCTTCCCCTAGCATGTGTTTGACTTATATAGCAGAAATGCAGGCAGTAGAACCACTGTTGGGAACTACAATTGCCCACAGGGTCATCCCAGCCCACTGCTCGGACAGTGGCTGGTGGGTGGTCGTGGAGGTGGGAAGCGGTGGGCGAGGATCCAGTTCTGGTGGGATAGGACGCTTGTGTAAGCTGAGCAGTCCTGTTTATGAAAGGCAGTGACCACGTGAGTGTGTGCTGGGACCCCTCACTGGCCCTGGATGAGGCTCTGAGTTTTCAGTTCCATTTGCTTCAGGCGAAGCTGGCTCTGGGCATCGTTGACGGCAGTGGCTGCACAAACAGGAACGTGGAGGCTTGCTACTTCCCGTGACTGTCAGGAGCGGAGAGAAACTTCTCAAAGACTTGCCTTCAGGAGAGCACAGGGATCCAAACGGGATGGTTGAGCACAGGGTAGCCAGTACTTCTGTTCCTCAGTCAGTTCAGTTCAGTTCAGTCGCCCAGTCATGTCTGACTCTTTGCGACCCCGTGAATCATAGCTCGCCAGGCCTCCCTGTCCATCACCTACTCCCGGAGTTCACTCAAACTCACGTCCATCGAATCAGTGATGCCATCCAGCCATCTCATCCTCTGTCATCCCCTTCTCCTCCTGCCCCCAATCCCTTCCAGCATCAGAGTCTTTTCCAATGAGTCAACTCTTCGCATGAGGTGGCCAAAGTATTGGAGTTTCAGCTTTAGCATCAGTCCTTCCCAAGAACACCCAGGACTGATCTCCTTCAGAATGGACTGGTTGGATCTCCTTGCAGTCCAAGGGACTCTCAAGAGTCTTCTCCAACACCACAGTTCAAAAGCATCAATTCTTCGGTGCTCAGCTTTCTTCACAGCCCAGCTCTCACTTCTGTTCCTGTCTGCCTTCAAAAGTAGAACTTCCACAGTGTTAGCAGCAACTGCATCTTTGTAGGATGGAAGAAGGGGCGTGGCTAGTTCAAGTTTAGCAGAAGGATTCTTGAGTTCTGTCCAGTAAATGAAAGTAACTTAATGGACCTTGTAAGTGAGATTGGTCTGCTGCCCAAGTTATTGCTTCCGAAAGTGACTGAAACTCTTTTTGGGGTCACTATAATCGTATTTGAAAAGTTTACAGTAAGATTTGGATTCAGACTTCTATTTTGGACCACCCCAGTGTGGGGTGAGACTTTTCCTGTCGTTGAAACAGGCCAGATAGGAAATACCTTCTGGGGGCAAGGTGGGAAAATAACTCGAGTCCTTAAATATTTAATAAAACAAACAAATAAAACCCCTCTATATTTCAGGCTTTTCATTCACGTACAGTGTTTTTCCTTAATCTAAACTGACCTGTTTTCAAGGAGGAAGAGAAAGTGCTATGATTTGTATCTAAATGTGCCTGGCTGTGCATGAAACTGATCTGCCAATATTGCCGTTGTCTACATTTAACGAAAATAAAGAGTCTTATTAGAAAACTTGATGTAGGAGGGATTCTTTGAAAAATTAGTAGTTTTTCTATTTCTGTTTGAAGTGATTCAAGTTTTATAAAACTTTTCAAGAATCAAGATCAGTTTGGAGATTTGGGGTCAAGTTTACACATTATCGAAGAACGTAGACCTGCAAGGGATCTCGGGGGTCAGTGACCAGCTCTCCTTGCCCCACTGTGTAAATGGGGAAACTGAGGCTGAGAGATGTTAGGTGGTTTGCCAAGGTCACGCAGAGGTCAGGGCCATGGCTGGGCAAGGAGTCAGGAGTTTGTCCCATTCTCTTGGACACTCAGTACCACTGGGGAAATAACTCGAGTACTTAAAAACTTAATAAAACAAACAAATAAAACCCCTCTATATTTCAGGCTTTCCATCTTTCCAGGTGAATGTTGGTGGAGGAAGAGCCAGGAAGGAAAAGAGCTTGATAACTTGTCTCATTTCCATGTCGCCTAATCCTGATAGAACTAATCACTGATTCAGACTGATTACATCTGTCCCAAAGGTGTGTGCACGTACAGGTCTCACTGAATAAAAACTGAAACAGTTGGATTAGTGGAACAGGATTGTTTTATAAAACTTCCTATGTACAGCACAGTGATTATAGTTAACAATGCTGTACCATATGTTGGAAAGTTGCAAATAGAGTACCAAATAGGAAAAGGAGTTCGTCAAGGCTGTATATGGTCACCCTGCTTATTTAACTTATATACAGAGTACATCATGAGAAACGCTGGGCTGGAAGAAGCACAAGCTGGAATCAAGATTGCCGGGAGAAATATCAATCACCTCAGATATGCAGATGACACCACCCTTATGGCAGAAAGTAAAGAGGAACTAAAAAGCCTCTTGATGAAGGTGAAAGAGGAGAGTGAAAAAGTTGGCTTAAAGCTCAACAGTCAGAAAACGAAGATCATGGCATCTGGTCCCATCACTTCATGGCAAATAGATGGGGAAACAGTGGAAACAGTGTCAGACTTTATTTTTTTGGGCTCTAAAATCACTGCAGATGGTGACTGTAGCCATGAAATAAAAAGGTGCTTACTCCTTGGAAGGGAAGTTATGACAAACCTAGATAGTATATTCAAAAGCAAAGACATTACTTTGCCAACAAAATTCTGTCTAGTCAAGGCTACGGTTTTTCCAGTGGTCATATATGGATGTGAGAGTTGGACTGTGAAGAAAGATGAGCGCTGAAGAATTGATGCTTTTGAACTGTGGTGTTGGAGAAGACTCTTGAGAGTCCCTTGGACTGCAAGGAGATCCAACCAGTCCATTCTGAAGGAGATCTGTCCTGGGTGTTCTTTGGAAGGAATGATGCTAAAGCTGAAACTCCAGTACTTTGGCCACCTCATGCGAAGAGTTGACTCATTGGAAAAGACTCTGATGCTGGGAGGGATTGGGGGCAGGAAAAGAAGGGGATGACAGAGGTTGAGATGGCTGGATGGCATCACCGACTCAATGGACGCGAGTTTGGGTGAGTTCACTCAGACTCACGTCATGCTATCTAGGTTGGTCATAACTTTTCTTCCAAGGAGTAAGTGGCTTTGCATGGTGATGACTTATTGTGAACATTCCTGGTATATATACAAATTTTGGATCATTGTTTTACATCTGAAACTAATACAATGTTACATGTCAATTATATCTCAATAAAATTTTTGAAAAAAGTTTTAACTTTCTTTGATGTTGTTTTATATTGTCTTTACAGTAGATAAATGAAACATTTATTTCCCTAGTGGGGAAAGGAATACGGATTCATTATGGAAAGTAGCAAGGTGAATGAAAACGATCCTTCTACCTATGACAGACTGAGCTGATCATATTGTACTATGTTTATTTTTAGTGTTTTTTCCTCAGCTCATTTTTAAACACAATTGAGATGACGCTGTGTTGTGTTGTGCTAAGTTGCTTCAGTCGTGTCCGACTCTATGAACTGTAGCCCGCCAGGCTCCTCTGTCCATGGGATTCTCTAAGCAGGAATACTGGAATGGGTTGTCACTTCCTTCAGGGAATCTTCCAGACCCAGGGATCCAACCTGCATCTCTTAAGTCTCTTACATTGGCAGGCAAGTTCTTTACCACTAGCGCCACCTGGGAAGCCCATGCATATAATTTAAAATTTTTATCTTGCTTTAGCTTCCCTGGTGGCTCAGATGGTAAAGCGTCTGCCTACAATGCGGGAGACCCGGGTTCGATCCCTGGGTCGGGAAGATCTCCTGGAGAAGGAAATGGCAACCCACTCCAGTACTCTTGCCTGGAGAATCCCATGGACAGAGGAGCCTGGCAGTCTACAGTCCATGGGGTCGCAAAGAGTCAGACACGACTGAGTGACTTCACTATTCACTATTGTAATAAGCAATTCCCATGTTATTACAAATGCTTTGTAAACATTTTTAATGACTATGTAATTCAGTGCTTTGGAACCCTGTTAACTTCCTACAATATTTTGTTATTAGTGGGCATTATTTTCTCCCAATTCTGATCACTGTGTCATGACAGTGAGTAGCTTTGCACTTATACTTTTCTACAATTAGGAGTGTTTTCTTAGTAAATATTTCCAGATTCTGAAATTAGTCAGCCAGGGGAAAGTACCATCTTAATACCTTGCTTTCCAGAACTGGAAATGATTTTACCACATCATTCACAACATAGGGTCTTTTATTTTTTTCAACTATTTATTTAAGGTAAAAAATATGTTGCTTTTATTTGCCTTTTGGTTACCAACATGGCTAAACATTTCTCTGTAAGAATTGTTACCTATTTGTATTTTTTGTTAATTATCTACTTTTCTATTTGGGTTTAGTGCTTTTAAAAAAAATTGATCTTCTTGTAGAAAACCCATTTTTAAAGAGGAAAACAATAAACCTCTGATTGCATGGATATTGTGAAGGGTTCCATCTAACCCTAATGTTCCACAGTTGCAATACTTGACGGGCTGTATTTCAGGCTGAACTCTTTGTCACAGTGATGGAGTTGCCTGTTCCATTCCTGAAGCAAGCTCGGGTGGACAGGGAGCTCCATCGTCCAGCCAGCAGGCAGTGAGCACTTATTCAGTGCTTCCCAGGCACTGAATTCTCAATCCTTCCTTTGTAAAGTGGGTACTGTTTTACTGTATCCATTTAGATACGAGGATAGTGGTGCACAGAGAGGTGAAATAACCATGGTCCCATATACCTTTTAAAGGGTTCTGATCACCAATTCCAGCATACATGGGGTTTTCGCCATTCATCTGATAAATCCTCTGTGACACCAGCGGGGTGTCCTGCGGTTCAACTTGATTCTAACCCTCTACCTGAGATGGCATCAGGTCTGATGGGTTATGAGCTCAGTCCCACAAGACTGCCCTCCAGCTCCAGTCTCAGCCCAGGTTGTCACCTGTGTCTCTGACAAAAGTGAAAAGTGTTAGCCGCTTAGTTGTGTCCGACTCTTTGTGACCCCATGGACTATGGCCCGCCAGGCTCCTCTGTCCATGGAATTCTCTAGGCAAGAATACTGGAGTGGATTGCTATTTCTTTCTCCAGGGGAATCTTCCCAACCCAGGGGTTGAACCTGTGTCTCCCACTTTGCAGGCAGACTCTTAACTGTCTGAGCCACCAGGAAGTTAAATCAGAAGTTCTCATGACTCCCTTCTTGCATTCAATTAATTTGCTAGAGTGGTCACAGACATAGGAAAAGCCATTTACTCTCTAGATTACTGGTTTATTACAAAGGATATTAAAGTATGCATATCAATAGCTAGATGAAGAGCTAGCCAGGGTGAGGGCCTTAACATAGGAGGTTCTGTCCTTGTGGAGTTTGGGGCCCAGCATGGTGGCATGTGGAAGCATTCTTGTTCTCCAACTTGGAAGCTCTCCAAACCTTTTGGATTTTTATGGAGGCTGCATTACAAAGGCATTATTGGTCAAATCACTGGCCACTGGTGGTTGATTCAATCTCCAGCTCCTTGCCCCAACCTAGAAATCAGCGAGTGGAACTGAAAGTTCCATCTCTTTTTCCACGGTTGGTTTCCTTGACGACCAGCCCCCATCCCTAGGTACTTTTCCAAAATTGCATCATGAGTATAAACCCAGGTGTGCTGGAATGGGGTTTATTATGATAAACAGAGATACCCATTTCACCTTTGTGGCTCTGAAGCAATGTCAGGATCTGAGGACAAAGGACAATATTGTAACAAAAGATATTCCCATTGCATATATGGCTCAGGAAATTCCAAGGGTTTGGGGAGCTATGAGCCAGGAACCATTGATATGAAGACCATATACATGGAAAACATACTTTGTTCATCTGAACAGGCAGATACATGTTCCTTGTAAATCACAATATTGAATCTGTCTATTTTTGGCTATGCTGGGTCTGTGTTGCCGTGTGTTGACTTTCTCTAGTTGCAGTGCATAGACTTCTTGTTGCTTCTCTTGTGGACAAGCACAGGCTCTAGCGTGTATGGGCTCGATAGTTGTGGCACACAGGCTTAGTTGCCGCATGGCATATGGAATCTTCCTGGACCAGGGATCGAACCTGTGTCCCCACCATTGGCGGTGGATTCTAAACCACTGGGCCCCCAGGGACGTCCACGACATTACAACTTTCAACCACTGTTTCCAACCTCTGAGTCCTCCCCAAAGTGACCTGCCTCCGTTAGTCTTTGAGGAAGCTGGGCTTAGGAAAATTAGCAACTTTTTCTGAACTCCACTGCCGATTACTGGGAGAACTTTGTGGTGTAAGGTAAATTTGGTACCTTAAACATCTTCTTAACTTTTATGTCTCTTAGCCTCTCTTCTGCTTCTCCATCCTTTTTATATCTCCTAGCTACATCTGGTAGTTCTTCTGACCTGTCTTCTAAGTCTCACCGTGTCTCTTCAGCTGGGTCTAATCTGCAGTTAAATCCATCTGTTGCATTCTTAATTTCAGTTACTGAATTGCAGTTCTAGAATTTTTAGCTCTTTTTCAGATCTTTGATGTTACTTTATATAGTCCTGGTTCCTTGTTCTGAAAATTTTAAGCCCAGTTTCTATCACCATGAGCATAGTTATGTACTGTATCATCGTCTTACATTCTGTGTCTGGTAATTTTTCCATCTGGGATGTGTCTGTTTCTTCTGTTTGGTGTTTGTCCTCATTCTCATGTTGGTTCATATTTATGTCATTGTATCTCCTCGTGTGCCTTGTTATCTTTGAATGTGTGTTAGATGTGGTTTTGAAAAAAAAATTTGTATAAATACCATATTTCATCAATTAAGTACATTTTTTCACATTTTAATCTCTGAAATTCAGATGTAATTTACAGTTGATCGAGATGTACATTTACGGTTGGTAGCATTTCCCCCTTTTTCATTGGCTCATACATAAAAAAAATAGAGCATCATATAATTAGCAGTACTGAAGGCTGATGAAATGAAATAATCTGAGGCTTTGAATGATGATAAACATGACAAGATTTCTAGAGAGCCTTTTAAACAACCTCTGCCGGCTTTCCGGGTACCAGCAATCCCAGATCAATTTGGGCACTTGAGATTTTCTAGGCCATTCAGATGACTGAAAGTTTACATTTTGTTTTGTCTTACTTGTAGGGCTTAGTCATTGAGGTCCCAACCACAGGCGTGAAGTGGCTTGTCAAGCTTTAACCTTGTGGATGCTCTGGGTCCCCGACCTTGCGAGGCTGTGAAGGTGATGCTCAGCTTTCCAGCTCTCTCTTCCTGCTTGACAGATTCTCTCCAACTCGCTAAGAGTGGCTCCTAAGACCTAGGGCCACATCTCAGGCTCATACTCCAGATCTGAAGCCGGAATCCCCCTCTCTCTCGTAAGCTCTTTGATACTTTTGTGTGCTCTGTGCTCAGATGCTCAGTTGTGTCTGACTCTGCAACCCCATGGGCTGTAGCCCGCCAGGCTCCCATGTCCATGGGATTTTCCAGGCAAGGATGCTGGAATGGGCTGCCATGTCCTCCTCCAGGGGATCTCCCTGACCCAGGGATCAAATCCCAGTCTCTAACATTCCCTGCGTTGGCAGGTGGATTCTTTAACCACAACGCCACCTGGGAAACTTCTAGGAATAATTAAAGCATTTCATCTGGGTTTCTTTGTTGTGGTCACTGGAAAGGTTGGTTCTAATTATGCAGTTTATCACAGTCCGGAGGAGGCAGTAATGAATCTCATCTGTCTTAGAGACTGACAGAAGAGCTTGGAATACCAGCTGCTCTTTGCTAGCTCACGGTTAGGGAACTTCCTCCATCCACTCCTAGTATGTCATCCGGGTTGTAACTGGAAAGTGGAGGTTGGGATGAATACATTTCCACAAACTGGATATAGCTAAATATAGATATATTTCCCTATATAAAAGAGACGAATTCCACAGGCTTTTCTTAATAAGGTGGGTGACTTGGCAGAGAAAGCGGTTCTAGGAGCTGCTTCTGGATCCCCATCCGTCATCGGTTTCCATCCGGCTTCTTCCTTCTCATTCAGACTCTCCTGCAGAGAGATGGGGATTTAGGACCAAGGACCCCGATGAAGGAGCAAGATGCTTTGTGTTCCAGCAACTGTTAGGAAGTAAAACAAAAAACTAGACCATATTTGAGCTAGGTGAGGTTTCTTCCCTTCAGCTTGGGCCCAGGCATTTCCATTTGGAGAGCAGAATTTCTCACCCCTGGCCGAGGCTATTCCTTGCGGAAACTGACCTATTGTGTTCACAAGGCTCAGGGTGGCCTTTCCAGAGGACTCTTCTTAAATTTTGTTTTTCAAAAGAAGCTCTGTGTTCCTCTCTGGCTTCTCAAAGGCATATGGTTACCTATGTTTTCTCAAAATCAGCTGCCAATTGTATTTTCCCCCTGCCTCAATCCAACTCTTATAGAGGTTTTCCCAGCAGCTTTCATGAAGCCAGAGAAATTTACCATGAGTTTCAAACTCTGTATTGAGTTTGGAAAGGTTGGGTGAAGGAGCACAGGATGGCAGGAAGCCTCCCTCCCACCAAACCAGAGCCTCCACCCCACCAAACCAGAGCCTCCACTGGCTTTTTTGAAGGGGGAGGGCTCTTGTGTTTATTTGGGGATCTTTTTTTTTTTTTTTTCCCTGAAAACCTTAGAACTGTCCTCTCAGAAAATTGCTTCCGCCCAGGGGACTGCAGGTCAGGAGTGTAGCCATTGGGTGTAATGATGACAGGTATGTTATCAGGGATCTGTTTTTCTAGAAAGGCTTGTTTGTGGGGAGGGGAGGGTATCTCCACCACCTGTTCGGAGACCACCTCTTCTTACCTTTTGTGTATTCCATGATGATTTATTCAGCTTATTTGGATTTTCATTTACTTTTACAATATTTCACACATAGGAAAGATTACATACAACTATTATAACATATTGCATATGACTATGCATATTGCTAGAGACGGAAACCCTCCAATTAGCTTTTAATGACTGTCCTTAGGGACTTCCCTAGTGGTCAGTGGCTCAGACTCTGCACTGCCAATGCAGGGGGCTTGGGTTCGATCCCTGGTCAGGGAACTAGATCCCACACATTGCAACTAAGAGTTTGCATGCTGCAACTAAGACCCAGAGCAGCCAAACAGATAAACTGATAATACACAAACGTTTTCTAAAAGATAATTAAAAGAATAACTGTCCTTAAGCAACAAGTCTGTCATTCCACTCCTAAGTAATTCTAGATTGTAACTGATCCTTTTGGAAGAAATGATAAATGACTTAATTAATTTTGAAGAAGCAAATTTTCTATTCTTCAGAAAATGTGCCCCCCCCCATGATTATTTTTGGAGATGGAACTACTAGAAAACCCCACCAACCATAAGAACTTATGAACCAAGACGTCTGAAAACTCTTCAGCCTGAAAGGAAATGAATTAATTCCTCCAGCATGATTCATTTTAGGTACAAGCCAGCTTCCTTTATTTACCAGTAACTTGGACTCTTAAGCTGATTTTTCTAAAGAGGTATAATTATTTTGACATCAAGGCCATATTCTATATCTCTAACATCAGATTTTCCATTTATTTGAAGCTGAGGTTTTTCTCAGCCATTTTGAGACCATTTTGTCTGCTAATAAGAGATAATATGCTGTGATTTCAATAACATGTGTGAGAACCACAGGAAGTTCAGACAGAGTCAGCTGAGCAAATTTCTGTACTTGTCATAGAGAGCTGCACACTGCCTTCAGAATGTGTCTGTGGTAGCGTGCATGAGAGCTACGTCGCTTCAATTGTGTCCAATTGTTTATGACCCTATGGACTGTAGCCCGCCAGTCTCCTCTGTCCATGGGATTCTCCAGGCAAGAACACTGGAGTGGGTTGCCCTACCTGCCTCCAGGGGATCTTCCCAACCCAGGGATCGAACCCGCATCTCTTATGTCTCCAGCATTGGCAGGTGGGTTCTTTACCACTAGTGCCACCTGGGAAGCGCCGGTAGCCATAGTACCTTTTACCAAAATTTTACCAAATAGTCAGAACTTTTTAGAAGACTCAGAACAGTAAAGTGTGATAGCTCTTTCAACAGAAATAAAAGGGACAGAGAAATTCAGAAATCTGCAATGATTTTATTGGTAAGAAGAGAATAAGGAAGATGATTGCAGTAAACCACTTAGAAGAGGAGATGAGAAGTATGTTAACAATAGAGTAACCACAGTGACTGTTTCGAGCTTTCCGGAAAGAAGGAGCGAAAATGAAAAATGTCTTGACCAATTACTCTAACAACCCACACATCTGCTGTGTAATAAAGCCAGAGAAATACGGGCCATCAAATGGACAGGGAGAACTTTAGGGTGTACAGAGTAAAGAGAGAGAGAGAATTTTCATTTTCTGCACTATTTGTCTAGTAAATAGTTCTGGGCATGTCGTGGCCTAAATAAAATAAAAATTTTCCTATACTTTACCGTTTTCTTGAGCTGAACGGAAATTAAAGACAAATAAAAGGCTTAGATCCTTAACTAATTTTGTTAGGTCTCTAGATGAAGGGCAATAAGGAGTACGAGTCCAGCAGGAAAATGCTCATAGTTTATTATTTTAGTTAAAAGCTTGATGTCTTATTTCTAAATTTTTGTGCATGCTTTCATTCTTCAGGAGTCATTTGCTAAATTTGTTAATCCTGAAAACCCCCTTTCTATGAGCAGTCTTTGAACCTGAAATGCATTTAAAGAATAAGAGGAGGTTAAAAAAAAAAAATCCTTTGACTTCTATCTCTGATTTATTCAGAAACAGATCCCCAGAACCAAAGATCTATGTATAGGTCCTTTAGCAGCTGAATTTTATTTCACCAACAAACAATACTGTTTTGCTTTGCACTCCTGAGTTGAGGATTTAGCAACTAAACCACCACTGCCACCACAATATATTAAATAACCTTCTCGTCTTCTGTTCCACCTTTCCTATTGGTAAGAAATAATAAGAGCATTATTATTTAATTATCACCACTCGAAGCTATGTCAGATTTCAGTAATCTAAAACTATATTGTCTTAAACTGAGATTGTTTGAAATAAGATCTTTCCTGTCCAGTAATGGATACCTAGAAAAGGAGGTGGATAGTTACAGACACCGGGAGTAGAATCAGGAATATATACATACATAGTTTTGATTATGGGGTAATCATAAGCTTTGCTTCTGGAAAGACACGTGAGACATTGTGAGTAGTGGCAAAGGAAGAAGTAACTGGTTACACAGGTGTTGTTCAGTTGATCAGTCATGTCTGACTCTTTGAGACCCCATGGACTGCAGCATGCCAGGCTTCCCTGTCCTTCACCATCTCCCAGAGCTTGCTCAAACTTATATCCATTGAGTAGGTGATGCCATCCAACCATCTCATCCTCTGTCATCCCCTTCTCCACCTGCCTTCAATCTTTCCCAGCATCAGGGTCTTTTCCAGTGAGTTGGCTCTTTGCATCACGTGGCCAAAGCATTGGAACTTCAGCTTCAGCATCCTTCCAGTGAACACCCAGGACTGATCTCCTTTGGGATGGACTGGTTGGATCTCCTTGCAGTCCAAGGGACTCTCAAGAGTCTTCTCCAACACCACAGTTCAAAAGCATCAATTCTTCAGCGCTCATCTTTCTTCACAGTCCAACTCTCACATCCATACATGACCACAGGAAAAACCGTAGCCTTGACTAGACAGAACTTTGTTGGCCAAGTAATGTCTCTGCTTTTTAATATGCTGTCTAGGTTGGTCTTAGCTTTTCTTCCAGGGAGTAAGCATCTTTTAATTTCATGGCTGCAATCACCATCTGCAGTGATTTTGGAGCCCAAGGAAATAAAGTCTGACACTGTTTCCATTGTTTCCCCATCTATTTGCCATGAAGTGATGGGACTGGATGCCATGATCTTACATGCTGTGTTTTAAGCCAGCTTTTTCACTTTCCCCTCTCACCTTCATCAAGAGGCTCTTTAGTTCCTCTTCACTTTCTGCCTTAAAGGTGGTGTCATCTACATATCTGAGGTTACTGATATTTCTCCCTGCAATCTTGATTCTAGCTTGAGCTTCATCCAGCATGGCATTTCACATGATATACTCTGCAAATAAGTTAAATAAGCAAGGTGACAATATACAGCCTTAACATACTCCTTTCCCAGTTTAGAATCAATCCATTGTTCCATGTCCAGTTCTAACTGTTGCTTCTTGACCTGCATACAGATTTCACAGGAGGCAGGTAAGGTGGTCGATATTCCCATCTCTTGAAGAATTTTCCATAGTTTGTTGTGATCCATGCAGTCAAAAGCTTGAGCGTAGTCAGTGAAGCAGAAGTAGAGGTGAGGGAAGGGATTTTAAAATTTTATAGTTTCCCATACTATTTAATTTTTTACCATGAACCTATATTTTTATTTAATAAGTAAATATGGGGAAAAATTAAGAAAGTACAAAACAGAAAATAAGCCACTGTATGTGAGATCCTCCAGCTCTGAATTTAACCTCTGGATTCCTTTCTCAGTGGAAATTCTAGCTTTTATGAGTCATCAGACCCAAGTCTATATCGACTCGATTATGTCATCCTCCATGGTTTTGTGTAACTTATCTTATGTAGCATATTTTCAGTCCCTCTCATGCCTGTGTTTCCTTTGAGCCTCACAATGGCACTGTGCAGTGTGTTGGACTGGTATTATATGATTCCCATTTTACAGGTGAAAAGACTGAAGCTTACAAAAGACAGGTGACTTGTCAGAGGTGACATGTTCACTACCCATGAAGTTCAGAACTAGAAGTCAAGTTCAGTGTACCTTTAACCCTTGTAGAAAGAGCTTGGCCATTTATTTTGGACATTAAAAAAATATTCCAAGCTGTCTCCTCTCCGGCTTCATGCCATAGCATCTATTTCATTCTGTCTTACATCATGGTTAGATGTATAATTGTTTTCCTCATTAATTTTTATCACCCTAGGCTGTCTCTCTTCTTTCTCTAGCCTTTCTGTGTCTGGTCCATTTGATGCATATATTAGTTCTTAATCTTTGTTTTATGGAATTGGATACTCAAGGTACTTTCTCCTACATAATAATCCATTTTTAGGAAAACAAAATAGTAAAAGCCATTTCCACAAGACTAATATCATTGTCCACAAGAGAATTCAAGCCACATAATGTTTGAGCTGGAAGAAAACCATCTTTGTGAGCATTTATTTTGTTTTAGAAATGAGGAACCTGAAGATCAAATAAGTGGCTCAGGATCACACAGGGGTGAGAGGTGACTTGGTGTCAGAGGACGGTTCTCTTTCAGCCCAGCCTGGCTCCCGCCACAGCAGCCATTACAGATGCTTATACTCCTCGTCATCAGGCATTTAGACGCACGGCCATGTCGGCAAAAGTTAGGTCACACTTGAAGCAGTGACCATGAAGTGGTACCCGCAAAAAGAATATGAGGTATTGAGCTGATTTTTCCATGTTTTAGTGAATGATTTTGCAGTTTACTTCCTTTTAAAGCAAACTTGGTATATACATGCCAGCATTTCCACAAAAGGATTGGGAGTAGGAATCTTTTAGATGGTAAGTAATCCCACCTTGAGCATTTACAATAGAGTCAAATCACCCTCGCTTGTGGGCAAATCTAGGTGCATAGCATCAAAGTTGTGAATGAGGAATTAATAGTGTTTTCTATCTTACTTGTTGACTTTTTAAAATGCAAGCCATTCCTGGCTTGGTGAATAAGCCACCTGTTCTCCTCGTAAATGAGGAGTGACGAGTCCTCCAGTTCCTAAATTCACCCCTGGGTACCTGAGTGCTCAAAAGTGATTCCCAGTTTTCAAATATGCTGAGAAGGGAGCTGGAAAGACCTTTTTTTTTTTTTTTTGTCTGAAGCTATGCAGAGGAGAAACAGAAGGATAAATTCCAAATAGGGCAACAGTATCAAAAGTGTGAAGACCGGGGGAGCCCTGGGCGTTGGATTCACTAATGAGATAAAATGCCTTTTTATGACGTACGTTCTTTTTCATGCCACCTCTTATTGGATTCATACAGTCCTCAAAGGCACCAGCTCCAGTAGGCATAGTTGTAAAAGCCATCAGGGGAACAGACATCTTAAAAAATTCAATTCAGCTCAACAAATATTTATGGTAGGTGCTGTAGGAGAGTTACGGTAAAAATTGCAGAAGACCAGCCCAGCTTTTCTGGAGACTGGAGTCTGTGCTCTCCAAACTTGTCTGCATGTGGGAATCATCTAGGGACCCTCAAAAAATCACTGAGGTCTGTGTCCAGTCTACCACCCCCGATTGAGCTTGTGATCCAGCTGGTTTGGGATGTGGCCTAAGGTTTGGAATAGTTGAAAAGAGAATTCTAAAAGTGCAGTCAAATTTGGGAATTAGTGGTCTGTGGAGTGGTTTTCAGCCTTGACTGACTATATTAGAGTCACCTGGACTATATATGTATGTCTGTACATATGTATGTGTATGCACGTGTATATAACCATAAGAATATGCACACGTGTGTATACAAATGCATGTGTGTATAAGCATGTGTATGCATGGTCCTATACCCACATGCATAATATACATATAGGGCTTCTGTGGTGGCTCAGATGGTAAAGAATCTGCCTACAAAGCAGGAGCCCCGGGTTCGATCCCTGGGCCGGGAAGATCCCCTGGAGACGGGAACGGCTACCCACTCCTGTATTCCTGCCTGGAGAATCCCAGGGACAGAGGAGCATGGTGGGCTACAGCCAGTGGGGTTGCAAACAGTCGAACAAACTGAGCGACTACGTGCTTTGTTAGCCCTTATACATACATGCCCAGGCTCCAGCTCTTGAGATTCTGATTTACATGGTTTGGGATGGAGTCCAGACATCCATATTATTTAGAACCATGGTTCACCAAATTTCTGACGCCTGGGTCTGACTCCAGACACTCTGGTTTAATTGGTCTGGGGTCTTGTCTAGTCATCAGAATCCTTTCAACCCCCTTCCCCCTGCCATGTGATTCTAATATGCAGTCAAGGCTGCAATCTACTGGGTTAGTGAGCGAGACCTGGCTACCTTGTGCATAGTAGGTTCTCAAGAAAAATGATTCACTCTGAAGTGAAAACTAGATAGAAGAATTTGTAAGAAAAGTCAGTGCTGAAAAATTGTGCGTTCCTTGTTGCTCAGGCCTTTCTGCAGGCCTGAATATATGATGCAATGATTTGGGGGGAGAGTAGGGTATCAAAAACCTTATCAATTCAGCTCACAGCCAAAGCCTTTGTTGTGGCCTCCAGTGAAACTTCCAGCTGAAACTGACAGCCAAGATCTTCCTAATTGCTCTATTCCATTATATCTGCTTGTGATGGGCGGGGCGGTCTGCCTGTCACACTCCTGATGTGTCCCACGTTGTGTTTTAAAGAAAAACAACCAGAAACTGGCTTCTGTGAGATTTCAGTGCTCCAGCCCTGGATTCAGCCTGAAGTGAACTCTGTCCCGGGCAGCCAGCATCTGCGAGGGCCCTGCCAGCCCACCCCGCCCAGGGCTAGGGAGAGCTCTCTAGAGCCCGGGAGCACAGAGTTGCCTGGTTTCCTTTGTTCCCTAGGTGATTCTTGATTAGTCCAAGGGGTACTGGGAGGGGAAGTATTTCCGCATCTGGCCCCAGTGAACGCAGCTGCTTTCAGCCGTGGAGAGGCTCCACCACCCTGGAAAGGGGGAGACTGCCAGGCAGGGAGTTCACCACAGCTGCTTACAGGGCAAAATCTGAACCCTCCCTCCTGTTGGTCTTTGAAGGCTCTAGGGCACTGATGCTGAAACTCAAGTGGATCAGAAACCCCTGGAGTTGTATTAAACTACAGATCAGTGGGGCAGCTCCCAGATTTTCTGATTCGGTCGGGCAGGGGTGGGGCCAAGAACTCGCATGTGTGATATAGGAGGAAGGACCCAGATGGCACCTGTGTGATTTAGCAAAAGAACGTTACTTGATTGCTGCAAATTTACCTAATGGTCACAGGATCAATTGAAATGACCTCCAACTATAAGATTGATAGGTTAATTGATCTTTTAAAATTAAGTCTACATGCTAGGTGTTGTTCAAGCCTTGTTGCTAGGAGGAAGAGGAAGATGTGGTTCCTCACTGAGCAGCTTGTCTTGGGGGGTGGGTGACGCAGCAGTAAAGGACAAGCACAATACTGACCACTTAGTGGAGGGAGTGCCCGGGCTCTGTTGGGACACAGGTGAGCAGGAGGAGTGTGGCTCAGGGTTGGCTTCCAGGAGTAGGTGATTCTGGGGTGGGATCCTGGGGGATGACTAGGGGACTGCCAGGTGAAGAACGTGGGGCAGAGTTCCAGGGGCAGCATGAGCAAAGATGAGCGGGAAGATGAACATGCCTGGTGTGGGGAGCCCCATGTGGTTTAGGGTGATTGATGGGGAGCAGAGAGCTTAGTCTGGACAGGCAGGCAGGGGCCGGATCCCGGGGGTGCCTGTTTTCCACATGGAAGAGTCTGGCCTGATCCAAAAGCCAGGTCAGTCATTGAAGGGTTTTAGGGAGGTGAGTAACACCGTCAGCTTCACCTGCAAGTTGGAAAACGGGCTGCAGGGAGCAAGCGTCTGCAGGAGGCACGGGAGACTGTCATGGCAGTCCCCCTGGGGAGTGATGAGGCCACAGGGGACATAACCTTCACAGCACCTGTCCTCACATCACCCTCTGCTTCTGCTCAGTATTTCAGACACTCAAAGTCATTTCCAGTGGGTGTGTTAGCTGATTTCTTGAGTGTCTGCTGTGTGTGCTTTTAGAGTGGAACCAGGCAATCAGTCTTGTGCTTCCCCTATAGAGATGCTGTGTTTCAAGGAAAATTAAGTTAAATGAACGTCAAGGGCAACCTTAGAACAGGGGAGCCCCACATGAAGGGCCTGTGTGGAAAGGACCAGACATTTCCAAATGAGGTCAGCTCTGGATGAGGTCAGGGAGGGATGGTCTCTGCATGTTGTCTGTCTGTTGTGGTCTGAGTTTTTCCTTTTTGGTTCTAACTGGGAGTCACTCTTCCCTCTCTTGCTCCTACCTTGAGAACAGATTCCAAATCCAAGTCTTAGTCCAGCCACCTGCTGTCAGCTGTCTTCCCTCACCTCCCCGCCCTTTGGTTTGGGGACTTACGCAGGGCAGTTTCCTAAATTCCTAGTACCCTGGAGATGGCTTGAGTGCTGGGCATCATGGAGGAAAAGGGATGTTCAAAGCAGATAAGACCCACGCATGCCCTCTGCAGTAGTTAAGGAATTGTGCATGAAGGAAACCCCAAAGAGGGCTGCAGTGAGCTAGTGCTTGGGTAGAGAGCACGCTCTCATCTGTCCCTGACCCATCTTTAAAAAAAAAAAATCAACACTGGTGGATTCTGCTTGTGGTCCTTCATATTTCATACGGTAATGAAAATTTGATTTGTGGTTTCCTCTCATAGGGCTCTTCAACTCAGCGTAATTGATCCATCTCCAACAAGTGGCTCTTGAGGAAATCAATTCCTACAAGTCTTGTCAGGACCCAGAGAGCCTTCCAGGGATGTTGGAGGCTCCTTCTCCCCTTTGCACCCCTTCTTCCTGCAGGTTGTGGGGTTTCACAATCAGCTGAGTGAGGGGCTCCCTCAGAAGCTCTGAGTGGGCTGCTGCTGGGGAGGCAGTGGTCCCCTTAAGTAGACTGATGACCAGAGTCAGTGAGCAGTCTGTGCTCTGAGGTAATGGCATCAAGATTTACAGGTCATCAATGCTGAGGTGGCTTTGCTGCTTCACACCAGCACGGTAGATGTGAGACTTGATTGCAGAATGAATTGCTGGCAGCCTGCCTCAGATTGCAAGAGTGAGAGCAGAAAGGACCGGCGTGACCCTCGGTTGGTGTTTGCTCTGGCCACTGGATGCTGTCCAAAGGGGCACAACCTGAATTCCTCAGTGAGGGCTGTCCCAGGCTTTTTGCTGGTGACATGGCCAACTGGGGTTCTTCTTGCTGGAGGGCTGCTAAAAGGGTTTGCTGAATGTCCAAGTGGATTTTCCTTGACTTTTGGCTAGTTAAGGCAGAGCTGCTTTTATCCTGATTCCATCTCTGAAGGAAACTCACCATATAGTGGCTACCATCTTGGAAGTCTGTACTTAGGCCACTTGAGGGGGCTCTGCTTTCTCTCTCTTTCCTGGTGTTTACTGTCGGCCCTGCCCAATGCACCTGCCTGCGTGCTAAGTCGATTCAGTTGTGTCTCTTTGTCACGCTATGGACCATAGCCCACCAGGCTCCTCTGTCCATGGGATTCTCCAGGCAAGAATACTGGAGTGGGTTGCCATGCTCTCCTCCAGGGGATCTTCCCAACCCAGGGATCGAACCCACATCTCTTACGTCTGCTGCATTGGCTGATGGGTCCTTTACCACCAGTGCCACCTGAGAAGCCCCAGTGGACCAGCACTAGACTACAAATTGTTTAATTCTCTAATGACATTGACTGTGCTAGTCAGATGCTTAATAAATCTTCAAGTCAGGAACGTAAACATATTACTGAACTTTCCTACCACCCTCTCGCTTTCCATTTTCCGTCACACAGCAGCTTTTGTCTAACTGTATGCTTGATATAGGTGCCTGAGTTCCCTTTGGCTCCGAGTCAACGTGTTATCGGAATGTGTCTGCCTTTATGGTGCTCATGGGGCCTTTTGCCTTATACTGGCCCGGTAGGAATGCTTGGTGCATTTATTCCTCCTTCACTCTGTGAGTAACAAGGGTCATAGTCTGCATATTCATTCTGGGTCTTCTCAATGTACCAAGATGCACTAGTGTTTTTACTTAAAAAGTGAGGAAACAGGATGTATTAATTATCTGTTGCTGTGCAACAAATGATTGACAATTTGAAAGCTTAAAGTGGCAAGCGTTTATTATCTTATAGTGGTTGTGGGTCCAGAATTTGGAAGTGGCTTGGCTGAGTACATCTAGTTTAGGGTCTCTGGTGAGGTTGTAGTCAAGATGTTGGCTGGGGTCACAGACATCTGGAGACTTGCCCTGGGAGAAGGAGGGGTCAAGTTCACGTGTGGCTGTTGCCTAGAGGCCTCAGTTCCTCCCTTTGAACATACTTTAAACCATGTGAAGTGTGTGAGTTCCTGGGTCTGACCAAAGGGATGAGCAGGGGTGGCTGAGTCCATTCTCTGCTAAGAGCTCACTTCTTCAGGTGGGTGACATGGAGCCTGCTCTAGAGAACTCCCATGAGCTGTTGAGGGTGAAAAATGGTTGGGATAGTCAGTTACAGAATTTAGAGTTACTCTGACAACAGTTATTGACTAGCAGACATATCAGTACAGTCCCTGCAGGCAAGTGCTTCTATACATTCCTGGGGATATGAAGCTCATTTTTCGTTTAAATCTTTACTTTTGGGGTCGGATTGCTACCTGGTGGTGACACCTGTAAATTGCAGAGTTTTTTGAGACATGCACCCTGGTGGCTCAGATGGTAAAGAATCTGCCTGCCCTACAGGAGACCCAGGTTCTGTCTCTGGGTTGGGAAGATCCCTTGGAGAAGGGAATGGCTACCTACTGCAGAATTCTTGCCTGGAGAATTCAATGGACAGAGGAGCCTGGTGGGCTAGTCCATGGGGTCGCAAAGAGTCAAACCCAACTGACTGACTGACACTTTCCCTTTATATCTTTTAAAATACTTTCAATTTGAAAAGATAGTTATGAAATGACAACAGGGAGAAAATTTGCATCCTACCTTCCAAAGCTCATTTAACAAACACTACCTCACTTGGTTACAACAAAAATTCTGCAGAGTAAATAGAGCAGATGTCATCACCTCTACATTATAGATGGGAAACAGGCGGTAGAGACTGAAACGTTGCCCAAAGCTTGGAGTAAGTCAGGAGAGCAAGAGCGAGGGCCGGAACTCAGGCCTCCACGTCGACACCAGCAGAGCTGGTGGCAGATGCTTCGCAAGAGGGTTTATTAAGTAAAGGGGGAGGGAGGGGCACATGGAAGACATTTCACTTCCCAAGACTGCTGCTGAGCACAAGATTCCAGCTGTTGGCTTCACAGAAGGGTTTGCAGTTCTCTGTCTACATGGCTGATGATGTCTTTCACGTCAGTATTGCTGAGTGTTCTTTTTTTGTAGTAGAATGAAGAGACCTTACTGTTTCTGTTCTGCTGCAGCCTAACAAGCCCACCCTGTAGGCTCCCTTGGTGGTGCCGTGGTAAAGGCTCCACTGTCCAATGCAGGAGACCCCAGAGATGCAGGTTTGATCCCTGGGTAGGGAAGATCCTCTGGAGAAGGAATGGCAACCCACTGCAGTATTCTTGCCAGAAAATTCCATGGGCAGAGGAGCCTGGTGGGCTATAGTCCATGGGGTCGCAAAGAACTGGACACGACTGAGCGCACAGCACAACAAACCCACCCCACACCTTGACGTCTCCACCCAATGGTGACTTATTGTTATTTCCCATGATTGTGTGAGTTGGGCAGTGCGCGGCTGGGTGACGATCCTGCTTCATGCGGCATCAGATGGGAGTATTTGTTTAGCTGCTGTCAGCTGCTGACTGGGTTGGGATGGCCAGAAGGTCCGAGAAGGCTTCCCTCACAGGCCTCACACCTCATGTTCTTCCGTTGTGATCCCTCTCCGTGTCTGGCTTGGGCTTCCTCACAGCATGGTTGTCTCAGGGTAGCCATACTTCTTACGGAGAGGCTGGCTCCTGAGGGAGCAAGCAGCAGTTGATGGTTCTCTTGAGACCCAGGCTCCAGAGTCCCAGAGTGAACATCATTCCCATCACCCTCTGCTGGTCAGAGTGAGTCACAAGGTCAACCCAGACTCACAGGGAGGAGAAACGGACTCCACTTCTTGGCGTGCAGGGTGGCACGCACGCACAAGGGTGGGAGGAGGTGCTGGTGGCCAAATTAGGCCTCTGCCTACTACAAAGACATTCATGTGGCTACTTCCTAAGGAAAACTCACCGTCCGCAAGCACGAGGAAAAACTATCTGTTAAAGCCACCAAGTGTGCATAAGGCATTTGTGAAAATTCAGGAATAACAAGTTCAGCCCAATGTGAAGATTAGGTGTAGGAACAGCCCTGGGGTACGGGTCCTCTCTCTGCCCATTGGCAGACCAGGCTCTCTAGGGGCTCTTTTCTGGGATTGCAGGTAGTTCCAGGAATCATGGCCTTGGTCTTAAAGATTCCTTTATGTTTCAATGCTATTCTCTCAAATCATCCCACCCTCGTCTTCTCCCACAGAGTCCAAAAGTCTGTTCTAGCACTGAAACATGTATGTTACCATATATGAAATAGATCGCCAGTCCAGGTTTGAGGCATGCGACAGGGTGCTCAGGGCCAGAGCACTGGGATGACCCTGAGGGATGGGATGGGGAGGGAGGAGGGAGGGGGGTTCAGGATAGGGGACTCGTGTACACCCGTGGCTGATTCATGTCAGTGTATGGCAAAAACCACTGCTGCTGCTGCTGCTGCAAGTCGCTTCAGTCGTGTCCGACTCTGCGACCCCATAGACGGCAGCCCGCCAGGCTCCCCCGTCCCTGGGATTCTCCAGGCCACTACAATACTGTAAAGTAATTAGCCTCTGATTAAAATAAATTAATTTAGAAAAAAAGAAAAAAGATTACTTTATGTGTCTAACCCAAACTCAGTTCAGATAGGTATTTATAAATAGAGGAAAAAGCTTGAAAATATGGCCTTAAAAGTTGGCTTGTTGGATGGTAGAAAAATATGAACTCTTCATGTCATGATAATGGTATGTCCAAAGCCTTTTATTTGGATTTGAATTATGGTTCAAATTCAAATATGCTCAAATATGTACTTCTCCAGTTGTTCATGTCTAGAAAATGGTCCCTGTCTTTCAGTGTCTTTCTGTCCATCCACCCAACCACATTCTTAGTTCCTGAGCAAGCTTTTTTGTTAGCTCTTAACTGCATTGAGAGAATAGGATGCAGGAGTTCAAATCGCAATTAACAGAATTCCCAGCTGGAGCTTCTATTGTTCTGTGTGGTTGTCCTCTCACCTGCAAATTTGCATTGCTCATGTATTTGTAGAGCTCTTTATTTTTTCAGAGAGCTTTCAGATGCATTATTACATTTTAATTTTCATGGCAATACCCTAAGATAACACTGAGTAAGACTGCTCCCTGGCAGAAAGAAGGAAATAGAAGTCCAATGATGTTAACACATTATTGATTGGGTGGGGAGGGGGGTGGATTTTTGCAGAAACTAATGCCTGTAACTGATGATTTGTTATATAAATGCATATTGAAATATTCCAGTCAATAACATTCAGGTAACAAAAAATGTACTAATATGTCTCTGGTGAATACATTGTTATGAACTTGGTCAAGAAGTGGCAAAGCCAGATTTATGTCCTTTTTTCAGTGTTTTCTCCTCCATTCCACATATCCAGCTTATAATCTGTCTACCCCAATGCCCAGGGCATGGTGACCAGTCATGATGAAAGAATAGTTCTTAGACTAAAACATTTGTTAGGAGCTTTACAACAGCCTTGGTCTTGAAGTTAAGATGCAAACATATGCATCTTTAAGTAGAATTTCAGTTATGGTGTAAAAACTTGCTTTTTGCAGCCAGTGGAGGGAACAGCAGAAACGTGTTAGCCGGCCCTGATGGTGGCTTTCTCTTTGGAGGGGGATTTGAGCTCATTCATTCCCTCACAGACCTGAGCGTCACACAGGACAGGAATAAGGGCAGGGTGCTCATCAGGGGCTTCCACGGTGCCCACTCGGATCTTTACTGCCCAGGAGGTGGACAGGTTAGGGCCCATTGGCAACCCTGTGGAGCCACCAAGCCAGCTCAGAGCCCCACATGCAGATTCTCGATAGCAGTGAATGGGCTTTTCTGCTGTGCTAAAATTAGAGCTGAAAGATAAACACAGGTATATCACTGGAGTGGAATAATGATGTTCTGCCATATGCGGAAAGGCCAGGGTGGGTTAGTGGGCCTGTCGTCCTTGGAGTTCTTCAAGACTGTGTTATGAGCTGTGCAGAGATGGGGGGCAGTGTGCATTCTGGTTGACCAGCGAGATAGTCTCAGGACAGTTTCTTATCCTCACGTAATTATTACGTGGTATGTTTCCTTTTACCCTTAGAACTGTTGTGTTTGGGTTATAATTATATAGCTCCCTGAAGCATGAAGCTCAGCACTGAGTAGGCGCCCAGGGAAGGTTAGTCCCTGGGCCAGTTAGCCAGTAATGTATGCAGGGAAGTGACCACACGGTGTGTATTTTGTGCTTTTTATTTTTAAGTAATCTATACTGGAGTATAGTTGCCTTACAGCGCTGTGTTAGCTTCTGCTGTACGGCAGAGTGAATCAGCTATATGTATACATATATCCCTTCTTTTCTGAATTTCCTTCCAATTTAGGTCCCCACCAAGCACTGAGTATTTCCCTGTGCTGTATGGTGGGTTCTCATGCGTTGTCTATTTTGTGTATGTGTGTGTGCACTCAGTTGTGTCCGATTCTTTGCGACCCCATGGGCTATAGCCCGCTAGACTCCCCTGTCCATGGAATTCTCCAGGCAAGAATACTGGAGTGAGTTGCCATTTCCTACTCCAGGGGATCTTCCCGACCCAGGGATTGAACCCACGTCTCTTGTGTCTCCTGCCTTAGCAGGTGGATTCTTTACCACTGGCACCACCTGGGAATGGTATCAATAGAATATGTATGTCAATCCCAATCTCCCAATTCATCCTACACACCCTCCCCACCTCCTACCCCCAGCTTTATTTTGTGCTTTTAATGAACCTGTTCTTCTTGACACTGCTGCTGCTGCTAAGTCACTTCAGTTGTGTCTGACTCTGTGTGCGACCCCATAGATGGCAGCCCACCAGGCTCCCCGTCCCTAGGATTCTCCAGGCAAGAACACTGGAGTGGGTTGCCATTGCCTTCTCCAATGCATAAAAGTGAAAAGTGAAAGGGAAGTCGCTCAGTCGTGTCTGACACTTCACAACCCCATGGACTGCAGCCTACCAGGCTCCTCTGTCCATGGGATTTTCCAGGCGAGAGTACTGGAGTGGGGTGCTATCGCCTTCTCCGCTTCTTGACATTAGAAGTTGAAATAAGGGCTTTTCCCTTGATTGACCTCTTCTTCTTAAAAGTGAAAACTCTTATTTGAATTCCTTTTTGGCACAGTAATAGGCTTGACCTCTGCTGGCTTTGGATTTGGTTGAGCACACAGAAAAAGGTGTCTCTGGTTCTTCGTAGAGGAATCAGTTATATCCTTGTCATAATATCATCCACTGTATTGATAACTGAGTAAACTGTTTCTCATGCAATGCTGTATCTCACAGCAGCCCTCTTCAGTGGAACTAGAGTTATAGAGAGAATCCCACAACTTATTAATAATACTGCAAAAACTGGAACTGAGACTTTTCCCACCTTTTGATCCTACATCCTCGTCTTAATCCCACCTTTCGTAGAGGCTCCCAACGGCTATATTTGGCCATGTTGGCTTAAGATGTTTCTCTTAATGCCCAGGAAAACTGAAGACCCAGTGAAGTGGGTGAAGTTGGAACATGCTGGCCTAGGTGACAGCACAGAATGGGTTACTCTGGAACATGCATTGTTGCCAGTTTGCTCATCTCGTGTGGCCAAGGGGCACCATCATTAAACAAGCCTTCTATTTGTTCAGAGCTTTTATGGTTTGCAAGGTAATTTTCTTGCCCTGTTTGCAGCATCTGTTTGATGCATCAGAAGCATAAAGCACAGGTGAGAGGTCTTACAATCATCATTTTTCCCTAACAGAGGAGGAAGGAGGCTCAGCAAGATCAAGTGGATTGCTCAAGGAGACAGAGCAAGTAAAAGGCAGTGCTTGGCTCAGAGCTCAAGTATTTCTGACAGTTGACCCCCTCCTGGCCTCGCATTCCTGATTTCATGGAGATTTTCGAGCATGTGGTTAAACTCGGGAGAGATGGTTTGACTCCGGGGCCCCAGGGCTCCGAATGAGCACCTCGTGAGAGGCTGAGGTGGAGTCTCCTCTACGAAGAAGGACAAGCTTGGTTTCTTGATGCCACACTGGTGAGGAGTGAATTAAAGCAACTCATTTTCAAATGAAGCCAAGTGGACAGAAGGTAAGCAGAGATGGGCAAAGGACTTAGGAAGGAGAGGGTTTTTAAGGCCTGCAGGCCCTGCCTGTCATGAGGGAGAAACGGGAAAATCCTAGAGGCCCACAAAGGTTGGAGAAGATTTTTTTTAAAGGCCCAGAAAAGGGTTCAAGATAGGCCAGTGGTTCCTTCCACAGGGAGATTGTGTTTGGTTTCTCATATGGATCAGGGAGGACTCAAGGGGCAAGGAATTTTAGACAAATATTGTGCAAATCTATAAAGACCAGAGCTAGAGAAGAAACTGAGGGCCAAAATACTCACTTGCTCTGAATTAGAATCATGCCTTTGCCCCTCGCCATGGACTTTGAAAGACCTCAGGGAGTCAAGGCCACACCAGAGAAAGCAACCAGCTCATGTTGGGAGCAAACTCATCGTAACGTCTCCTTTTACTTTCTGTTCATCTTATTTCTCTACTGTTCTAGTTTTTTCATTCTATTTTCTGTTTCCTTTGTGTGATGGTGGAGGGCACAGATTGATACAGATTTCCTCATACCAGTTATAGAGGCTTTGTCTCCAAGCAAGCTGGGAATTACTGATGGAGTGAAGGGAGAAGAGCTGATTGGATGAGAGGAGGGAATTGTCATGCCTTTTGTTCAGTTCCTAACTCTGGAAGGAGCTGACTTAGAATCACTGGGTGTTAGAACTCAAAAAAGGAACCCTGGAAACTGGGTAGTTCAACTTTTCATCAAATGCAGATACATTCAACTTTTCTGCAACTACATAAATTGATGGCAATTCAGAAATTTTGGGAACTGTTTTCAGAGAGTCAGAATTTCTAGGCAAACCTCATTTTATTACGCTTTATTGCACTTTGCTGATATTGCAGTTTTTATAGATTGAAGGTTTGTGACAATCCTGTATAGTCAAATGATGGTTAGCATTCTTAGCAATAAAGTATTTTTTAATTAGGGTGCATACTTTTTTTTTTCAGTCATAGTGATGTTGCACACTTTGTAGGCTACTGTATCGTGTGAATATAACTTTTGTATGCACTGAGAAACCAAAAGAAAAATCGATACTTTATTGCAATGTTCACTTTATTGCTGTAGTCTGGACCTGCAGTATCTCCAGTGTATGCCTGTACTGTCTCAGGAGATGGCTCTTCCATCTCCTTTTTTAACCTATTGATGTTGACATAGCATCTGCCATGTGCCAGACACTGACTGGTGTGGGTCCTTACTTAGTCATGGGGCTAACACAACTTTTATCCCTATTTTATAAATGAAGAAATTGAGAAACAGAGAGGTTAAGTAACTTACCTAAGGTCACACAGCAAGTAAGTGACAGAGATAGATAGGGCTGGAACCCAGGCAGTCTGACTCCATAGTCTGTGCGCTTAACCACCAACTTTGCTACCTCTCTGATAAGTAGTTACTTATCAGAGTAATCACTGTTTGTTTTGAGTATTTACTGTTTGTTTCTTATTTTGCATCAAATTGGTCCCTTGCATTTTCTGTTCCAGGGTCTTTCATATGATTCGTGTGCTCTTGGTCCTTCCTCTGGTTGTATGCAGTTGGATTGGTGAGAAGCACCTGAGATTTAAGATCAGGCTTACTTAAGCTGAAATCTCAGCCTCCTTACTTACTAGCTATATAAACTTGAGCAGATATTTTATCAGTTTTTCTCAGCAAAAAGCCCTTCATTTGTGAAATTAGACTAAATAAGCTTCCTGGGTCATTGTAAAGATGAGCAAGGGTAGGACTCACAGTGTGAGCTCCATAAAAGATATGTTACTTGTTGTAACTGTCTAACTATAATAATGACATCTGTAGTCATACATCTAAAATTGATCTGTAGAGTCAAACAATCTTAATCAAAACCTTAGCTGGCTCATTTGAAGAAACTGATAGGCCAATCTAAATTTATATGAAAATGCTAAGCAATAGTGAAAAAGGAGGACAAAGTTGGAGGACTCCATTTGATTTCAAGATTTACTATAAAGCTATAGTATCAAAGTGTAATTCTGACATAGGAAAAACATATAGATCAATGAAGCAGAATAGAGTCTAGAAATAGACTCACATATCTACAATTAATTGATTTTTTTTTTTTTTTACAAAGAGGTAAAGTCAAGTCAAAAAGGGCTGTTTAACAGATGGTATTGGAAAAAATGGGTGTGTGTGCGTGTGCTTAGCTGCACAGTCATGTCTGACTCTTTGTGACCCTTTGGACTGTAGTCTGCCAGCCTCCTCTGTCCATGAGATTTCCCAGGCAAGAACAGTGGAGTGGGTTGCCATTTCCTTCTCCAGGGGACTGACCTGACCCAGGGGTCAAACCGTGTCTCCTGTGTATCCTACCTTGCAGCTGGATCCTTTACCCACTGAGCCACTGGGGTAGCCCAGAAAAAAATGGCTATCTGTCTCTAAATAAAATGAACCTTGACCCCGACTCCACTGTTCACATTGAAACTCAGGTTAGATCATAGACTTAATGTGAAGGCTAGACATAAAATTTCAAGAAGACAATGCAGGAGATTAAGAATTGTGTTTAGTCAGAGACTGAGACATTAACATTAACCATAAAAGGAAAAAAAAAGGATATATTGGACTTCATCAAAATTGGATATTTTTGTTCCTGAAGAAATATTATTAATAAAATGAACAGACTATCTTATGACTGGGAAGAACTATTTACAACACTTATAAATAAGTGCGTGCTTGCTTAGCTGTTCCATCATGTC
This sequence comes from Redunca redunca, assembly GCA_006410935.1. Taxonomy (NCBI): domain Eukaryota; kingdom Metazoa; phylum Chordata; class Mammalia; order Artiodactyla; family Bovidae; genus Redunca; species Redunca redunca. The sequence goes on from SJYQ01030175.1 coordinate 175,050, forward strand.
TGACTCTTTGTGACCTCTGGCTTTTCCAGGTAAGGATACTGCAGAGGGTTCCCATTTCCTTCTCCAGGGGATATTCCTGACCCAGGGGTCAAAGCCACCTCTCCTGCACTGGCAGGCAGATTCTTTTCCACTGCGCCACCTAGGAAACCTATATAAATAAGACTTACTTGAAGGGCTGACTCATTGGAAAAGACCCTGATTCTGGGAGGGATTGGGGGCAGGAGGAGAAGGGGACGACAAAGAGATGGCTGGATGGCATGACTGACTCGATGGACATGAGTGAACTCCGGGAGTTGGTGATGGATAGGGAGGTCTGGCGTGCTGCAATTCATGGAGGTGCAAAGAGTCGGACATGACTGAGTGACTGAACTGAACTGAACTGAAAGTGTAATAAACACCTCCCACTGCTGCTGCTGCTGCTAAGTCGCTCCAGTCGTGTCCGACTCTGTGCGACCCCATGGACTGCAGCCTACTAGGCTCCTCTGCCCATGGGATTTTCCAGGCTACAAATCAATAATAAGGAGACAAATAACCTAATGAAAAACATGCACAAAAGACTTGAACAGAAGATATGCAAAACCCAGTGAAGAGCTCGCATCATTTGTCATAAGGGAAATGCAAATTAAATGAGATGCTATTCATGATTGCTAGAATAACAAAAATCAGAAAAGCTGGGAATATCAAATGTTGGGAAGAAAATGGAGCAACTGAGATGCTAGTACAATACTGATGGGTGTGTTAAATGATACAGTCACTTGGAGAACTGTTTGTAAGTTGTTATAAAGTCAAAATACATCTATGGCCCAGCTATTTCACTCTTATCAACAGATCTTTACACAGGAGAAATGAAAACATATGTCCATAAAAAGACTTATATGAGAATGTTTGTAGCAGCTTTATTCATATTAGCCCCAAACTGGAATCAACCTAAGAGCTCATCAACAGGGAATGAATGAATAAACTGTGTTATGATCATGGAAAAGGGAATAATACTCAGCAATAAGAAAGAGTAAAATACTGATACACACAACAGAGTCTCAAAAACAAAACAGTGAGTGGAGGGAAAAGCCAGAAAAAAAAGAGTACTTCCTAAATTATTGATGTGAAGTTCAGGAACAGATAAAACTAATAATCTGTGATAGGAATTAGAACAGTGTTTGCCTTTATCAGGAGTGGGTGGCAATTGACTGGAAGAGGCTGAGAGGAAATTTTCTAGGGGGCCAGAAACTTCTGTTTCTTGCTTGGGGTGATGGTTATATAGGTGGGCATAGTCATGACGATGTGTTATATACTTAAGAGCTGTGTAAATTCTACCTAAACATTTAAGAACAATAATGCTATCTGAAATTGAATATGTCAGTGATTTAAAGAGTAGCAAGTGCTTTTATCTCCATGATTTAAACTTTCTACTTCTATTAATGTGGCCTGAGATGTTATTTACTTTTTTAGTTTTAAGCAGCAACTTCATTATACTCTTGCCATTTATGGGATTTGTGGCTAATGAAAACTGCCAAGTGCCTCTTTCTGTTCAGCATGAATCTCTACCAAGCAGTACTCCTTTCTGAAATGCCTTTTTTGTTTATCTAAGGAGGTCTACAGGTAGCCCTTGAAGGAGTAAATAGAACTTAGATAAACAAAGGAGATATTTCAGAAGATGGAGTAATGCTGTAAATCATAACCGTAACTTAAAATGAGGTCCTGCTGGCTGCTGGGCACTCTCTGGGGCTCTACACACATTTGTCAATTTAACTCTCAGCACAACTCTGTGGGAGAAAGTGAAGGTGTTAGTCCCTCAGTCACGTCCAACCCTGTGTGCCCCGTGGACTGTAGCCTGCCAGGCTCGTCTGTCCGTGGAGTTCTCCAGGCAACAATACCGGAGTGGGTAGCCACTCCCTTCTCCCCACCCGGGGGTTGAACCTGAGTCTTCTGCATTGCAGGTGGATTCATTAGCGTCTGAACCGCCAGGGAAGCCCCTCTCTGGGAGAGATGTTACTATTATGCCCATTTCATAGGATGAGGTGCTCTGAGACACAGTGGGAGTAAACAACTTCTGGTCCAAGGTCACGTGGTCAGTGAGGGGTGGAGCTGGAGTTCACATCCTGGTAGCTCTGATGCCCCAAACTCTGCTTTTAGCCCCTGGGCTAAGAGCACTCTGCCTGACCCCTGGTTTGCGTCTGCTTGATATTTTGATACTTTGACCTGTTCTGTCTCTGGTTAGTCTTCTTGGAATAGCTCAGTCTAGGTTTACTTCCCTAAGGAACATCATACCCTGAGCACTTCATGAATTCCTTACATGACTCTTGTGGGAGAACCTGTCTGTGAAGGGGCAGCTGGGCACGGTGATCAGCTGGACACAGTGATCAGCTGGACACGGTGATCAGCTGCACACGGTGATCAGCTGGACACGGTGATCATCTGGACGCGGTGATCAGCTGCACACGGTGATCAGCTGGACACGGTGATCAGCTGGACACGGTGATCAGCTGGACGCGGTGATCAGCTGGACGAGGTGATCAGCTGCGCACAGTGATCAGCTGCACACGGTGATCAGCTGGACGAGGTGATCAGCTGTGCACGGTGATCAGCTGCGCACGGTAATCAGCTGGACACGGTGATCAGCTGGACATGGTGATCAGCTGGACACGGTGATCAGCTGGACACGGTGATCAGCTGCGCACGGTGTCCCTTGCGATCTCCAGACCTTATTCCAAGCCCAGCCTTCGAAGTCTTTCTCCACACACCCAAGTTCAAAGAATTNCACGGTGATCAGCTGGACGAGGTGATCAGCTGTGCACGGTGATCAGCTGGACACGGTGATCAGCTGGACACAGTGATCAGCTGGACACGGTGATCAGCTGGACACAGTGATCAGCTGGACACGGTGATCATCTGGACGCGGTGATCAGCTGCACACGGTGATCAGCTGGACACGGTGATCAGCTGGACACGGTGATCAGCTGGACACGGTGATCAGCTGGACGCGGTGATCAGCTGCACACGGTGATCAGCTGGACACGGTGATCAGCTGGACACAGTGATCAGCTGGACACGGTGATCAGCTGCGCACGGTGTCCCTTGCGATCTCCAGACCTTATTCCAAGCCCAGCCTTCGAAGTCTTTCTCCACACACCCAAGTTCAAAGAATTCCTTAAATACCATCAATTAGCCCTGAAGGTGCATGCTGCTTTCTACATATCTAACCAAGCAGACATCAGTTACATAAAGTCAGATCGAGACACACTGCCGGGTAGCAACTCATGCCTGAAAGGAAGAGAGTCTTGGCAGTTATCATTAGCCACAAACTCCATAAATGGCAAGAGTGTGATGATGCTGCTTACAAAAAAATTAAGGGGAAATCAAACTCAAGCCACATTAATAGAAAGAGAATGGCAAAGACTCAGACACAACTGAGTGACTGGGCACGCACACACATTCGGAATATGGAATAATAGTCCCAAAGCACTCGTCCCAGTTTAGAATAAATCTTAACATGTTCAGCTTCAGATGTCATTATTATTACATTTTAACATTTAGGAAGATTTTACACGGAAGTCAAGTGTTTAGGTTAATCAATGTGCTAAGTCACTTCAATCATGTCCAACTCTTTGCGACCCTGTGGACTGTAGCCTGCTAGGCTCCTCTGTCCATGGGATTTTCCAGGCAAGAATACTGGAGTGGGTTGCCATGCCTTTCTCCAGGGAATATTCCCGACCCAAGGATCATTAAACTCAGCTTAATGACTATGTCCACCCATATAACCATCATCACAATCAAGATACAGGATATGTTACCCCGAAAGTTTCCTCATTTCCCTCTCTAAGTCAATTCCCACTCATCCTCACCCAAAACATACTTTGATCCAGACATCAGAGGTCTTCTGGACCAGATTGGGATTTTTGTTTACTAACATTTACCAAGCACATTATGGTCATAGACCCAGAGGAAGCATCCCTTGGAAAGGGGTGTCATAGGCTAGAAGGTTTGTTGCTGGGGCGGATTTGATCTTACCAGCTGGGAACGCTGCTGTCCACAACTCACAGCCAGTCTTGGAGGATACTCACCTGTGCTAAAATCATGACTCTGTCCGGCTCATTTTCCTTCTAGACCAGGTCCCAGGGAGTCCTGCTAGATGAAAGCATAGGTTTCTGGTTTTTCATGCCAAAGGAAGCATTGAATTACCTAGAAAGTTCCAGGTGGTGAGATACAAGTCTTATTTAGACCTTTTAATGATCTGCTTTCTTAATAGGCTATGTCGAATTGGCCTTAAAGTCAGTCAGAAAGAAGATATGAGAATGTGTTGGGCCAGGAGGCACCCATAGGACACAGGGTGATGTGTTTGGGAGAGATGCGTAGGCAGGGTTCCGCAAGCCCTGGGCCGTAGCCCAGTGCAGGACCGGTTCAGGTCCATGGTTAGGAACTGGGCTTCACAGCAGGATGTGCGTGGCTGGCGAGTGAGTGAAGCTTCATCTGCATTTACAGCCACCCCCCTCACTTGCATTACTGCCTGAACTCCACCTCCTGTCTGATCAGCAGTGGCATCAGATTCTTATACAGGTGCAAAGCCTACTGTGAACCGTGAGTGCAAGGGGTGATCCAGGTGGCACGCTCCTTATGAGAATCGTCCCTAAACACCCCCCACCACCCTGACTTGGGGTCATCCAGGTGGCACACTCCTTATGAGAATCACCCCTAAGTCACCCCCCTGCCACCCTGACTTGGGGTCATCCAGGTGGCACGCTCCTTATGAGAATCATCCCTGACTTGTGGAAAAATTTTCTTCCATGAAACTGATCCCTGGTGCCTAAAAGGTTGGGGACTGCGGGCCTAGTGCACATGCTTGATGAAGGAGGCAGACCTCAGTTTTCCTTGGAAGTTCATCATAGGTCAGCTCTGCGTATACACTTAGTTTCTTTGCACTGCAAAGTCCTCAACTGAAAGTTGGGATTAATGTGGTGTCTCTATCTCAAGATTATAGGTAAAGGGTAAGTGAGATATGAAGTCATTAGAGATCCAAAAATGTATAAATATAAGCAGCATGACATTCGGGAGCTTGGTCTGTCAAAGCCATCACTATGGCTCCTTGAAGGAGCTGAGCTAGTGGAAAACCAAAACAATTCAATAGTTGGGCTTGGGGCTATAAAACAACCTTTTCAGCCCCTGCGTATTTGAAAATTCACCCTTAGTCATTCATCCTTTAAGACTCCCTCCCCTCACAGCCAAAACCCTGAGAAATGTTAGACTCTGAAACTTGATCTAAATCGAGTCAACTGACTTTAATATTAAATATTTACTGTATGCCAAGCACTGTGAAGGTTATAAAAATGAGTAAGAAATAGCTCCTGCCTTCCAGGAATTTACAACTTGGTCAAATCCCTTACATGAGGGGAAGAATCTCAAGAAGTCATGCCCCTCTGTTTTATTCACTAACTAATACTACCGGTCTTCTTTCTAGTTCATCTTGATTTGTCCGAGTCTCTGCTTTTTCACACATTAAATGATTCCTGAGTTTCCTTTCTACAATGAAGAACAGCCTAGCCAAGAAAAAAAATCCTTTCCTGGACTTCTAAGACAGGACCAAAATAAATTACTCTTATCTATTGAAAGAGACATAAATAAACTTGTGGTTATTGTGTTCTCAATTTATGGATGGTTTTTGTTTTAAAAGTTTCCACACACATTTATCTTCATCATTCATGCCCTGAGCTCTCTCTCTCTCTCTCTTTTTAACTAAATGCCACACTTTATTTGCATTTCACCAGCTTGTCCATTAATGTTCTCTCTTGTTCCAGGAGCCAGTCTAGAGTAAGGCATCACACTTAGTTGTTATGTCTTTCCAGTCTCTCCTGGTCTGTGATAACGCCTCCATCATCCCATGTTTATTCATGACCTTGGCAGTCTTGAGAAGTACTGGTTCAGTATCCTGTCCCCCGATCTGGGTTTATCTGATGTTTTTCTCATGACCAGTCTAGGGTTATATGTTTTTGGAAAGAACACTACAGAGATGAAGTGACCTTCTTGTCACATCATCTCGAGGTGCAGGACATTCACAACAGCACTGATGAGGTTAGCCTTGCTTGAGGAGGTGTTTCCCACAGTTTCTTCTGCCATAGAAAGCTACTCTTTTCCCCTTCGTATGTTCTCTTCTTTGGAAGTGGGCCATTCAGTCTAGCACACTGTAAGAGTTACCTGCTGCAGTAGAGTACCTACATATATTATTTGGGTGAATTTTTTGTTTGTTTTTAAAAAATTTTTTGGAGTATCTTTGCTTTACAATGTCGTGTTAGTTTCTACTCTGCAGCAAAGTGAGTCAGCTCTATGTGTACATATGTCACTTCATGGCGAATAGATGGGGAAACAGTGGAAACAGGGACAGACTTTATTTCCTTGGGCTCCAAAATCACTGCAGATGGTGACTGCAGCCATGAAATTAAAAGACGCTTGCTCCTTGGAAGAAAAGCTATGACAAACCTAGACAGGATATTAAAAAGCAGAGACATTACTTTGCCAACAAAGGTCTAGTCAAAGCTATGGTTTTTCCAGTAGTCATATACAGCTGTGAGAGTTGGACCGTAAAGAAGGCTGAGCATCAGAGAATTGATGCTTTTGAACTGTGGTGTTGGAAAAGACTCTTGAGAGTCCCTTGGACAGCAAGGAGATCAAACCAGTCAATTCTAAAGGAAATCAATCCTGAATATTTGTTGGAAGGACTGATGCTGAAGCTACAATACTTTGGCCACCTGATGCAAAGAGCTGACTCATTAGAAAAGACCCTGATGCTGGGAGAGATTGAGGGCAGGACGACAGAGAATGAGATGGCTGGATGGCATCACCGATTCGATGGATATGAGTTTGAGTAAACTCCGGGTTGGTGATGGACAGGGAGGCTTGGTGTGCTGCGATTCATGGGGTCACAAAGAGTCAGACACAACTGAGTGATGGAACAACAACAATACATATCATATATGCCCTCTTTCTTGGATTTCCTTCCCATTTCGGCTGCCGTAGAACACTGACTAGAGTTCTCTGTGCTAATAGCAGGCTCTCATTAGTTATCTATTTTACATAGTTATCAATAATGTATATGTATCAGTCCCAGTCTCCCTATTGGGTGAAGGTTTCTTGAACAGAATTATTATTCAGCCTCTACCACAGTACGATTCAACCTTGTACTACGTTTCATCCTTGCTCTATGCTTTGAGAACATTAGCTAATTAATCCTAATTAGCCATTATAGTAGAATCTCACTAATTCTCATTTCACTGATCTGTACATAGAACAATTTTTCTAAAAACCCATCTGTCTTCACTTCTAAGCCTAGATTATATGTCAAGGAAGTCTGTGTCTATGAATGTGTTTCTAAAGGGCTTATCTACAGAGTCTCAGCATGAGTAACTCTCTGCCGATATGTTACTCATTATTTTCTGCTTTCCTGTAAAGCATTATCCTAAGTCATTTCAAAGAATATGTTCATGAAAATAGCCTTGGATTTTAATCTGTTTATTATATTACGAACTCAAAATGGAGCACCTTTTTCTAAGGAGTGCAAAGCCGATTATGCCATTAATTATGTAATAGCTTCACTCTCAAAACAACCCAGTCTCTTTATGACTTGGTTTCTAATAGGACACAGTTTGGTTTAGGATGAATCTGTCTTGGATTCTGTCCAGTAGAAGGTATTGTATTTGGTACTTAAATGTATCACCTTGTATATTGTAATTATTTTGCATGTATGTGCATCTGTGCATTTCCTCATCATACCCTAAATGTTTTAAGGTATGTTCTGTGACGTATGGCTTTGTCTCCTGTAGTGATTGACTTCTCGCCTTTGTAGTTGGTGTTGTTGATTGTCTACACAACACCCATTTATGCCTTGCCTTCTACCCAGTAGAATCCCATTTTATTCAGATACTCTCTCCCCCTCCTCAGCCAGGCATCTCAGGAGAAACTGACCAACCCTTGGCTCCAAGAGTGGATCTGATTTGTTTAAGGGCATTCATCTTTCTGGCTTATGATCAGCTTAGGATATATACATGACCCCAAATAGGCTGTGAGAGGGCTTGCTGGGAGCTTCTGATAAAAATTTCCTCCAATTAAAAAAAAAAAGCTACAGGGGGATGTGAGTTGGTCCCTCTGCCTATGGACATCTTTGTTTGTAACTGTGAAGTTCTGAGCTGCGGGAGCCTCCTTCCCGCTCCAGTGAGAGCACGAAGCCGGAAGAATCTCAGCAAAGGCTGGGGTCTGAGCCATGCTGTGCCTTTCAGTTTTGTGAAACAACAAATGTGCTTACTGTTTAAGCTGCTTTGAGATCAGTTTCTCATTGCTGCTGCTGCTGCTGCTGCTAAGTCGCTTCAGTCGTGTCCAATTCTGTGCGACCCCATAGATGGCAGCCCACCAGGCTCCCCTATCCCTGGGATTCTCCAGGCAAGAACACTGGAGTGGGTTGCCATTTCCTTCTCCAATGCATGAAAGTGAAAAGTGAAAGTGAAGTTGCTCAGTCGTGTCCGACTCTTCATGACCCCGTGGACTGCAGCCCACCAGGCTCCTCCGTCTGTGGGATTTTCCAGGCAGGAGGACTGAAGTGGGCTGCCATCGCCTTCTCCAAGTTTCTCATTGCTTGCCGCTAAAGGCATCCTGAATAATATATAATAATGTATCCTAAATACATCATGTGTTTATGGATAATGCAGAATTATCCATAAATATTTTTTCCTGATTGATTTTAGTGACACAGGTCCTCTTTGGAAAAGGAGATTATGATTGAACAAGAAACACTAGTTCACTTTGGGAAAGTCATTTCAAACCAGTTAGAAATTTTTAAAGAATATGTAGTATTTGGTCCTAATCAGTTTTTTTCCCCCCATAAACTTATTCATTACACGATAGTTCAAACTTGACATTGTTCATGTTTGATGCTATGAAATAAAATATTTGGGGTGGAGTGGACCGATCTGTTCTGTGCTGGTGTGCCTGGAGCGTGGAGCTGGTGTTGTGAAGTAATCTTGATTCGTCACCTCCTCCGAAACCCCTGCAGCTCTCTCCTCCAAAAGCTGTTAGCTCTCAGTCCCTTCCGCCCTTCCACGTGGCATCCCTCCTCTCTCCTCAGGCCATGCTGTTGTGGGCAGGGTTAGTTTCAGCCTCCCTGTCTTGGGAATAGGACATGCCCTTCACTACTATCCACCCTTGGGCTTCCCCCATGATTTCTTGGAGATCCTATTTGCTGTTTCATGGCATTACCTTTTATTCATCCAGGCTCTGCAAGCTGACACCTATAGGAATTCAGTTCAATTCAGTCGCTCAGTCGTGTCCTATTCTTTGTGACCCCGTGGGCTGCAGCACGCCAGGCTCCCCTGTCCATCACCAACACCAAGTTGTAGTTTGCTCAAACTCATGTCCATTGAGCTGGTGATGCCATCCAACCATCTCATTGTCTGTCTTCCTCTTCTCCTCCTGCCTTCAGTCTGTCCTAGCATCAGGGTCTTTTCCTGGAATTCAAGCCCAGGACTATTGTTCCTTATCTTTTCCTGTAGTTGCTTGATCACCAGGCACTTCTCCACTCTACTCATCCTTGGTCTTGCTTGCTGCCTCCGCAGCAGCTCACTGTGAGGGGTTTACGATGAAAGTTCTCTCCACCTCCACGGACACATCAGTTTGTTTTCCCTCCATCCTCAGGAAAAGAGCCATTAATTAGGTATCTTAAGCCTTAGCCCAGTAAGTAAATTTCTTTTTTCTCTCCAGCCAGCAGCCCAGTATTTCCCAGCTGGTATGATTCAGCTCTAGCCCCTGTATTTTTATACCATGTTTCTTACATTATCTTCCTTGGAATATAGTCCCTTAAAATGTTCTGTAGAAAAATGGTTCCATAGACTAAGTAACTTGAGAAATGTCACAGACCTTCTCAGTGAGACCCCACACATTAGGAAAGAAGCTGTTGGACCCAGTCATGTCCAACTCTTTGCAACCCCATGGACTGTAGCCCACCAGGTTCCTCTGCCCATGGGATTCTCCAGGCAAGAGTACTGGAGTGGGTAGCCATTCCTTTCTCCAGGAGATCTTTCCAACCCAGGAACGAACCCAAGTCTCTCACATTGCAGGTGGATTCTTGACCATCTGAGCCTCCAGGGAGCCCTGGTCCCATACAGTATAGTTGCCAATGATCCTGTATAAAGACTAAAAACAACTGGTGAACTTATATGACTGTAACACCCCTCAACCCCCTTTTCCCTTGGTGCCTCCCCTCCCCAGTTTATTGAGTAGCCTGTGGATCCCACTGAGTAGAACTTAGAATTCCCTGAACCCGTTTGAGCTCTGCTACCTCTAAGTCCCGGCTCTGGGGCTTCCTTACCCGGAATACCCTCCCTCCCGATCTCTGTGGTAGGGTGCCCCCCACCCTACCCCCAGGGCCGGGTGCACAGAAGCGTCTGTGTGATAGCTTACTCTCAAATATTTCCATATAAAAGTTGCAGCAGGACTGTGGACACAGTTTAACTCCAGTCCACCTGCTCGGGCTAAGTGCGTAATATTTGAGATACCCTAATCAGGAACCAACATTCTAGAGATAGTTACCCACCATCCCAGGCATACCTGGTGTCTATCCCTGGGGGCTAATTAGCTAATTAGGTCCCTGCTCCATGGAGAACCCCGGCTGCCTGTGTTCAGAACAGCCTCCTGAGAAGCAAGGTGCTGGCCTCGGCGTCAGAGGGCCAAGCTGGGGCCTTTCCTGAGCTGTCGGCACTATTCCTGTGGCTGGGTTTGCAGTCAGCTGAATTTCACCAAAGACTTGCTTCAGTTGTATCGTACTAGCTGGTAGGGAGGTGGTGGAGAGGGGCCCTTCAGTTCAGTTCAGTTCAGTCGCTCAGTCGTGTCCGACTCTTTGCGACCCCATGGACTGCAGCTTGCCAGGCTTCCCTGTCCTTCACCATCTCCTGAAGTTTGCTAAAACTCATGTCCATCGAGTCAGTGATGCCATCTGCTGAGTTACCAGAAGAGTCTCGCAGACAGTTCGGGCAGTCAGCAGAGGGGTCAGTCCCTGCAGGTGACAGCAAGCTCAGACCCACCCCTCACCCCTCCAGTGCTGGTACTGGATGTGATGCTGAGCTGGGCAAGGAGTCATCAGCCTCCCCAAGCTTTGCAGTCAATGGGCTGTCGTTTCCTACATCTCCTTTGTCCCCCTTAGTAAATGCAGCTGCATCAGGGACCTCTAAGCCTAGACACCGACATCTCCTCCCCCCGTGACCACAAAGAAGGGACCTTTGCGCTAGACACTCACTCACTGGGTCCTGCAGGTGCCCTGTGTTCCATGTCTTCCTGCTCCAACCCCAACATTCTGAGGGTTCTGGTAGGAGCCTGTACCAGCAGATGGCACGCTGTCACTCCTCCCGGAACCGCGTCCTCCACCCCCAGGCTCTTGTGTTAGTCTTATCTTCGCTGTGCCTCAGAGTCTATACCAGGAAAATGGGTATAATAATAGGATCCTCCTTCGTGGGCCTGTTGCAGGGAAACTAGCTCACACAGGCACAGGTCCTGCAGCACTCACTGCCCAGCTCACTGTACACTGTGCCCGCTCATCCTTCCTTTCCTTTCCCTCCCTTGCTTCCTTCCTTCCCCTCTCTCACTTTTTCTTCCTCCCCTTTTCTCCCTCACTCTGCTTGCCTTTCCTTCCTTTCTTTTCTTTCTTCCTTTCTTTATTCTTAATTATTAAAACTTTTTCTTAACACTTGGACTTGTAACACTAGTGAGGAATGAATGAGCTCTATTCCTCCATGGAAGTTTGGATCAGACTTCTATTAAACATCTCTCTATGAAACAAGATAGATGTCACCAAGACCTTGTACTAACGTTCAGTTCTTTACTCAGAAAAGAGTCCTTTTGGTCGGCCCTTACTTATGGTTATTTTCTCTTGGTTTGCATGGAGTTCTAATAAGCTAGATTTACTTTCCAACTTCATAGAAGATTAGAAAAGGCCCATTAGAAGGAATCTGTGGCTGGCATCCTTAAAGCAGCAAGAAAAGACTGCTGAAAATGAAGGAAGAGGCATATAAATATAAAATCAGAATAAAGAACTTTTAAATTCTGGAATCTTTGTGGGTAGAAACAAACCCAGAATAGCCCCATACCTCAGTAGTTCTTGAATAGTGTCATTGTTTTAAAAGCCCACTGGAATGGTTGATGCTTGTAATGATGACCCTGAATGATGAGATGATTCAATGATTTTTAGCATGCTTTGTTTAAAGAGGCCAAAAGTATGTGACAAGCTTTAGAACTTCCAGCAAAGGGGTAAATGAGAGTGATAAATCATCATGTTATTTGTTAAGGCGATTTGTGTAACATACCCAGGGCCCCGATCATGCTGGATAAATGAGGCATCACTTTACATAGTTATGGCTGTTAATGTTTATTAAAATATCCCCTAATTCATGAGACACAAGCTCAGTTACTCTATTAGAGAAACAACCCCAAATCTGACTTCTTCCAGATCTGCAGGAGTTTATAGACACACGTGAGAACACACAGAGCGTGGAGGATAATAGATCTGAGGAAGAGACTGAAGCCTGTAAATAAAGCGGCCCTTTCCTAATTTCTATTTTTAACTTCTGCTTTCTGTCTTGCCCTAGAAGGCCTTATCCACTGTTATGTTTTGCTAAGTTGGGACCAGATGTATTTTAGAGGTACCAGGGAAAGCCCTGTGGAATATTTTGCTTTGGCTGCAAAGACTTTCCTTGTCACCAAGTTTTGCCTTGGCCTTTTGGGAGCAGCTTATCTCAAGGGTAGAGGGCCCAGAGTGGGGGTTTTGCTCCAGCAGTGACTCAGACCTGACCCAGTCTGGGTTAAATACTCGGGTTAAATAGGTAAGGGATTTGAAGGTCTGTGACGGATGATGCGGAAAGAGACAGAGCTTGAAATTGCTGAACGTGCTCCCCATTAAGAAAGAGGATGGTAATTACTTTCTGACATTATTGCCATGGCCATTACCTTGTATGGAGCTCTTACTACGTGCCAGGCACCACGCACAAATCAGCACTTCAACTCAGCTGCTCTCAACCCCATAGGGTCGGCACTTTGTAGAATGAGGAGTCTGAGACTCAGGGAGGCTTAGTGTCTTAGCCAAAGTCACACAGCCCTGAAGAAGAAGAGGAACCAAAGTTGAGCTCCATATCTGTCTGCCTCTGGACAGATGGCAGGGCTGTGCTTTTAACCATGAGGTGAGCACCTGGGGACACCCCCTCCCCCAGGACCAGCCTGACCTTGGTCTTGGTGTACAGAGAGGGGCCAGGAGATGGCTTCTGGGAGGATGCACGTTCTGCTCTAAGAGAGAAATGAAAGGGATGAAGATACGTAGCCATTTGGATGGGGCCTCAGGCTCACTGCCTGGTCTGAACCCTCCTTGTGGAGTGGGCCCTCTGTTCTAGGGCCACAGCAACACACAGGAACCGCCAGGAGTGTCCCTCCCGCCGCGTGGGGGACTCTCTCTGTGCCCCCGCTCCCATGGCCAATGCACCCCGATTCAGGGGCTTGTTCAGGGTCACCTCTAACAGGGCAGCTTCACTGCTGATCTCCTTAGGTTTTCAGTTCAGACCTCGTTTTCGTGGGGGATGTCTCCCAGGAGGTAGAGAGGAAGAGAACCAGCCCCGCAAGCTTCCTTCTGGAGGCTGGGCCGTCAGGGCAAGATGCCTGCTTTCCTGGGGGTCCAGCCCTCTGTTCCTCTTCTCTCTAGCTGACTCGGCTGCCACCCTGCTTCCCCGGGGAACATGGCAGCTTCTGTCCATGGGCTCAGCCTCTACCCAGTTCCTCCGGATCCTCTTGTCCATTCGTGAGTGGTGGTCAGAGGGAAAGGTCAGCGAAAGGGCCATGACCTCAAAGGGCAGGAGAGGTACGGCAGACCAGTGCTTTGTCCTGGTGCTCTGCAAGGTGTCCCGAAACACAGGGCTTTCTGGGCTGAAGCGTGAAATGAGGGCTTGTGTTTCTCACGGGGGAGAAGGAACAGGTATCCTGGTAGCAGAAGAGCAGTGGCAGAGGACTGGCCTCTGCCCGGGTGTCAGATGGACATGGGAATGCCTCCTCTCCCTGACTGTGTAGCCATGGACATTTCCTTAATTTCTGAGGGCAATTAGATAGATAGAGGCCAAGGAATCCTTGTTAAGAATAGTGGAAAATATTACAGGGTGGATAATAGTTTACATACACATACGGGCTTTCCTAATGGCTCAGTGGTAAAGAATCTGCCTGCAGTGCAGGAGACGTGAGTAGATGCAGGTTCGATTCCTGGGTCAGGAAGATTGCCTGGAGAAAGAAATGGCTACCCGCTCTGGCATTCTTGCCTGAAAAATCTACGGTCCACAGGGTTGCAAAGAGCCAGGCACGACTGAGTGACTAAGTGTGTGTGTGTGTGTGTATGCACCAGATTTTTGAAAGTCTTGAGTGTCAGGCAGAGGGGTTGGAATGTTATATATTAGGGATCCAGTCAAGTTTCCTGAGCAGGGATGTCACCCGATGAAACAGTGCTCCAGTGAGATGAGCTCCGCAGTGTTAGTTCCCATTCAAATCCGTGCCTGCTCCTGGAGAAAGTTTGCAGCCATCTCAGAAACGCTGCCCCGTTGGTGGCCTGGTGTGAGTCACTATGATAGACGTTAGTGCTGTCCTCCAAGTGGTTCTAGTTCTGTTTTCTGGGACCGTAGCAGGCGTACATTTTCCTGCTTCAAAGTTAGGTGTGGCTGAGTGACTTGCTGAGACCCGTGCTGGGGTCGGTGAGCTTTCTCTTGAAGGACCAGACAGTGAATACGTGTTTTCAGCCCCTGGGTCCTGCAGTCACTGCCGCACCTGCTCAGCTCTGCTGTCGTGGTGTGGAAGCAGAGGGTGTGCATGGGAGCAGGTGCTGCCGTGTTCCAGTGAAACTTGAGGTACAAGGACAGGCAGCTGGCCCGAGGGCTGTAGTTCGCAACCCCTGAACCAATCCATTGTGAGTGAGAAAAGCTCTGATCGGAAGCACATGTGGAAGTGAAGCCTCTTCCAGGCCGGGACCCTAAGTGAGCACATGGCATGAATGAGACCTAAGCTTGGCAGTGTGAAGCCATGGAGACTGGTGGTGTTTCTTACTGTAGCATAACCTGTGTCTGTGATGAATGATGAGTGATCCGGCATCACCCCTGCGTACACAGTGTCCCCATCATCCATCAACATCCTCCTCCTCCTAGTCCTCACTGTCACAGCTGGTGTCTGCAAGCCCTACCTGGGGGACTTTACCAACTTGGTTTCAGTAATTCCTTCCCATGCGCCACCTTTCACAGAAACAAGAAAGGGATGTTCAGAGAGGTGAAATAACTTGCCCGCTGTCTCACAAATGGTTAAGTATGGGAACTGGAGTTTGAGCCTAGCTCTTCTAAATTCTAAATTCTTCTGTGTATCCCGCCTCGGGTTCAGGTCTTTGGATTATGATTTATTTTTTCCTTTATCCCTTCACCTCTTTGATCACTGCTCTTGGCAATGTATCCTGTTTTGACAGGACCTGCAGTGGCTCTGGCCGCAGGCGGAGAGGGAAGAAAGACCCTTGCTTCCAGAAAAGCGCTGGTCTGAGCAGTGGAGGAGGTAGATGGAAGTAACCAGAGGGATGGATCAGGTTGGCAGCTCAGACGCTCCCAGGAGGAGGACCGCTCTGGGGACTGGCAGCCCTGAGCAATGGCTCTCAGTCCTGTATTTCCTGTATTTCTGTCAGTCATCTCCCAGGCACGCTGTCCTCTTTCCTCACTCAGCCATGTTCTTATCTTTCTTTGAAGCAATTAAAAAAAATTATATTCCGAAACAGTCTTGAGAAATTGTGTTACTCCCCTTCCTGGCCTGACAAGGCTATCAAGCTCTAACTGCCATCTTTGATGGTTTGGCAGATAATTTTCCAAACTTGTGTTACAAAGGCCTAGCTCTATTTGATCAAGTAATAAGAAGCCACGTAATGACTTCTTATAACTTCTGAAGAGCTACCACTGAAGACGCTATCCATTCTGTTATTCAATATTTCTTATTTAAAGTCTCACTTAATTAAATTTCTCTATTTAGTGTCATGGAAAATTTTCTCTCGTTAAAATGATCCCTTGTCCTAATCACCAGTGAGAATTACATAAGCGATTATGTTTCCCTTTTTACCTTGGCTGTTGGGAAGCAGGATTTATTTGATACTTGGAGATAATACCCGTTTGGACTCAGGATCAGAGTAGATTATCTACCCATTCCCCCCTCCTCCTTCACCTCTGGGTTCAGATCACTGTTTCTGACTTTAAGTTTTAAGTCGTGTAACATGCTGTTGTAGGTTACTGAAAATCCTTCTTGGAAGTAGATGAGCTTTAAGTTATAATGAAGACTTCACGTGCCCATATTGTGGCAAGCCAGAGAGTGAAACTGAGAGCCCCTGATGGCCTCATCCTAGGAGGAGGTTCTTGTTGTGTATCATCTAAGACTGTGCTCAGTCAGAACTTGAGATTGGGCAGGCTCCCTTCCTTTTCTCTGCTCTCCTCCCACCTTGCAGTTTAGTTTTAGTTTCCCTCTAGCGCCCACTGTTGGCAGAAACTGACAGGGTGCCAGTTCTCAAAGAAGCCTCGTGAATCACATTTTGCTGATTCTCACCCCAGCACCATTGAGCAGAGAACTGACAGGTGGTTCAGAGCTGAGAGATAAGCACTTCACAACAGGTGCACCCTCTCTGCCCCCACTTCTTTATTTATGAAGTGATGAGATCAGGCACACGATGTGCAGGGTGGCGAATGGCACTCCTGACCCTCTCCTGGGCTTCAGTCACAGCAAAAGATGTAGCCAGTCAAGTTCCCTCCTCCCCTGTCTGCACTCAGTGGTGAGTAAGCATTCTGAGGCCTCATATGCCTCCCCCGCTCCCAGTTCTTGCCTAGTGCCAAGTACAGTGCTTACAGGGGACACTCATTGTATGCTTGAGATATTTAATTACTGGATTTTTAATATATGCAGGTCACCAAGTATTCAATAACTGCAGACTGTATCCAGCCCAGGGCCAGGGAAGCAGACCATGGAGGAGGCATGGCCTGGCTGTGAATGAGCTTATAGTCTTGTTATCAAGTGAGATAAACGCAGTAAGCACAGAGCAGGTTCTTACCTTTATGACGACAAGAATACTGGAGTGGGTTGCCATTTCCTTCTCCAGGGGATCCTTCCCGACCTAGGAACTGGACCTAGGTCTTCTGCATGGCAGGTGGATTCTTTACTGTCTCTGAGCTACCAGGAAAGCCCCAATGAAAAGTCTCAAGTTTTAGTAGATTCAGGGGGAGTTTGAGTCCAGGGAAGGGATAGAGATCCTCATTGCTTGGAGTAGGAGGTTTTCAAAAGGATCTGGTTTCTTACCCATCTCTCGTGTACTCACCTGGAGACACAGTTACTCCAAAGACATGTGTGTTGGGAGAAGCTACTGATTCTACCACCTCTGGCATCTGGCATCGCTGGTACTGTGCTTTTCCTCAGCATTACCATCCCACAGTGACCACAATAGTGTGCAACTTCCTACATTAGAAAAATGAATGTTTGAGACACCAGGAGAACGTTCAGCACAGAAAATCTGCCTCAGAGGAATTCCCTTGGGAGCAGCCCTGGATGCATCCCCACAAAGCTCGGCCAAATGAGTGAGCAGAGAGGACTTTTGGCTGGAAGGCCTCTCGGAGCTCCTTATCCGGGGCCTGGCCCAGAGTGTTACCTTGCGGATGTCACCCCAGGGAGAGCTGACAGCTGGGGCAGTGTTCCCTGGCCTCAAGGGAAGGCTTCAAGGACTCATTTAATGAAGCAGCACTTGATCTTCAAGGTCTGCAGAGAAGGATAAAGTGGCCCAGAGGAGAAGGTAGCATTCTTTCAGAGTCCCCTGTCTACGTCAGCACGACGTGGGGACAGGCACTGGATGAAACGACTGAGGAGGACTCTATGATGCTGGCTTCCTTCGAGATGATCACACTGTTGACCCCACTTTGCCCGACTTCTTGTGCAGGAATGGGGCTGTGTTCTTCACACAGAGCCCTCAGGCACACTCTCCTCTTTTTCATTTAAATTTTTACATATTGAAGTATGTTGCATAGGGTAAAGCTTATGAATCTTAAATGTACAGCTTGATGGATTTTTTTTTTCCATGTGTCTACACCAAATAGGAAAAGGAGTACGTCAAGGCTGTATATTGTCACCCTGCTTATTTAACTTATATGCAGAGTGCATCATGAGAAACGCTGGACTGGAAGAAACACAAGCTGGAATCAAGATTGCCGGGAGAAATATCAATCACCTCAGATATGCAGATGACACCACCCTTATGGCAGAAAGTGAAGAAGAACTAAAAAGCCTCTTGATGAAAGTGAAAGTGGAGAGTGAAAAAGTTGGCTTAAAGCTCAACATTCAGAAAACAAAGATCATGGCATCCGATCCCATCAGTTCATGGGAAATAGATGGGGAAACAGTGTAAACAGTGTCAGACTTTATTTTGGGGGGCTCCAAAATTACTGCAGATAGTGATTGCAGCCATGAAATAAAAAGGTGCTTACTCCTTAGAAGAAAAGTTATGACCAACCTAGATAGCATATTCAAAAGCAGAGACATTACTTTGCCGACTAAGGTCCATCTAGTCAAGGCTATGGTTTTTCCTGTGGTCATGTATGGATGTGAGAGTTGGACTGTGAAGAAAGCTGAGAGCCGAAGAATTGATGCTTTTGAACTGTGGTGTTGGAGAAGACTCTTGAGAGTCTCTTGGACTGCAAGGAGATCCAACCAGTCCATTCTGAAGGAGATCAGCCCTGGGTGTTCTTTGGAAGGAATGATGCTAAAGCTGAAACTCCAGTACTTTGGCTACCTCATGCGAAGTGTTGACTCATTGGAAAAGACTCTGATGCTGGGAGGGATTGGGGGCAGGAGGAGAAGGGGACGACCGAGGATGAGATGGCTGGATGGCATCACTGACTCGATGGACGCGAGTCTGAGTGAACTCTGGGAGTTGGTGATGGACAGGGCGGCCTGGCGTGCTGGGATTCATGGGGTCGCAAAGAGTCGGACACGACTGAGCGACTGAACTGAACTGAACACTATGCAAGCAGATAAGACTATAGACTGTTTCTAGTTCCCCAAAATTCTTCATGCCCTCACTCCCAGGCAGTTCTCTCCACTAAATATTAGCTTTGTCTGGCTTTGACTCTTCTATAAATGGAGTCATGGAAAATATATTCAGTTTTGTCTTTTTCTTTTGCTAAGTATTGTACAATTCTAATTTTTTTACTATTGGGAAAAGTCGAAACAGTTCAGAGAAGTGGCATGGCTTGAACCAGTTTTGACATCTGCAATCCTATACTTTTTACCATCGCACAGCTTTTTACCCTGCAACCATGCATCCATCTGTCCTTCCACGCATCCTTGCAAACTCATGTTGAAAGATGACTCTATGTCAGGGATGGTGCCAGGTGCTGGACATCTAGATATGAGTAAAATCACCCTGCCTTCAAAGATCTCCCAGTGGAATGGGAGTGAAATATTTCAGGAGGATAATTAAGATGTAGAGGGTGTAGACAAGGAGCTGTGTCTTTATGCAGATGCCTGGAGGAGAATGGAGAGGCAGAGGTAGACGAGGAAAGAGGCAGTGACTAGGGCTGGAGGGCTCAGGAAGGAGGAAATGGCATTAGAACAGAATTTCATCTTTCTTGTTTTCTTATCAACAGGGCTGCAGAATTTAAGAAGACAGGTAGGGTTGGGGTCATCATCTGTGTATTGCTTATAGGATATTGCATTCATAGAGCTAACAGGCATTCATGACCCAAAAATCTCCAAACATTACAACATGTCTTCTCTAAGAGCGTGCGTAGCACACCTAGGCAGAGAGCAGAAGGCAATGGATTACTTCCCTGATTTGATTAGACACTGAAAGATCAATGGTAAACAACAGTGACAGTTTCAGAAGAGTTCCTGGAGTGGAACTTTCTAGCTCGGGTAAATATAGGGTCCTATATGGAAATTATGTACATCAGCGTGCTTCTCTAGATAGGTAGGAACTTTGTCAAGCTCTCTCCCTTCTGTCAGGACATAAGAATACACATTGGGAGAGGTCATCAGGGGACCCTCAATGAGTATAACCCCTTTATAATACCTGGTATAACCCCCTCCTCCTGAGCATGATGGAACCGATGACTTGGCTTCTAACCAACAGAATATGGCAAAGGTGACGGGGGTGGGGTGGGGTCATTCTCTTAATTAGGCTACATTATGTGGGAAAGATGATAGGATGTCACTCTCATAGTTAATGTTACATAAGACTGCCTTAGCAGACTAGAGAGGGAGCTTCCTGTTGGCCTTGAAAAAGGGTACAGCCAGATTGTGAGAAGGTCTGTGCAGAGGGCCACGTGGCAGGTGACTGTAGGTGGCCTCAAGGACCTAACTGCTGGTAAGAAGCTGGGGCTCCAAGGCTTAGAGCTGCAAGGAAATGAATTCTACTAACAACATGAATGAGCTTGGATTCTTCCCTGGTCAAGCCTCCAGATGAGAATGCAGCCCATTCAACACCTTGAGGCCTGAGCAGAGTAGACGCCTGACCCACAGAAACTGTGAGATGATAAACATGTGTTACTTTAAGCTGATAACTTTGTGATAATTTGTTACATGGTAATAGATAACTAATACACATACTTATCTGCAAGTATTTGTTGTATCAAAGTAACCCCTCAGTGACACATGGCTCTGCAGATACTCTGAGTCCTGCATGCCCTAAAGAGGATGTTCAGTTCAGTTCAGTTGCTCAGTCATGTCCAGCTCTTCATGACCCCATGGACTGCAGCACACCAGGCCTCCCAGTGCATCACCAACTCGTGGAGTTTACTCAAACTCCTGTCCATTGAGTCGGTGAATATAGAAGTGGCCAATGAATTCCTTTAAGGATTGCTGTTTATGACAGCATTTTACTTTCACACTGTTGTGGGTTTTGACTTCTCTAAGAAGTAAATAAGGACATTGTATAGGACATAAGTTTAGTTGTTCTGAGAGAGACTCCATATCAACCAGCCCCTTTTCTAATATTTGTAGGGTCTGGGGCAAGAATGCAAATGGATGACATACCATATGTCTAAAGAATGAAAAGTTATAAATCACTGTTATATGTAATATGTTCTGCTATGGTGACAAATATATATTGTAATAATAATACATGTGTCAAGGTCTTTATATCCTTGAAGAATGGCAAAACATTAAAGATAATGAAATATAATTATTATTTCGCATTCTTGGCTAATGGAAAATATTCCATTCAGCTGATGGAAAATATTTGAACAGAGTAACAAAATGTTTAATTCATATTATTATATTTTCCATAAAATATATTTTCTTGCTTCCATTTCAAGAAAAGGTCACTAATTATTTTGTTTAGTATAGTGGATGTTCAGTTGACAGTAAGACTCTAAAGGATTAAAAAGTAGATTTTCTGCCAAATTTGAATGTTTTATTTTTATCAAAATATAAATTTAAAGTAGTGAATAATTTAAAATTTAAGTGAAAGTTTTCAAACAGTTTTTTCCAAAGTATTCACAAATCTATGAAAACTAAAAAGCAAACATACCAGGTATAAATTATAAAAAACTTAGCTTTGTAAATACAGCTGAATTTTCAGTTTCTTAAACATTTAGTTTAAGGTCTTATTAAATATTCTTTTAAAAAGAAAACCACTTGTAATCGTAGCTTTTAAAATTCGCCTAGGGACCAATGTAAAGAATCAGGGTCACATTTCATGTATATTATTTCTAGTCTCAGATTATTATTGCAAACTCTCGCTCCACTTTCCATATGCAACTCTTGTTGCATACCCATCCAGTGGTACTGATGAAATCAAGAACTAGAAGATGAAGAGAAGCAAAAAAAATAAATAAATAACCCACAGATATTCTGGCCTTCTGGGAAACAATACCTCTTCATTATGCAGAAATCTGTTGCACTGATGCTCTGTGAAGAAAGATTTGACGAGTTAATCCCCCCATGCTGGCACGGATCAAATTCTCCATCCTCCGCGGCTGCATCTGTCCGCGATCCTGGCAGTGGCGAAGTCCCCAGTCTTTCACAGCCCTTGGACACAGTGGCCTTTTGTTTCGAGGACTAAGGCAAGAGATGTGGGGAAATGTTTCCCTGGGGCTTGAATGATGTTCATCATGCAAGCGGATGCTTCCGGTGCTGATGGCGCTGTGTCAGCACTGGGTCCCAAGTGACTGGAGCACCCACGTGTTCTTTGATAAGTGTGTGTGTGTGTGTGTGTGTGTGTGTGTGTGTGAGAGAGAGAGAGAGAGAGAGACCCATTGCTTTCAGAAGTGTGGGTCCCCATACATGCATCCTTCTTGTTCGAGTCCAAGGGGGTGTTTGCTGCCCCAAATATTAGTATTTTTTTTTCACTTTTATTACTATTATTTTTTTAATTTTATTTTTTTACTTTACTGTATTGGTTTTGCCATACATTGACATGAATCCACCACAGGTGTACATGAGTTCCCAAGCCTGAACCCCCCTCCCACCACCCTCCCCATATCATCTCTCTGGGTCATCCCAGTGCACCAGCCCCAAGCATCCTGTATCCTGTATTGAACCTAGACTAGCGATTCGTTTCTTACATGATAGTATACATGTTTCAATGCCATTCTCCCAAATCATCCCACCCTCTCCCTCTCCCACAGAGTCCAAAAGTCTGTTCTTTACATCTGTGTTTCTTTTGCTGTCTTGCATATAGTGTTATCATTAGGTTTTTAATCAGTATATCATAGTTTTTTAATCAGTATAAACACTTGCCTTCCTTCTCACATTAGTTTGCAAGCGTAATAGTCTTGAGCTCTGGACTTTGGCCATTTGATGTGAAGGGCTGACTCACCGGAAATACCTTGATGCTAGGAAAGACTGAAGGCAAAAGGAGAGGGGGGTGGCAAAGGATGAGATGGTTAGATAGCATCACCGACTCGATGAACATGATTTCGGGCAAACTGCAAGAGATCGTGAAGGACAGGGGAGCCTGGCATGCCATAGTCCATGGGGTCGCAATGAGTTGGACACAACTTAGCAAGTGAACGACAGCAAATAATAGTCCTTGATGGGATGGCAGCTCAACGGCTTCACAGTCTCCAGGACCCAGGCTCTTTCTCTCTGGCTGTTCCCTTTTCCCTAGGTTGTTGCCCTCGTCAACACGGCTCAAGATGGTTCCCACTGTATTTCTAATTCAGCCGAAAGGAGGAAGAAGACGAGAAGCAGGGCTTGTCCCTCTTTTTAAGAGTCTGGCCCGGAAGATGTGCACACCAATTCTGTACACATCCCCCTGTCGATGGATGACTGAGAAATGTGGTCTTCTATTGGGTGATCTCATGTCCAGCTAAAAATTAGTCTCCTGTGAGCGAAGGGGAAAACACAGTTTGGGTGACAGCCAGTAATCTCTGTCACAAGTATGTATTTTTTTATGTAAGTTTGGAAGGATGATCATTTAGAATCACAGATGCAAGGTTGCCCAAGTTCAGCTGTATTTCACAAAACAACAGACTTCTAGGAAAGAGCTTTGGATGGTTTTAAGCACATTGCAGGCTGGAGGCTGCCTGAAATGTTAAGCTGAGTGGGTGGAAAACTGAACTGGGTTCAGATCCACAACCAGCCACAAACAACTAAAGTGACCTTGAGCCAGTTGCATCTGTTGGCCCCAGTTTGCTTTTCAGTAAAATGAGGGCTTTGTATTAGACTACTGGTTTACAAACTGGATACCATGGAACCTTAGAGATCCTCAGAGTCACTTCAGATGCTAGGGACTGGCTTTGAACCTTTCTTCCCTATGTATTAATTCTAATTAATTTAACTTCTTATGTATTAATTTTTATTGGTTGTGTGATAAAGAAAAAAAGGGAAGAGAGCCTCTATTGCCAAAATGAAAGTTTGAAAATGCCTACACACTGGGGTGCCTAGTGGATATAGTAGTATATAGGGGTCGGGCTCAATGGATATGAGTTTTAGCAAACGCAGGGAGATAGTGAAGGACAGGGAAACCTGGTGTGCTGCAGTTCATGGGGTCATGGAGAATCGGACATGACTTGTCGACTGAACAACTGAAGGGTCAGACTGCCTGCATTTCAGCCTCAACTTTGCCACCTTCTCTGATACCTTATGCTGAGGTCTTCCCCTTTCCTGAGTCTCAAGTATTGCTTCCTCATCTATAAAATAACGTTACTATTATTTACCTCTTGGGACTGTCTTGAAGCTTAAGTGAGGTAATATATCTGAGAGGGCTTACCTTAGAGGATCTGGGGTAACAGATGCGTCTAAAAAATGGGAACCGTTTTCTCATTGTCACTGTCGCCGACCTCATCTCCAAGGCTTCAGCTTTGGGCTCTAAAGCTGTGTTTCTGTGAACTGATGCACATAATGAAGGACCTTTCTATGAAATAAATGGCTACCCACGGGTTTTTCTCTTTACACCTGGATTTTTGCAGGTTTTCTCTAAATGAGGCATATTCGAGTTAGCCCATCCTGGGTAAAACAATTTAGACATAAGTAAGATGTAGAGTTCTATCTTTTCAGAGGGACTATTTAAATAATTTTTTTCAACAGAGAAAAACAATTTCAGTCTTTTAATTCAAGGAGAAAATGAATCAAGTCCACACATGGCAGGAAATAAAATGCAGAGCTTCTAGCACTTTAAATAGTTAACCAGAAGGATAAGCAGGAAAAATCCCATGATATGACTTTTTGTCAATCTTGACTTTCTAGGGATGAAAGCTGCTTTTGAGTTTAGACCACTGCTTATTCCAGTTTGTTAAACCCTTGACAAACTCCAGTGTGTTCCACTCAGCAGTTCCACATGAGGGGGTCACATTACAGTCCCCACATTTCAGAGCCGATGAAGCAACAGCGCAGAACCGTGTGATCCTGGAGCTGAGACTAGGAGGTCACTGATTGCAACCATCCTTGTGGGCCAACTGATGTTGTGCCCAGAATCAAGTTGAAGAAGTGTAATGGGTCTTTGGATCCACCCAGTCATCTTATGGTGGCTCAGATGGTAAAAATCCACCTGCAATGCAGGAGACCTGGGTTCAATCCCTGGGTGGGGAAGATCCCCTGGAGAAGGGAATGGCAACCCACTCCAGTATTCTTGTCTGGAGAATTCCATGCACAGAGAAGGCTGGCGGACTACAGTCCATGGGGTCACAAACAGTCAGACACAACTAAGCGACTAACACTTCACCTTCAAAAGATTTAACAGGAATGTTCGAGAGAGGATTTTAAATCTTAAGATGAGTGCTGTGTGGTGCTTAGTCGCTCAGTCATGTCCACTCTTTGCAACCCCATGAACTGTAGCCTGCCAGACTCCTCTGTCCAAGGGGATTCTCCAGGCAAGAATACTGGAGTGGGTCACCATGCTCTCTTCCGAGGAATCTTCCCAACCCAGGGATCGAACCTGCAACCCAGGGTCTCCTGCATTGCAGGCAGATTCGTTACCATCTGAGCCACCAGGGAGCCAAGGCTGGGACTGTTAAATCTTTACTCTGACTTATAACCTTAAGGCCTTTGATTACACCCCAGCCATCTTTTGTTCTAGCTCTGTAACGATTCTTGTTTATAGAACCTGAAAATCTGAGCACTGAAGTGATGCTCAGAGTTTATGCAATGCCAGAGTCTTCTTCATATCATGTTTGACAGATTGTTACTGCTCCTTCCTGACTGTGTCCCCATGACAAGGAGCTCACGGCTTTGTTAAGAGGCAGCCACTCCTTTGGAGGAAAGAGCCAACTTACTTGAAAAACTTTCCTTTGCCCTGAAGCTTGCTTTTCTGGTATATGTGTATTGTATACGTATGCATGTATCTGACAGCCTTTTTCACCTGCCAGATCAACCCCGTTTAAAACTGATCCCTCTGTGCAGGTGAGTCTTTCAAATATATGAAGCCAACCCACTTCCATCTCCATCCTTCATATGCTCTCAGTATCCCTCATATGTTGATGCCCTTAACCACCTGCTCATTCCCTCCAGGCTTCCTTGGTTTTGATGAAAGTGTGTTTGTTAAAGTGACTGAACCAAACCAGTTATCATACCCTGGGCCAGCTCTCACTCTTCATTTTTCCCCATTTCACTTTATTTTTTTTTTTTTTAAATATTTGTTTATTTGGCTGTGCTGGGTCTTAGTTTCAGCATGCAGGATCTTTAGCTGTGACTATGCAAACTCTTCATTGGGGCATTTGGCGATCTAGTTCCCTGACCGGGGATTGAACCCCAGCTCCTTACATTGGGAGCATGGAGTCTTAGCCACTGGACTACCAGGGAAGTCCCTCCCCACTTCACTTTAAAAGCTGTACGTGATTCCCCCCATAATGGCTTGATTAATGTTGGAGAAAATAGGAGGAATATATATGGGCCCTTAAGTTCTATTTCTCTGCATATATTTCTGTATCAAGATGGGCTCTAAAAATGGTTTTGTCATAAGGAGTCAGATGTAAGTCTGAGGTCTGCCAAGTCTCTCAGACCTTTTCCAGTGGCCATTCCTGTATTTTAGAGCTTCATAGTAAACCTGGAGGGTAAGTGCTGCATCTTTTATTTATTTACTACATTGCCCTTGGCTTTGAGGATACTTGTGCTTGTGTTTTTTAATTACCTCTAAAATGTATTAAGGTACTTTAAAAATCTATCTTTAGAAGTGTTAGAGATCACTAGCATTTAGGCACCATCTACAAGGCTGATGAGAAAGCACTTGCTCTGTTGATAACAGTGTCTTCATCATAATGGAGTGAGCCTTCTCGTTTGAAGGGATGGATCAGGGTAAACAAGACCATCCCAAACCTGGAGAGAAAATGCACTTTGCTCTGCAGAATACTGTCTGAGTGTCACTGTGTTGGGCATTTGACACTTCCAAGATTCAGGCTTCTGGCTTATGTGACAGCCTTTCTATAGCATGTCTAAAGACATGTGGGTCAAAGTCATTACATATTGTATTAAAAAAAAAAGAAGAAGGTGAATGGAAACTGAGACATGAAAAATGTATCATTTTAATTATGCTCTCTGAAAAAGTGATGAAAATATTCATCAGAAAAAATGAAATGATCAGCCATGGTGTGTTTTCCCATGAGTCATTACATATTTACCCAGTCATATGAACTGCCTTATCAAAATTCAGGAGTTTACATTAAACTAGACCTAGAACCCTTGACTTACCCAACGAGACAGGCAGATCTGAATTATCATTGACAACTGCCTCTCTCCTGCCGCCATCTTTCCTTCCCCAAGCAGGGAGCATGCTTACTCCATGGAAATCTTCTAGGCTTTATTTTTAACCTCTTGGTCCTTTTATCAAACCTGAGTACCATGGACCAAGTTGATGCTGCTTTTCCTACTCCTCTGCAGGCCTTTCTTTCTGCAGCGTTGGTGAGAAAGGAAGCACAGCCTCTGCCAGTCCACAGGGGGCTTGGCGTGGGTAGGGTGCTGGTCTGTGCTGTGGGGTTGCTGGCCATGGAACAGAACTGGGGGCCTGACTCTCTGAGGACATGCAGGCCGTGCAGCTTCTCTGTTTGGGTTGGCAACACAAGTCATGTGCTTCACTTCTGCTGGGGCCCTATCGCTTGCTGAATATTTATTTGTCCCCAAGATTATTTAGTTATCCTCAGGAATCCAGACTCTCTGGCCAGCTTTTCTCCTTTGGCATAGGTTCCCAGAGGGGAATGTGATTGACCCCCTTCTCCCTTCAGAAGGGGCCTTATTGCTCATTGACTTGGCAGCATTAGAGCAGAAAAGCAAAAAGGGACCCGGGAAGACACATGACTGTGTCTACAGTTAGCTGCCGGGCTAAGATTAGAGCTTGGATCTTCTGATTCCAAATCCAGAGTTCTTTCTAGAACCTCTCAAACTTTGGGGGAGCATGTAAGCACCTGAGGGACTTATTTAATAACATAAGCACCTGCAGTTGTTATTGTTCAGTCATTCAGTCATGTCCAACTCTTTGCAACCCCATGGACGGCAGCACGCCAGGCTTCCCTGTCCTCCACCATCTCCTGGAGTTTGCTCAAACTCATGTCCATCGAGTCGGTGATGCCATCCAGCCATCTCATCCTCTGTCATCCCCTTCTCCTCCTGCCCTCTCCTAGCATCAGGGTCTTTTCCAATAAGCACCTGAGAAACTTATTTAATAAAATGCAGAGTCTTAGTTTTCCCTCTTTAGAAATTCTGATGTGGAATCTGCCTGTTGAATGTGCACCTCTGTGATCTAAGATGTGTACTAGGTCACACTGGCTTATCAACCCTTACCTTCTACTTGCATTCATCTGTTGAAGCTACTCAGGTAAATTGTCATATACCCTTACTCATTAAAAAATTACAGCACAAAGAACATGATAAAATCATTGAAGTAACAGAGAAAGTAGAAGAAATCCACCCATAGCCAAGCTCCCATCAGCCTATCTACCTACCTACCCTGTCATCTTGGGAGAGATTATCTATCAACCTATAATTCTGTTACCTTATTTTCACTTCTTTTGAGGCATAGGTTTTGTTATTTGACTCCCTAAGAAATGAGGCTCTCCAAAGCTATTAAAGTAGAAAAATAGTATGAATTTTATTGAGCATCTGGAACATTACTGGGCACCGTACTCAGTGTCTTACACAAATTCACTCATTTAATCACATTGACCTTACGAAGAAAGTTCTATTATCCCCATTTTCCAGAGAAGAAAACTGGGGCTTGGAAAGGCTAAGCGGCTTGTATCAAGTTTTCTGGTTAAGAAGCAAAGCTGAGATGCAAACCGTCCTACTCCAAAGCCCATACTCTTCCTCACCACACTGCTTTCCAAACGTGCAGACAAAAGACAGATATGCCTGAACTTCAGGTCCTCATCTCTGTGAAGAAAGGAGACATTCCTAAACAGAAAACAATCAGGGGACCACAATAACAAGTGTATTTAATTTCTAAAACGTGTGCCAGAGATACGTGGTGCTGTAGGGAGGAAGTATAGGGAAATATTTACTGGATTGGAAGCTTTTGAATGCAAGGGAGAAAAAAGACACTTTATCTTGATGGTGGAGGCTGCTATTATAGGTTTGGCGGCAAGGGAGTAACTCCATGAAATGAAAAGTCACAGACAGCCCCAGTCTGCTAAAAGCCATCCATTTCGGCTGACTCCCCAAGTAGATCCTTTGCCAGAGCCACTACAGATTTGGGATTTGACTCAGTCCCATGGACGGAGGAGCGTGGTGCAGGCCACTGTCCTTGGGGTTGCAGAGTTGGGCATGACTGAGCGACTTCACTTTCACTTTCTCTCTCCAGAGCTGTTAATCAGCACAGACAGGACCCCAAATGAGAGGGAAAAGGGATGACAAGCTGGAGGATTACATTCTTAATAATTCAGAGTATAGGTGCTACCAGGAGCAGGGTTCTTCCCAGAAATGAAATCTCCATTGTACCCAGTGAGCTAGTTATTAGAAAAGTTTTCTTGTGATTTCCCTGGAGTTTCTTCCAATTTCTCTCTTCCCCAACTCTCCACAATGCTTCCATTTGACTTTAGCATTAGACATGCCATCATTTCATGTATTACTCAGCACTGCCAGTGACATCAACTGGCATTTACTATCTCTTTAAAACTTGAGGTGTAATTCACTTACAATATTGTGTTAGTTTCAGGTGTACAACATCGTGGTTTGATACACTTATAAATTACAAAATAAGCACCAAGATAAACCTACTTACCATGTCGCCACCGTTACAGTATTATTGACTATATTCCTTATGCTGTACGTTTCATCGCTGTGACTTATTTATTCTGTAACTGCAAGTTTGTAGCTCTTGATTCCCTTTACCTGCTTCACTCCCTTTTACCCTTTCCCTCTGGCAACCCCTGTGTCGCTGAGTCTGTTTCTGTTTTGTTATGTTTGTTTTTTAGACTCCACATATAACGGAAACCGTACAGTACTTGTCTTTCTCTTCTGACACATTTTACTAAGCAGAATACCCCTCTAGGTCCATCCATGTTTTCACAAGTGACAAGATTTCGTTCTTATGGATGAATAATATTCCTGTGTGTATGTGTGTGTATCTCCCATCTTCTTTATCCATGTATTTCTTGATGGACATTTAACTTGCTTCCGTATCTTGGCTGCAGTTTTAATAATGCTGCAGTTAACACAGGGGTGCATATATCTATTCAAATTAGTGTTTCTGTTTTCTTCAGAAAAATACCCAGAAGTGGAATTGGTGATTTATATGGGCTCCCCTTGTAGCTCAGTCAGTAAAGAATCTGCCTGCAATGCAGGAGACCCTGGTTCGATCCCTGGGTTGGGAAGATCCCATGGAGAAGGGGGGCCACCCACTCCTGTATTCATGCATGGACAATCCCAGGGACACAGGAGTCTGGTGGGCTACAGTCTACGGGGTCACAAGAGTCAGATGCCACTTAGTGGCTAACCCACCACCGTGATGTGTTTAATATTTTGAGGAAACTCCAAATTGTTTCCTGCAGCAACTGCACTAATTTTACATTCCTGCCAACAGTGTGCAAAGGTTTCCTTTTCTTCACATCCTCACCAACATTTGCTATTTGTTGTCTTTTTGATAATAGCCATTGTGACAGGTGTGAGGTGATTGCAAATGCAGTCAGTGGTCAGTGATGTTGAGCATCTTTTCACGTGTGACAGTTACTCTCTTGTGCACTGCCCTGTGCTAGGCATGCAAAGTAGGTTAAGGTCCTGCTGTTGGGTATTTGTGGCCTGTCTGGGGAGACAGGACCCGTTCATGATACCAATTAACAGCCCTTAGAGTTCACTGTGATCTCAGTGGACTTTATTATAAAAGGAGGAAGATGGAGGCCACAAGTTAAGAGGACAGACCCAAAGCGAGCCAAAGAATAGGAGGCGGGAGAGGCTATGAGGCCTGGGTGGCCTGGGGTTCATAAGGGGCTCGTCTTCTGGAGAAGACAGGCCTCAAAGCGGGGCTCTGTGGAAGGACTGGAGTTATGCAGGAGGCTTTAGTGAGGGTCCTTCCAGCAGGTCTATCTCCCTGCGCAGACCACAGCACCTGCAGCAGGAGTGGGGTTCCACCATGTCTTCCCTGGGGGAGCTGCCCCTTGCGTTACACGTCAGAGGCGGTGGCTGTTGGGAGGCAGGCTCTGTGACACAGATTTGTGTAAACGGAGTTTGTTAAGAAGAAAGAGGGAAGCGGAGTTGAGGATAAGCTGGGCTGTGAAGCCATCCCAGTGACAGCCTCGTCTGACACTCTGGAGTCGTGCAGCTGAAATGTTCTTCAGAGTTGCCCTGACTCAGAGGCCTTTCTGCTCACCTGTCAGTTTGTCCCCGGATGAAGGCTGCCCCAGGGAGGGAGCCTGGCCTCAGCTGTATTCTGGAGGAAAACAGAGGAGGCGATTCTGAGTCGGGGCTGCAGTCCCTGGCGTCGGTGCAGTGAGTCCTCCCTACCTGAAGGGGGCGCCGAGCAGTGGGGCAGGTCTATGTGCAATGGACATGTTGACTGAGAGCAGCTGTCTCCATGGCACTGGGTCCCTGGCTTGTGGCTGTGACGCAGACAGAGTAGGGTTGGAATTGCAACATTTGTTTAAAAAATAGTGTTCCAGACCAAGAAAGACCATTTTGTGAAGGGTTGAGGAGCAGCCACCACAAATGGCCTAGTGTATGGGTTTTGGGCTTTAAAATACCAGCCTCATTTGTAATGAGAGGGAAGGCAGTGTTCCCAAGCCAATTAGTGATGGTTGGGGAGGAATTAGTGACTTGCACAGTCAAATAAATGGTATTATTTCAGATACTGTCCCCCAAAGATATACTTTTCAGAGACAGAGAGCCCTTGGAGTAAGATAAATATCTCTGTGTACACAACTATTAGTTAATTCAGGAGCCAGCCTAAGAAACAAAATAATTTATGGTAAGCATCCTTTCCAGTTGAAATACTTTGAGTATCATTTCTCAGCCTTTAAAACAGCTGTAGGAGTTAGGAAGGGAGCACTTATTCTATCTATTTTGTTAAGATGGGGAATCTCCATAAAGTAAGGAAAATTCCCTGAAGAACCTGGACCACCTGGGTCTCAGTGCTTGAAACACCAAGTTCCTTGGAGTCTTTGGATCACAGAAGATTTTTATAAACATCGTACAGCAGTGTAGTTTTCTACCAACTCATTTAGACTCCTCCCAAATCTGCATGTCCCCTAGACTTTCTCATTCATGTAAATGGTTGCCCCTGGTCAGTGAAGCAAAATCACGGGAAATCTTGCTTTAGGTCTCCCTGTCCTCATTCTTTATAGCTCACCTAGTAGCACATATTGGTTCCACTTCTAGAATTCACCTTGCATCTCTCTCAACCGTTCCTCCTTGACCTTGACATCCAAGTCACCATCATTCCTACCTGGACCTCCTTACTGGTCTCCCTGTCTTCATGCTTACTTCCCCTGAATATATTCCTTGCATTTCAGGAATCAGCCAGAGGGAGCTTATAAACGTGCAAATTAGATTATATCACTGCCCTACCCGAGCATTTCATGGCTTCCTGGTACAATGGAATGAAGTTAAATTTGCTTTTTATGACGTATAAGACCCTGTGGGACCCTGCTCTTCAACCTCGTCCCACACTGTTCTTGTTGCCTCAGCCCCACCAGCCTCCTTCCGGAATATACCAGCCTCCTTCCTGCCCCAGGGAATCTGCACTTGCTGTTTTCCCTGCATTGCTTACTCTTCCTTCAGCCGTTTACATGGATGACTCCTTCTCTTTCAGGTCTCAACCCAAACAATATCTTTTCAGAAAGGCCTTCTAGCTAAAATAACCCTCTCTCCTGAGATAGTTGTTACATCACCTGTCTCTCTCTTGTTTATTTTATTCATGACCCTTATCACAATCTGTTTTTGTTAAAAATCACTATTTTTTTAAAAAAAAATAATCTGTCTTCTCTCACTGCAATGTAAGTTCCATTAGAGCAGGAAACTTCAGTTTACTGGTTTATTGTTATATCTCGTTGCTAACACAATGATGAGAATGCAAGAGGCACATAATCTGTGTATGGTGAAAGAATGAATGAACAGGCAAACATATACGTTTTCCAGGGCCTGATGTACAAATGGAAGCAGAATACAAGAGCACCAGCCAAATGATGATTTCCTAATGATATTCCTAGAGGTTTGTACATGAAGCTATAATTTGCAAATATTTTCTTAAAGGAGGATATGCTACCTATAGGAAACCAACACAGGAGTGAATCGTAGTACTCTGTGTGATGATGCCCAGAGCTCTTAGAGGATGCAGTGTCTCCTCTTAGGATTTTTTCGTAGTATGTTGCTTATAAGACAGCCCATACTATATGATCCTTTTTTCCTTTAAAAAATGTTACTACATCTATTTATAACTTAGAGGGGTGGGATGGGGAGGGAGGTGGGAAGGAGGTTCAAGAGGGAGGGGACATATGTATACCTATGGCTGATTCATAATGATGTTTGGCGGAAACCAACACAGTACTCTAAAGCCATTATCCTTCAATTAAAAGTAAATGAATTTCAAAAAATGTTACTATAATTATACAGCAAAGTTAGAAGGGTATTATCGAAGTGTTAGCCAGGATTATCCAGAGCGTTAAAGTCATCCTTTGTTTTTCTTATTTTTATTATCTGATTTTTATGTGGTGAGTTTGTAATTTTTTTTTCATTGTTGATTTAGTTTTCGTCGTGCTGGGTCTTCATTGCTGTGTGTGGGCTTTCTCCGGTTGCAGTGAGCAGGGTCTACTCTTCGGTGAGGTGCTAAGGCTTCTCCCTTGGTAGCTTCTCTCGTTGCAGAGCACAGGCTCCAGGGCACACAGTCTTCAGCAGCTGTGGCACACAGATATAGTTGCTCCAAGCCATGAGGAAGCTTTCCGGCTCCGGGGTCGAACCTGCGTCCCCTGCGTTGGTGGACAGACTCTTATCCACTGTACCAGCAGGGAAATCCTGTCATCCTTTTAAAAGCAGCAAGTGCTTTTGTTGTTTTTCTCCTTAAACATACTAATGATGAATCCTTTCATGGAATAAAGAATGAGCATCAGGTTTTTTGTTTGTTTTTTTTTTCAACCTAAATCCAACTTTTCATACCTTGCTTCACTTGCTTTTCATGAATCAGCTGTGACCGGAGTTTTGCGGAGGTGGTGGTAGTGATAGCATTGTTGATAATCTTGTTTTAAGAAAAATCCCTTCCTGGAGGGCCTTGTCTGGTACACTCTCCTGGTGCGGCCTCCCGGGAAGTTGTGACTGCCTCGGGGTCTCCAGAGAACCTGTTGTGTTCAGAAAATGACTCTTGAGAGTGGCTTGCCGAAGGAGTACTGAGTCAGCTGTAGGTTTTGTCAGAGCCCACGGCTGAGCCAGAGCTTTGTCCTTTGTGGCTCTGAATTCCGTTCTGATTCCCTCCCCAGGGAACCAGCATGAGTGGCTGAAGCTCAGGCCGCCCTACGCACTCAGCTGGCTTTGTGCTTCCCTGAGTGGACTGGGGTGCAGAGGAAGGTGTAGAGTGGGTGCAGGTCAGGGGGAGCTGAGACCGGCCTTGGAAGGGTCCACATCGGGGAGGCCTGGGGTCTTGACCTCAGGAGACTGAGCCTCTGGTGACCAGTGTCCTGGGATGCTAAGGGAGAGCAAGGGTGCTGGGCTTGAAACGGTGAGATTTTTCTCCTTCCTCCCATCACCCTGCCCCTGATCTTGGTCTGTTTCCTCTCCCAGGCCCTGTTTCCTTTCTGAGAGCTCCTGTCTGGCCTCTTCCTTCCATAGACCCACCGAAGTCGAGGACCAACATTCTGTAAATGAATGTGCATCAGGCACTTAGCAGGTGCCAGGACCGTGACACGCACAGCAGAGGCCAAGGGGCAGAACTGTCTCCCCATCGTGGAGCTTCCACTGGAAGGAGAGAGGCTGGACATGCTCGTGTGGGCAGGGCAGAGTGAAGATGTGGACTCCAGGGTGGACGTGAGGTGTAAGTGCCCAGTTCAAAGGCCAGGCTGGATCCAGGCCTGGAGAGGCCGAAATATTGTGCCACATTGGAGGCCTTCTCAAAAAGGAGAGAGATGAACCTACTAGGCCCCCTCCCAGGACTCTGAAAGGGGCCCTGCAAGTGAGGAGCCCTTGGCTTAAGATTTGTTAGTTTCCCGGTGTGGTAGAATTCTCCAGAGAAACAGAAGCAATAGGATGTGTGTACACACACACACACACACACACACACACACACACACACACAAAGAAACTTCATATATCTTTAGAGAGAGAGAAAAATACATGATTTATTTTAAGGAATTGGCTCGCTTGATTGTGGAGACTGGCAAGTTCAAAATCTGCAGGGTGGGCCAATAGCCTGGATACCCAGGAAGAGCCGATGTTGGAACTGAACTCCAAAGGGTGTCTGCTGGCAGAATTCTCTCTCACTTGGAAGAGGCCAGTATTTTGTTCTGTTGGATGAGACCCACCCATACTATGGAGGGTGATCTGCCTTACTCAGTGTCCTGATTTCAACGTAAATCCTACCCCAAAACACCCCTTCTAAAACTTCCTGATTAGTATTTGACCTAATATCTCGCATCATGGTCCAGCCAAGTTAGCATATAAAACTACCCATCTCACCTGGTATATCCATCTCTGGATGTGAGGTCAACAGAAGGAAGGATCGCTGTGGACAGAGCGGGCATAGAGAGCTCCTTGGGAGAGGAGAGGGTGGACCATCCTTGGGCTTCTCAGGGCCCACTGTCCTTGAATATTAAGCCACAGGAGGAGCTTGGGGTGGCATCTCACTAGAGGCTGCAAGGATGCTGGCTTGGCTAAAGGGGTTGGTGACCTTTGGCTCAAGGAGTCGTCAAGGCCATTTCTTGTGGCCTACTTGCCCCCATACCGTCCCACCATGAGAACCTGTTTTTCCTTTTACTTGTCCTCTTTCTCCTCCATTTTGCCTTCCTATCTTTTCTTGCTGTCCTCTCTCAGGTTAAACCTCAGACAGGACAAGGCCCGTCTGGCTCACCAGCAGTCACAAGAGGCTCGAGCAAGGGAGCTTCATTCCAGATCCTCAAAATGAGCCACAGCCTCGGTCCATGGTGTCACTCACACACCCAGGCTTCTATGATGTTCAAAGAAAGCCTTTGTTGTTGGTATTCCCACACCTGGTGCCCAAGTGGCTCTTTGCGGGTGTTAATTGGTGTGTGATGTCATTTATCACATAGGTGTAATTTAAGGGAGCCTCTGCATGTTCCCTGCACAGAGAAACCAGCTTCCTTGCTCTCCCCAGCCCGCCATCAATCTGCAAGACAGATGGGTGTTTTCATTCGGCCGTGTACCTACAGGAGGGTGGAGCATTCCAACTTTCCTTTCCAATGCACTTTTTCATTCCCCCCTCAAGTCTTGGCCAAGTGTCTTCTATTTCAGCTCCCTTTGTGTTTCCTCAGTTAGATCCTGCCTGGACCTCCCTGGGTGGGGCTCTAGAAGCAAAAAGCTGACAAAAATCATCTAGGAGGGTCCAGTGGATAGCAGTGAGGAAGCAGAAAACAGCACCTTCCAGAACATTCCTTCCTGCTCCTTGCCACCTGCTTTGGCATCGGCCTGGGGTCCGGGGAAAGGAGAGGCTTCAGCCACACTTTCTCCTCCTTCCAGAAGTCAGCACTGAGATCCTTCTGACCTGAAAATGATTTGAAAAGTGGAACCAGAGCACTGCACCACTAGGGTGCATTCAAAGCAGGTTGGGCTGGTGGTGATGGCCCCTTGGCGGCGTTTGGCACTGAGAGCATTCTGTCCCTCACAGCACCCGGATGAGGAGGACACGACATGTGATCACCCCTGTTCTGCGAGGTAAGGCGAGGCCCCTGCGTGGCAGAACTTGAACCAGATCCTGAGCCCAGTACGGCCTTCCCAGGAATGGCGCAGAGGGCAGAGTCTCCCGTGGCCATGCCTTTGGAGGGTGTTTACAGGCCACCCCAGAGACCTGGCTGCACGGGGTGCTCTCTCGTGGTTTCCTGGGGCCTGGAGGAAGCACCTTCATGAGATCAGTGAGACAAGTTTGGTGACGGCCGCGTCCCCCAGCGGTGTTAGGTTCTGAGTGGGCGAGCTGACACAGGTTCTTCTCTCCAAAGCAGAAGTTTAGTCACCAGGGAATTAGCTCCCCCCAGGCCGCCGCCACCCATCTGGGCCCCGTGGTGACTTGTGACTCTCACGCTGAGCTGCAGTTCCCAGGGGGCGGGGTCCAGGGTNGGGCGGGGTGGGGGGGGGTGGGGAGGCTGGTTCCCATTGAAGCGCTCCCCAGATGCCAAGTTGCAGCCAGCTCAGCTAATTGGCAAGAGAAGGAGAAGCAAAAATAGTGAAAATCTGTGAATTAATAAAACAGCCTTGAAGCGACCGCCAAAATGTGTACAAATCATGAAGTAATTAGAAGTGTGAAGAATTCTATCGGGTTGACTGTTTCCAAATCCAGCATCTGATCGCTTTAGGAGGCCAAGGGCTGGCAGGCCAGGGGAGTAAAATTCTTTCCATTGCATTCTCATCTGGCCTCCTTGGAGCCTGGGTTTCTTGAAACCCTTTCGGGGTCCAGGCAGTGGCGCTGGGACCTGCTTGAGTCAAATGTGCACCTTGTGAAGGCCCTTTAGGGCATGCAAGATCTTGTCCCAATGGCATCTCATATTTTAGAATAAAACTTTAAGGTTTCACAAAGTGGTTTTTGGATTGATGGTCGTATTTAATCTCACTATCACCAAATATTTTTATGTCAGTAAAATACTGATAATTACTCTAAAAAATTTAGAGTAGGAAATCAAAGTCCAGAGAGTGAAATGCTATCAACCCAACTCCAAGAGCTAGCCAGTAGCAGAAGCTGGGGCCAGATCCAGGGTCTCCTGGTAACCCCACCAACCTTTCCCTCTCCCGTGCACTTCTTCCTTTGGAACCTCCTGTGTCTCTCAGCCCATCTGAGCCACCAGGGAAGCCGGCTCAGACGAGCTCCTCAGCAGTGCTGGATATTTCTGTCTCATGATTCTCACGGCTGAGAGCTGAATGCAGTTCTGTTTGGCCAAGGTATTAAATTTAGATAAGTTGCTCAACCCACTTGTTTGATTAATAAACTAAGGCTCAGGCACAGTCACCTATTTGTTGATTTAAATTTCATCGTATATCCAGATTCGAGCAGAGAGGGGAAAAGGATCCATTTTTCTTATCTTTTTGGAAACACTTTATGGAGACAGATTTCAGGTCTTAAGTCTTATCATTTACCCGTGAGCAGAGATAGAAACAGTACGTGGTTAGAGTTTCTTTGTTTGGGTTTGTTCTTTCTGATCTGAGGGGACTTAAAGGGTAGGAGCTCACATTCAGTAATTGAAGGGCAGGCATCTCTCAGGGCTGAAATGCAGCCTGCTCAGGGTTAGAAATTCTGAGAGCAGACATCGGAGCAGAACCCTGGGAGAGTCATGTAACGAGCTTGACGTGTGTT
Organism: Redunca redunca; assembly: GCA_006410935.1. Lineage (NCBI taxonomy): Eukaryota > Metazoa > Chordata > Mammalia > Artiodactyla > Bovidae > Redunca > Redunca redunca. The sequence goes on from SJYQ01030175.1 coordinate 213,448, forward strand.
GTTAATTCCCCAAGCGGCAGCGAAAGCTCCCGGGAGGATGGAGTTTACATGGTTTACAGCCAGACTGAACAAACAACAGTGTGATTAAGTTACACGCATTAGTTGGCTCCATAACCAGAATAGAAATGTACATGTTAATCTGGGATGGAAAGTTTTCAGCAAAGCGGAGGCCGCTTGCAGTGACTTGTGGGAGAGGAGATGGGGGAGGCAGGGGCGGTACTGGCTGTGGAATCTGAGGCGCCCAGTGCGATAGGAAGATGGGGCCCCTTGCTTGAAAATTAAGAATTTTCAAGACGGCCACAGCAGAGCATTAAACCAAGCGCAAGGTCCTTCTGAGCGTGGGTGGGACCCGTGAGGTCGCAGAGGCTGGAAGCCCTTGAAGCCCCGGAGAAGGGAGGTTATAAGCTCTGGGCTAAGGAGGGGTCTGTGTACCAAGCGGCGCTGCCTAGAAGGTCAGAGATGAAAGGCTTTCACATCATATTTCTGGAGTCACTTGGATGCCCCAAGTCACTTTTAAGCTGCAGGGATTCAGCCGTGAGCAAGCAAGAGCTGCTGGGTGTGTGGTTGCAGCTGCGGGCTCTGGCGTCAGCCTGTCAGCTCGGAGAGTTTTAAGAGCTCCACTAACCTTACGCATTTCCCATCTGTAAATGGGCTGAATGGTAATAACACCCACTTCTGACGTGAGGACCATGCCCATCACGAGTTATCATCTGCAAGTGTCTGGACACCTCAAGGGTTTTAACGGATGTCAGCAAAGACGACAGGCAGGTAAACAGCCGTGATGCATGATGGGGAGCCCTGGACGCGTGCAAGAGGGAGACGGAGGATGGGGTCGGGGAAGGCCGCCCTCTGGGCGTTCGGCCTGCCTGGATCCTGGCTTGTTCCTTTTGGACGGATACCGAGACTTGGGAGTCTGACACCACAAAGCTATTTCCTCTTCTCACTCACTCTAGACCAGCCTCTCAGCGCCATTCTAAGGATCCAGGGGTGGCCCGGTGCTGACCTCACGTGGCCTCTGTGACCAGAGCATCCTCTCCTGACCCATCCTTTAAGGTCCTAAAATTATTCTCTTTTCCAGTCCTGCCCTTGCCATGTTCTCTGTGATCTGCTGGGTAAAGTTTGATCCCTTGTCCCGATCGTCACGCCCTCCCCCTATCTGACCACCCCTGCCTTGCTGGCCACGCCCCCTCCCATCACCACATTACCCCAGAACCAGCTTCCCACCCTCGCTTCATCAGCCTCGATCATTTCCCCCACCTGAGAGCCTCCTTCACCTGTGTTTACAGTCAGATTCAATCCGCAGGTGGGGACTGAGTGCCTCTCCTCACAGCCCTTCTGTAACAGAGTGCAACTGATTCTTGTTGTTCACGGAGTCTGCGTTTGCCAACGCGCCTACCCACCAACTCTGATTTGTAAGCTCCCAGCTCAGGACTTCTGCGGCTTTCACTGCCCTTCATGGTCAGAGCAGAAAGGCAAAATTTTGAGTCACTCACGTTCTCAGCTGAGATCCAGCAAAGGTAACATTGGCTTCTTGTTTCGGCTCTCGGAGGCTAAACAAGCATCCTTTCTGTGTCTCTTTAGTGCCACCTTTGTGCATTTTGTCGGTGACTTCATTGTTTAAAATGCTCCTGAGTGGAGAGTTGAACGGCTGTCTAGCTTTCCTAAGGACAAGAAGACTGTGATGTGCCCTCAGGAGAATATGCGTGTAGCACACATTTGATAAGCATCCTTCAGGTGCGTGTTGTGGTGCTGCCGACCCAGGGTTCAGTGTTAATGAACCCACAATATGGTACATCCAGAAAAAGGAAGAGGAAATTCAGCACAATGTATGTCAAGTGGCTCCACTGTTTTGACCAAGGGAGGCTCCGAGGAACCTGACTCTCTATGTGCCCTGGGAGCAATGGTTCCGAGGTAACTAATTCATTGTCTATAGAGACCAAGGCTCCTCTGTCCATGGGATTCTCCAGGCAAGAATACTGGAATGGGTTGTCACGCCCACCTCCAGGGGATCTTCCTGACCCAGGGATCCAAACTGGGTCTGTTACATCTCCGGCATTGGCAGGCAGGTTCTTTACCACCAGCACCACCTGGGGAGCTCATAAAGGACATAACTACCACGGATATTGAGAATCAGCCTTGCCCCTGCCTGCCAAAAAAACCTTGTGTTTCTACTAAGTGTCGGAGATCATTCAAACCCCTCTGGTACTTTGTCGCTTCCTGCTTGATCCAGACCAGTGCTTTCTCTCCTGTGAGCTGATTTTGCATCAGGGTCTGTGCATTTTGTTGAGTACTCACCCAAACCCTGCCCTCTGGTGCCCCCTCAGTATTAATCCTCCAGTTGTGACCCCCAGATGGACACTAAGGGACTGCCCCCAGTCCCTTGAGGGCAGAAAACCATTGGCCCTCACATTGTCCTTCCCAGGGAGGTGGAAGTGAAAATGTCTTGAAGCCAAAGGTGGAAAAATTGTTAGAGTGGCATGTGCTTACGGAGAGATGCTAGACCCAGCGGGGAATGATTCAACAGAATCATGAGCTGCAAGAAAAACCGCACAGTGCCTGCCCCCTGGGGATGTGGCAGAATCAGAGATATTTGTAAAAGCACAAAGTGAGCTTTGGAAGTGCCATGTGAGTGTTCTTTGCTGTTGGCATCCATGGGTGCTGTAGGGAGGGACCCCTGGGGGTCGGGGGCTGCCTGAACTCCAGGCCAACAGGGCACCCATATAGCCTGAAGAGCCTGACTTGGTGCTGTCCCAGCCAGGACCCCACCGTGTCCAACCTGCCAGGGACGTCGTGCTGTTGGGGGAGAAAGTAGGATTTCAATGGCCCGGGGGGATATTCCCAGGCTGCTGCCCTCCGGAAGTGCCGCCTGCTCTCTGGAGGTCACGTCATCCCTGTCCGCCTTCACGTGGCCTGGAGTGGTTACCGCTGAGGCTCGGCCACCCTGTCCCTGGGCTGCGGGGATTCTCCAGAGCCCGTGGGTGCTGTGGTGGGTGGTATATCTGCCCGTGTTTCTTCTATTCATTTGAGAGAAGTCAGTTTTTCTTCTTGTTGCTTGCTGCTGCTGCTGCTGCTAAGTTGCTTCAGTCGTGTCTGACTCTGTGTGACCCTATAGATGGCAGCCCACCAGGCTCCCCTGTCCCTGGGATTCTCCAGGCAAAACACTGGAGTGGGTTGCCATTTCCTTCTCCAGTGCATGAAAGTGAAAAGTGAAAGTGAAGTCGCTCAGTCGTATCTGACTCTTCGAGACGTCATGGACTGTATCCTACCAGGTTCCTCCGTCCATGAGAGTTTCCAGGCAAGAGTACTGGAGTGGGGTGCCATTTCCTTGATTTCCACATAGTTAGATTTTTGGGGTTTTTCCTCTGTGGTTTGTCACAATCCACTGTCCTAATCTTTTGATTTTGAAGCATCCGCTCATGGGTGCCCTCTGTCTGTGGTATTTCCCTCAACTGCTTCTCTCGGATTCTTTCACATTCTGTCGCGTGCTTACTCTCTTTATGGACATTTGTGAATAATATTAAGCATCTTCTGGTCTTTAATCTTCCTTGAGGACAGAGATTGGATCTGATTTTTGTTTTTAAACATACTACTGTGCTGATGGACATGAGTGTCAGTAGGCTCCGGGAGTTGATGAATGACAGGGAAGCCTGGCGTGCTGCAGTCCATGGGGTCGCAGAGAGTCAGATACGACTGAGCGACTGGGCTTAACTGTGCTGAGTACAATACAGAGAAGGTCATAGCTTATCTATTGAATGGATGGAGTCATTTACTAGAAACCTTAACAGAGGCTACAGTTTCACACCTGGGTCCCTGGGGCAATAAGAAAATGGACTAAGCCAGGCTCTCAGCTGTCCCAGGTGTCTGTGCCTGGGGAGGCATCAGCTTAGCTCTTTTCTTTCTCGTGGTGAGGGAGGGGCTGATTGAGAAAGCGGGGAGGGACACAAGGAAGTCCTGGTCAAGTCGAGGACACTGAGGAATCCCTTTCATGGGGGATCTTTAGGGAAAAGTGGCATCCTTCTTTCTGAAAATGGTTGCCTGGAAACAAGGAGCTGCCTGGGAAGGGACAGCTATTCCCAGGCAGCCGGGCCAGGTCCAGTGGCTTGAGCCCTGGTGGCCGGAGGGCCCAGGAGTCTTGCTTCCGGAGAAGTGAGCAGGGGCCCTAGTTGACTGAAATACTGTCACATGCACTGGCTCAGAGAATGTTCTAGTGCGTCTCTAGGATAGTTGAGGACACGTGAGCTTCTGAAGGTGTGATTCTTGTCACCTCCTCCCTTTATGTAGTGAGTCACCAGGCCAAGCGACTTGGGCAGCTAGATCCATCTCACTTAAACACCTTGATCCTCTCAACCCTCAGTGACCTCACACTGCAGAAGGGATAAAACCTTAACCCCTTACTCTGAAATCCCTGAGGTCCGGGCCTCCCTCTGATACTCCTTACCAGTGTTCTCAGAACAGTGGAGATGGACAGTGATAAAATGCTGAGTGTTGGTTTGATTTTATCTGTGGTCACTTCTGGAGAATGGCAGGACTCTAGAAAGTTCTGTCTGTCAGCTGACTCTCCATCCTAAGGTATTCAGAGAAGGCACAGTCCAGCACTGTCAGGGTCTCACTGTGGGCTGTTACTTTGCTTCCAGTCAGGCGGCATCAGGAAGAATTTGGAGAGCACTGGGCACTGAGCAGACAGTGTGAGGTCAGGACAGAGTGGGGAACACTAGTTTTGTTGGAGGTTGAAGTTCAGGTTTGTGTTTTTTTGGGTCCTTGCTGCTCCCACACTTTGATATCTCCCAGGTGCCTCATTTTTCTCCTTTTCAAGCAGGCCTGATGAAACCCGGGCCCTCCCTTCCCATCAGCCTGAAGCAAAGGTGAGTGGGAAGGTTCTGAGTGGTTCTGGGCACTGTTCCTGGAGGGGGCAGGATGCAAGCTCTGGGCTCTGCGGCTGGCGTGGAGTTTGCCTGGCACGTGCTACTTCTTTTCAGCCTGGCTGCCCAGTTTTTTTCTTTCAAGGAAAATTGAGGAGTGTCTGCTTTGAGAGTGAGTTCAAGGGCAAGACGAGTTCAGTTCCAGAAGTGAGGAATCTGAGTGCTCCACTGTAGTGACTTGGAAAGAGGAGTACAACACGAGCAGGCTGATGTCCTTTGGCGTTTACTTTGTCCTAGATGTTGGCATGGGTCACACCCCGCCTTATGTTACACTTGACTTCCATCTTGTATTATAGTATCAGCTCTTTCAGAGAAGGGATCATCTGTCATTCATCTTTGTTTCTCCCATAAGCATGAGAGGTGTTTCTCTGTGTCATGGGAGAAGCTCTATGATCCAAGACAGCCAAGCCCGGTTCTTAATGAGGGAGCCAGGGAGCATCTAGGAACCAGAAATGACTAAGGATGAAAATATATTGGTTCAATATCCAAAGAATATTATCCCTATTATACCCATGTGTTTTAGTGTTTCTGTTCTAAATCTGAGGCCTAAGGTCTTGAGTCATTTCGCTGCTTCTCCCTCCTATGTGACTAGATTCAAGCTGCGCTGGTCTTGCGTGCTCTGCAGTGGTGTTTCTCAACCCTGACTCCACCACAGTGTCACCCAGGACCACTCTTCAACACCCTGATGCCCCCTAGTAGCTGAGACCCCTTAGGTGCGACCTAAGCATCAGTAGCTGTCAGACTTGCAGGTGATTCCAGCGTGAGGCCAAGGCTGAGCATGAGGTGTTTGAAGGAGGGGAATCTATTCATTGTTTTATCTCCAGGGCCTCCTAGAATGCTTGGCACAGAGAGAGTATTCAGCATGTGTCGGTGCCTCCTGTTTCACCATCTCCTCACGGGTGTCACGTAACTTCAAACAGTGTGATTCTAAGACCCGCCCGTCCCTCTTCCGGGGCTTCCCCATCTCAGCATTTGCATCCCCATCTGTCTAGTAGCACAAGCTAGAGCTTGAGGTCCATCTCTGATGCCCTTCCCAGCCCTCCCCAGCTTCCCAGCCCTTCATTATGGGATGTGCAAGCTGAGTCGCTTCAGTCGTGTCCGACTCTGCAATTCCAGGGACTGTGACCCACCAGGCTCCTCTGTCCATGGGATTCTCCAAGCAAGAATACTGGAGTGGGTTGCCATTTCCTTCCCCAAGGGATCTTCAGGACCCAGGGATCGAACCCATGTCTCTTATGTTGCCTACATTGGCAGGTGGTCTCTTTACCACTAGCGCCACTATGGGGATTTTACACTAAATCTGCCTCACAAGTACACGTTTGTTTCCATCCTCACCCACATCCTCATCCGTGGTCCCACTCTCAGTCCCCTGAACTAGCTCAGAACTGCCCAGCCAGCTGCCTGCACGCAGCCCAGCCTCACCAATCCACTGCCCACACCAGTCAGAATCATCTTTACCAAGCACAAATGTGACTGTGTGGCCTGTTGATTGAAGCACTTCAGTGATGTGCCACTGCGGTTAGGGACCAAACTCTTTAATCCTGTGGACAAGACCCCATGGTCTGGTCCTCGCGTCCCTGTGGCCTGTCCACTAGACCCCAGGGTCTGACGCACTTTCTCAGTCTCGGTTCAGTCCACACTCTGCCACATCTTTGCTCTCCAGCCACTCTCGCTTTCTTTCCCTTCCTTGAGTCTTCCATTCCTTCCAGTCTTGGGGGCTCTACATTTACAAGAAGGCTCTCCCCACATGCCCCTCCCTCTTTGCCTTGTTAATTGCTGCTGCTCCTTCAGTTCTCAGCTTAAGCACCCTTATCCCCGAAAAGCCTTCTTAAACCCGTTAAAAACTCCTTTGTCTCATGGTCCTGTGGCCTCAGGCTCACTTCTCCATGAGTGTTTTTATCTCAGTGTGTAGCTCACCTTCCATCTGAGTGATTTTCTGCCCCGTCTGACTGCAGCCACATGAAGGCAGGGCTGTGTCTGATTTTGCTCATTCTTTCCCCCGTGCCGAGCAAAGGGCAGAACACCTAGAATGTGCTCAGTAAGCCCTTGCAGACTGAATGCCTGGCCTCTTTTGTCCCAGAGCTCCGTGCCTGGGAGTAGCTGTGGCTTCTCTTGCCTCCCCTTCTGTTAGGCAGTGGCTACCTCTCCTGCCTGAGACCCCGTGCTGGTTACTAGCTACACAGTCATATGAAAGATTCCATGTGATGCATCTGCTTTGCCCTATTTTCAGCAGCCTCCTAAAGATCTATTAATATCCACGTGTATCAATTGCTTTTCTATGGGAAGCTTTTAATGTTTCTGAATCTCCTTAGAACTTTCCCAAATCTTAATTTTGGGGGCTTAAGGGATTTCAGGAGTTGCTCTTTTTTTTTTATTTTAGAGCCCATGCCAGAGCGTCTTACATCATCCATGTGCTTTTACATGTGTTTGTGGCCTCATAGTGATGCTCAGAGGATCTGTGTTTATAGAAGAGAAACACAGGGTCCAGGACTGCAGTCTCCCTGTTCCCATCACAGCCTCCTGGTTGTCTTTAATCCACTGCACAACACCACCCCCCCCCGCCCCCGCCACTTTAAAAACCACTAGAAACTAAAGCCTGCCTCCAAACAGTTGTTTCTTTGAACATCAATGGATAGAACATTAGCCTCGATCCTGATTACTGGTTTTTGTGACCTTCTAAGACATTTCCCGTTTCTGGAGCTCACTTTATTGATTTCATAAAATGAAAAGTTAAGACCAGATTATTAAGTATCCTTTAGTATAATAATGGTAATAGTAATACTAACAGTCAAAATTGTAGTAATAATAATATTAGCTAGTATTTATTGGGCACTTACCGTGTATCAAGCACTATGTGTCAGTATTTTACATTGTCTTGGGAAAATGCTGTGTTTTTCCTTTGTTCTTTCTCAAAACACTTCTGATACCAGATTGTGTGGGCTTTTCTCTGATACTGACCAGTTCTGTGACACCAGCTGGGTGTCCTGCAATTCAGTTCTGACACTGTCTACCTAGAGTTAACATCAGATTCTGCAGGTGAAGGGCTTGGTCCTGCAAGACTGTCTCCACTTCAGATACCAACTGCAAGTCCAGATTGTCACCTGTGCTTCTGACCAATTGGCTGTCCATCAGAAGTTCCTATGACTGCCTACTTAGATTCAGTTAATTCGCTAGAATGGCTCACAGAACCCAGGGAAACAGTTGATGTTCTAGGTTTCTGGTATATTACAAAGGATATTAAAGGATACATAAGGTGAGGTCCAGAAGGGTCCTGAACACAGGAGCTTCTGTCTCTGTGGAGTTTGGGGTGTACCACCTTCCAACACTTGGATGCATTCTTATTCACCAACTTGGAAGCTTTCCAAACCCATATTTTAAGGCTTTATGGAGGCTTCACCATATGGAGGAGTAATTGATTATTAACTTCTAGCCCCTGTCTCCTCTCTGGAAAATGAGAAGTGGAGCTGAAAGTTCCAAGTGTCTTAGCATGGCTTAGTCTTGCTGGTGATCAGCCTCCATCCATGAGCCCACCAAGAGTCATCTCAATAGAACAAAAGATGCTCTTATCACTCAAGAAATTCCAAAGAATATAAAAGCTCTGTGTCAGGAAGCAAGACCAAAGACTAAATATTAGCAGGTATTAGATGCAGAGACATATATATATATATATATATATATATATATATTCCCTTTTATTTCACACGTTTTAGATTCTTTAATCCCCTCTACAAACAACCAAGTAGGGCTCTTTCTGTGGCTCAGTTTTACAGATGTTAAAACTCAGACACAGCAACGTTAAGTGACTTGCTCAATGCCACAGAGCCAGGGAATGGCAGAGCTAGGATTCACACCACCCAGGATCACTGGCTCTGAAGCCCTCACTCTTCACCAGCTAAAGTAGAAGTCACTAAAGTAAAGCATACCACGCTTTGGGTCAAACTGATCGGGTTTGAGGACTGACTGCCAGTTATCAGCTGGCTGATTCCAACATGGGCTCTTCTGTACACCTGTTTTCCCATATGTAGAAAATGGGGATAGTACCTGTAGTAGGTCTATAGCAGCCCAAGTCTCTTGGGCTGCTATAACAAAATACTCTAGACATTTATTTTCTCACAGTCTGGAAGCTCGAAGTCCAAGATCAAGGTGTCAGCAGCTTGGGTTTCTGCTGAGGCCTCTCCCCTTGGCTTGCAGGCACTTCTCACTGTGTCCTCACATGGTCTAACTTCTGTATTCCTGCGTGTCTGTGTCCTAATCTCCTCTTCTAATAAGGATACCAGTTGTATCGGTGTCCGTTCAGTTCAGTTCAGTTCAGTCGCTCAGTCGTGTCCGACTCTTTGTGACCCCATGAATCACAGCACGCCAGGCCTCTCTGTCCATAACCAACTCCCAGAGTTCACTCAGACCCACATCCATCAAGTCGGTGATGCCATCCAACTATCTCACCCTCTGTCGCCCCTTCTCCTCCTGCCCCCAATCCCTCCCAGCATCAGAGTGTTTTCCAATGAGTCAACTCTTTGCATGAGGTGGCCAAAGTACTGGAGTTTCAGCTTCAGCATCATTCCTTCCAAAGAACCCCCAGGACTGATCTCCTTTAGAATGGATTGGTTGGATCTCCTTGCAGTCCAAGGGACTCAAGATAGGACCTACCTACATGATCTCATTTTACCTGATACAGTCACATTCTGTGATCCTGGCAGTTACGGTTTCAACATGTGAATTTAGGAGGTACACAATCTAGCCCAAAAGAGCCCCAAAGAGAGTTTTGTGCAGCTTCAAGGACATCGTGTCGGATAGAGTACCTGAGTTAAGCACTCAGTTAATGCCGGACCTTTTTCTCTCCCGGCCGGTTCTGACTCCACGTCCATCTTTTTATCCCAGGGTAATGATGAGACTTGACGCTCTGTTGGCAGCACGCGAGTGAGCATTGGGTTGGAATCTGTCTCTTTGGCAGCTGTTTCTAGAGTGGAAAAAAAAATCTCTCCCTCATTTTAGATCACTTATGTCAGAGTTTACAGCCCTTGAATTAACACTGGAGGCCTTGAAGTCTTAGAAAAATATTATGATAAGTCACAAGCCTTCCAACTTGCATGACATACTTCATCCAAGGGTGGTAGCTGGCCTCTCATCTGTCGATTGCTCCTCCTGCCTCCAGTAAGGCAGTGCCTCTCTCCTCTTGCAGGTGAATAACTGAGGCATTAACACTTCGCGTACAAACAAGAGGAATCTTGGAGCTCCCCACTGCTGTACCCTGGCTCTTCCTGTGTTTGCTTCTGGCCTCCTTTTCCTCCAGGGAGCCTACCTTTCTGAAGTCACAGAAGGTAGGAGGTGAGCTGGCCAAGAGGAGGAGCCAGGAGAACAGAAACATTAGTTTAGTGCTGCTGAGTTACTGGAGATGCGTTAGCATGGTGATGTGGGCATGAAAGACATCCCTTCCATGCAGAATCTAAGAAGAAATGATACAAATGGACTTATCTACAAAACAGACTTAGAGAACAAACTTAGGGTTTCTGGGGAGGGGGTACTGAGGGGGAACGATGGAGGGAAGGGATAGTTAGGGAGTTTGGGATGGACGTGTACACACTGCTGTATTTAAAATTAATAACCAACAAGGACCTACTTACTGTATAGCATGGAGAACCCTGCTCAATGTTTATGTGGCAGCCTGGATGGGAGGGGTGTTTAAGGGAGAATGGATACATGTATATGTATAGCTGAGTCCCTTTGCTGTCCCCTGAAACTATCACAGTGATGTATAAGCTATGCACCAATATAAAATTTAAAAAAATTTTAAATTTTTTGAAATGCCTAATTGATAGTCTCTATAATTAGCATTTCTGTTAAAAGTTTAATATGGTTTTTAAAAAAGAGATGTGGGAGCCTTTAGAGACAGACCAGATTCTTCCCTGGAAGGAAGAACCAGGAAGCAGAAACAGCAGCATCATTGAGAAATAGCAACTCCTGTTGATGGGCTGAGAGCCTGTTATGCCAAGCACCAAGCAAAACTCCACAGGTGTGTTATCTCAGCCCTCAGAGTAGGTTTGATGATCCCCTTTCTTCAGACAAGGCACTGAGGCTTGGGGAGGCTCAACAACTCATCCAAGGTGTCTTAGCTCCTAAGCCGAAGAGCCGATGTCCAAAGCCAGAGGAGGGAACCTGCTCAGGGGCTCCCAGGGCACAGCCCGGGAACATCACGTGGGTGGCCAGATGGATGGGGCAGAAGAGCTGCCTCTGAAGTCACAAAGGAGCGCCTGGGGCCCAGAGCTGAAATGAACTCGCCCCTTCAGATATCCAGGGGATGGAGAAAATCACAGCAAAAATACAGCTCAACCTCTGCCTATGGGGAGAGTAAGCAAGCTGCCTTGAAGAAACGAAAGTAATTCCTTCAGGGCTGATGCCAAGCTTGATGACTGGAAAGGGAGTGAACCTGGAAAGCAGAAATTCTTACAGTCGAGCCAAATTAGCTAAATTCCAAGACAGCAACTTGTCATCTGCCTTTTCTCGGTGTCTGTGGGAGATTGCGGATACCAAAATCCCCAGGTGCTTAAATCCTGTAGTTGGTTCTTGGTATCTATGGAGGTAGGACCTGTGCAGACGGAGAGGTGACTAGTTCACACACCAAAAGGACTTTATTCCCTGGTTGCTGATTTGAGTGACCTCTGAAAGTTTTGTGTTTTATTAAGAGAGGTTGGGAAGAATGGGAAAGAACTGTACTCTCAATGTCAAACCACCTTTCCTTTACCGATTTTTTTCTAGTTGTAAAATTATGGTTATTGCAGGAAATTAGTGTGAATAACACAGGAAATTTTAAAGAGAAAAAATTTCTATAATCTACCGCTTTCAGATAACAATCAAAAATTTTAAAGACCACCTTTCCAATCTCTTTTCCATATAATTTTAAAACCAAAAAAAGGATCATACTTTGTAACCCTTTATCACTTAGCGCTATATCCTGCACATTTTCTAATCTCTTTAAATGTTGTTCTTTTTGAATGGAAGTTTTTCTCCCTAACGGGTGATGTACCATAATCTAATTAAGTCCTTTTGTTCGTTGAGAGTTTCTTCCCTTGATTAGCTCACCTGGTAGATGACCATTAGGGACCTCCCAATAGAGGACAAGGTGTCTATTTTGGAAAATCAATGCTATTTATATACAGTTTCTCTAGTAATTATCTCTAATATCAACTAACAGAGGTCTGAACTAGTGTCAGTATCTGCTATTTTTAGCCACTTCACATTCTTTTGTCCTCCTAATAGGAACAGTTCGAATGTGTCACAAACCTTTAATTCTGAAAGATGATTCATCTTGGGAAGTGTGGGCACAACCCAGTGTTCTTTATGTACACCCACTCACATATGTGACCTTTATATATGCTCAGTCACTTCAGGCGTGTCCAACTCTTCGCAACCCCATGGACTGTAGCCCACCAGGCTCCTCTGTCCATGGGAGTTTTCAGGCAAGAATGCTGGAGCGGGCTGCCATGCCCTCCTCCAGGGGGTCTTGCCAGCCCAGGGACTGAGCCGGCGTCTCCTGCAGCTCCTGCACTGCAGGTAAATTCTTACCCCTGAGCCACTGGGTGACCTTATCTTTATATATACACGTGCCTAAAAGCAAAGGGCAAGTGGCAAAGACGCCATACTGGGAATAGAAAAATTCCTGTTACAGTGAGATATGAGATGTTTTGAAGGAGACTGACAATCAAAGACATATTACAAAACGGACTTTTGCCCTCTTGGGTTCCCATCAGCAGCATGGCTGCTCAGAAGTCATGCTTGGGCACCTGGGGGGTCACACCAAGGAATGGGTTTATACCCCAATCTCAAATTAGGAATGATCTTGGCTGTAGGAACAGGAATTGTGACTGCTTCCAACACTTCTATTGGCCTACACACACACACACTCACCTGTGTGTTTGATCTCGGCCATAGGAACAGGAATTGTGACTGCTTCCAACCCTTCTGTTGGCCTACACACACACACCCCCTACACATACCTATGTGTTTGTAGCTGAGCAGCCAGGGGAGGAAAAGAGGGAACACCTTACTGACCCGCAGATGGAGCCAGCTTCTATGAATGTATCTAGAAAAGGAGAAGACGAATGTCCGATAGCAAACAAAAATTATTTACAAATTCACAAATTGGTGGTGTTTTTTCGCTTTGCTATTGCCCAAGATTATTATTTGTCAATTTCAGGAGAATCATATGATTTGCCACCTGGAAAAACTGTTGGTTGAATAAGAAGCCCAGTTGGTGACACAAAATCAGCGTCCGTCCTTTGTCTTCTCACTAGTCACTGAGGACCCTGGAGGAGTCACTTTCTACAAATAATCTCTTTTAAGTGTTCTCTCTCTGAAACATGGGACACCAAAAGTGGCCTGACCATGTTGTCAGGAAAAGTTGGTTCGAAGCTTACCCTGTCACTAAATCCCTCTGTGGGCTTTGGGCAAGTCTCCCTGTCTTCCCCCTGATTGCCTCATCTGTAAAAAAGAAAATCATATAGATTTTATTTTTTGTGTTTGAAGGTACGTTGGTGTTGCATAGATACTTGCATTGAACTTCTTTTAAAATGTATTTTAAATTTCTTTTAAGAATTATAATCCCCAGTCACATTCAAATATGTTGTGTATAGCACACTCACTGTGTTAATTTGATTTTAGCTCACCTGAAAGTTTATTCTGCCATCTCTTTTTAACTTAAAAATAATTTGAGATCGTCAGAATGAGCTATATTCTTTTTCAAAAAGCTATTTACACAATTACTATAACTTATCTCTGTGAATCAGGATTTTTTCAATAATATAAATTTAATAAAATTTAGACATAAACTGAACAAGTATTACATAAGAATCAGGTTCAGTGTTCTCACTGTCTTTATAATGATTAGAATTTATACTGAAAGTGTAATAAATTAAATAGTATAGTTCAGAGTCTGTCTTATAGATATTGTTAGTAGTGTTCTTGCCCGGAGAATCCCAGGGATGGCGGAGCCTGGAGGGCTTGTCGTCTATGGGGTCGCACAGAGTCGGACACAACTGAAGCGACTTAGCAGCAGCAGCAGCAGCAGAAGTTATTTAGAATGTTAGTGTTTCTCCGTCATTTGTATTTGGTTTTCTGTGAGATCTTTTTTTTAAAAAATGTTCTGCAACATTACCTCTGAGAACCCCTCAGACTTGACATTCTATATAAATTACATTTTTATATGTAAAATGAAATGTATCTGTGGCCTTCCAAACATTATAGTATACACTAATGGCCTTAAATGGTTTTAGTGAAAGGGGATTAAAATGACTAATTAAATTAAGTAAATGGTAACCATTATGAAGGAACTGTAAGCAGAATCATAATTAGTGAATTTGCTAATTATTTTTCTGACTGCTTGGCTGCTGTTTGGTTGTCAGCTGAAACGCATTACTGTGTTTTGGGGAAGAGGAAATTTACTTGGAGATTGCAAAGACTAGCCTACACCCCAGTGCTAAAGAATTCCATCCCAGGGGACTTTAAGGAATAGGTTTTGGACAACTGTTCAATTGATTATTCTAAATTAAATTATTAAGTACTGACTCCAAATGTGGTTTAGAGAAAACTTGCTGGTATATGCATTCCATCTTCCTTCCTTTATTTTATAAGTAGAGTCCAAGAAATTGCCTAAACTCGAGTAGGCAGGACTGTTGGGAAGCTATTTTCAGGGGCAGCTTTGCCCTATAATATAAATTCAGTGAAGTATTAAATAGAACTCCTTTTTACGGCTGATAGTCCTGGACAGAACGGATGCCCCTCATGTGATCGCTGTTGATGTTTTAGGGGTTAAATGGTGCTGGGCATGAGGTCTACCATGGCGTGTGTGGACAGAGAACAGCGTAGCCAGGTGCATCAGTTGTTCAAAGCTCAGATGCTCCTCTGTGATTAGCACCCTGCAGGGGGTGGTTGGTAACCAGTCAGCCTCAGTCTTGAGCCTTCAAAGTGAGACCAGCTCAGCTACTGTGCCATCATTTTCTTGATGGCTTCGTATTGCCTTGGGAAAGAGGTTTCTGCTCCTTCCCTTCATCTTCCAAGTCTCCCCTTTGCCAGTGGTTCTCGAAGGCTGGTCTTGAGACCAGTAACATCAGCATCACCTGGGAACTTGCTAGAAAGGCAGCTTCTCCAGTCTCACCCCATCCCAGACCTCCTGAATGAGACACTCTGGGGTGGGGTCAGTCATCTGTGTTTGAAGGATCCTTCCAGGTCTTTCTGATGCTCATTCAAGTTTAAACACCGCTGGGTCATGGCTCACCCAGGCAGGGTGGCCATTCCGGAGTCAGGTCTGGGGACTTCTGTTGTCATCATACCAACTGACCTGAGAGGAAGCTTGGGCTTATGCCCTAAGGATTCATTTGGCTTTGGCTCCAGACAGTCCTCTTCTTGCTGACAGAAAATCATATGGATGGGCTTGCTGAAGCAGCAGGAATGGTGGCTCCTTTCACACATGTGGACACGCGCATCTACCCTACAGCACTCTACAATTGTCTGTAGCAGTGAAAAACTAGCTCCTCTTGGCTGTATGCTGATGTGAAACATACTTTCTTATCCTTATTTGCCATCTGTGTCTCTTCTTTGGCAAGATGTCTATTTAAATCTTTGGTCCATTTTTTAATCGGGTTTTTTGTTTTCTTATTGTTGAGCTTTATGAGTTCTTTGAATATTTTAAATAATAGTCCTTTATCAGATATGTCTTTTGCAAGTATTTTTTTCCCAGCCTTGGGCTTATCTTATTCTCTTGAGGCATCGGGAGCTTAATCACTTCCCAGGTGGTTCTAATATGCTGCTGAGTTTGAGAATCAGTGGGTTAAATGTCAAGGCACCTGATGAAGGTGAGGAAAAGGATAGGGTGGGCAGTGAGGGAAAAGCCCAGTCACTGACAAGAGACCCATGCTCTCGAGAGATGCTTCTCTAGGCAGCTCTCAAAGCTCTCTCTTCATCTCAACATCTTGTCCCACAGAACCAAAGCAACTTTTCATCTTCAGAACATCCTTTCTGCTTTGCCCTGGTGACCGTGAGGTTGACAGTAAGTGATGACTTCCAAGTCTTTCTCACTTTGCAAGGCATGGTTTTTTTTTTAAAAAAAAAGTTCAAAAGGGATTCATAATGAAAAGCTACCATGATATTTTCCATCTCTGACTGCAAACTTCCAAGCGTTTCTTTCTTTAGTTGTTTAGTGTCATATCTTTTAAATAATGTACTTTACTTGCTCTGTTGTGGTTTTTCTGGTTTTGCTCATTTTTGTTGTTAGAAAAAAAGAACAAAGGGAGTAATTTAGAGAGTGAAAATCTGCTTGTCTGCCCATGAAATAACCTGATATCATTAGGGTAATATTTATTTTTTAGTGAATCCTTAATTCCTCCCTCACTAGAAAATAAGCATTGTGATACTTGACTTTGATAGTAATTATCACTTTTTAAAGAGCTTATATTTTATCCTTTAACTTCCAGTCCTTATAGTCACTATAACTTCCTTTCTGTTACCATTAGAGTTCAGCACTAGCTTTCAACTTGGTTTGAGAATGTATTTATTTTCCTTCCCTCCTTCTTCCCTTCCGCCTTCCAAATTTTATTTGCTACTGAATCTTTTCTTGTACATGTCAAATTTGATGATTTACCTTTTGTTTGTGACATACGCACCTATAGATTGATTCCAAAAATTGAAAACCAGTAGATGTCAAATTCATTTGCATTATGGATTTGTGAAAATAATGCCCCCTTCCCCAGTAACTCTCATCCTGTCACTGATTGTCCACTGCAAGTGACAACCATGTTCCCAGAGCTTGGGGTTTAAGAAGACAACGGGAAGGGGAGGGAGACCCCTGGGGTGATTCGGAAGGGCGTCCAGTGGTTTCCCGTGCAAACCTTCACAGAATTCCAGTTTCAGGAATTACTTCCCACCTGCCTGTTACCCTTAGTCCGGGTGTCGGTGGAACTGGAGAGCACCCTCCTCTGTTGCTCCTGCCCCACCCTCAACGTGCCTCCTGAGCAGAGACTTCCAAATTCCCACCCTTTCAGAAATGTGATGAAACCTCTTGTCTTCTGGTTTTTATGCTCCTGTTGTCTCCACTTTTATGGGTTTATATTGATTCAAAGGGCTTCCCTGGTGGCTCAGTGGTAAAGAATCCACCTGCCAATGCAGGAGACCTGATTTCGATCCTTGGGTCAAAAAGATCCCCTGGAGAAGGGAATGGCAATCCACTCCAGTGTCCTTGTTTGGGAAGTCCCATGGACAGAGGCGCCTGGAGGGCTACAGTCCATGGGGTTGCAAAAGAGTTGGACATGACTTAGTGGCTAAACAACAGTTGACTTAAAGACTCCCTTCCGAGCATTTTAATGCCATCTCAGTGGAAAGGGAGACATCAAATGCCTGCTTGGCCCACATCAAGAACAGCATCTGAGGTGCCGCCTCTTCTCTCTGCAGCTGCCTCCCGGCAGGACTGAAATACAAGAAGATTTGGGATTTCTGCTTTGGAAATGAGACCTTGCTTAGATTACTGTTCATCTGGGTGGGTTGAAGGAGGGGGAGAGTGAAGGGAAAAACAGAATATGATAGTGTAAAATAATGTCCACATTCGGTTGCCTTGGTAACAACCTCCCTCTGTAAATAATGCTTGGGAGGCTGAGGGAGAAGGGGAGAGCTGGTGTCGGCAGATCGATGGGGTTGAGAGAAGGGAAGGGAATCACCAGATTGGAGCCACTCAGTGGCTAGCATCAGCTAGATAACTGAGAACCGGGTAACATCTGTCGCTGGTATCCGGAAGGCCCCAAACCTGTTCAATCGTGTAAGCAAAAGACTCAGGAGCTGTTTGAATGGGGACAAAAGGCGGCAGTGTTTTGGGATGACAAGACTACATCATTACCTGTCTCCTCAAAGAGGCTCCATGACCCTCTCTTCTCCTTTTTCTTGGCACCTGAGGAAATGACCTCTGTGATGTCATTTATCATTCCCCTAAATAGCCGTGGTGATGCCTAACCTTTCCTAACCAGGACACAGGTTTTCACTCCATAGTTAGTTTTAAGGCTTAAAATATAGATCCCCTGGTAGAGGGAACCTGGTATCTTAGTTACGGAGAAGACTAGGTGGCTAGACTCAAATCCTTCTGGAGAATCTGAGAACAGGGCAGGGCCTGGGTGTTTGAAAAAAGCAGTCAACAGGACACCGCAGAGAAAGCAAAGGGACAGGAAGTGACCTTGGAATCGTCCAGCTGGATGTTTCCTCACCATTTGCCTGTGACTGGATGTTCCCTGTCCTCCCATCCCACTCGTACCTGCCCCCCATCCTCTTTTCTAAACTCCCAAGTGGCTGTTCTGAGGGGATATTGATCAGAGTTGGAGTGCAGAATATGGGATGGGATGAGGACTGGCAGGGAGAATGCTCTAGATGGAAGATGGGGCAGCAGGAGAGAGCAGTGTTCATCAAGGGGATGGCCGGGAAAGAGTGCAGAGAGCGAAGACGGAAGGCCAAGGAGCCTTCTGCCACACATTTCAAGCTACGGGATTAAAGATGGGTGGTGAATGCTGACAAGCCATCCAAAATGGCCCTAGAACTTGGCAGAGCACCACAGGCTCTCCAATGTGGCAGAGACTAACTAGCCTGCGGCTGGAAGAAGGATGGGCTTATGAGAGTCTGTGTAGGATCTTGCCATCGGGTGATTATTAGACACTATATATAGCTACCTGATACTCGCAACAGGAGCTAGGCACCTTTCTTGGGGTTTCCTACCATGAGCCCATTAATGTGATTGCTGTCCCTGGTCACAAAAGGAAAGGGAAGCAAGAGAAAGACAGTCCCTTGTCAAGGGGCACATAGCAAGTTAGTGGCAATTTTGTGATGGCGCTTTCCACAGTGGCTCCATAGGCTGTTTACTGGGACAGCTCTTAGCAGTCAGTGCCCTGGGGCATTTAATTCACTCAACAGCATCAGTTCAGTTCAGTCACTCAGTCATGTCAAAGCAGAGACATTACTTTGCCAACAAAGATCTGTCTGGTCAAAGCTTTGAGTTTTCCAGCAGTCATGTATGGACGGGAGAGTTGGAATATAAAGAAAGCTGAGTGCCAAAGAATTGATGCTTTTGAACTCTGGTGCTGGAGAAGACTCTTGAGAGTCCCTTGGACTGCAAGGAGATCCAACCAGTCCATTCCTAAAGGAAATGGGTCCTGAATATTCATTGGAAGGACAGATGCTGAAGCTGAAACTCCAATACTTCAGTCACCTGATGCAAAGAGCTGACTTATTTGAAAAGACCCTGTCGCTGGGAAAGATTGAGGGCAAGAGGAGAAAGGGATGACAGAGGATGAGATGGTTGAATGGCATCACCAACTCAATGGACATGAGTTTGAGTGAGCTCTGGGAGTTTGTGATGGACAAGGAAGCCTGGCGTGCTGCAGTCCATGGGGTCAAATAGCCTCATGGTATGGCATGGGGTCTGGAGGCGGACTGTTGGGGGTTTGAAGTTCTGCCCTGCCACTTCCCAGCTGGGTAAGCATGGGCAAGTTCCTTCACCAGTCTGTGCCTCGGGTTCCCATTTGTAAGAAGGAGTCAATACTGACACGTACCTGGGAGCATCCTTGTGAAGTTTAAATGAGGTGGGGTACAACGTTATCAGCTGTCGTTTAGTGTGGGGAGGTGACGACTATTTATGGGGATTATTACTGCAGCTGTCTTTTATGTGGTATTTACTTTCCACGCTGCCTTCAGGGCTACTGATCTTAACTCTCCCAAAAGCCGTGTGGGATATCGTGTGAAAGGTGTCAGTGTTCCAGTTAGCGGATGTGGAGACTGGGGCTCAAGGTCACGTCCTCTGTGAGTGGCAGAGGTCGGACGTGAACCCAGAGTTCTTCCACAAGCCAGAGGCTCGCCACTCCACTGCACCCGACAGGCACTTTCTCCAGGGGAGATGCTGCCTCTTCCAAGCAGTCCCCCAAAATCCACGTGAAGCTTTGCATAAAAAGAAATGGGACATCACAGGAGTACGTCTCCCTTGGCTGTTTCCTGAGAGTCGGGTGATGTTTGGTTCTTCACCTGCCTCTTCTGCACCTGGGAACACACTGAGAGCTGGTCAAAGTAGGCAGCTTCTGGGAACAGGAGATGGAGCCTGAGAACCTCAGCAAATCCCTCACCCCTCTCAGAGTGCCCAAGCATAGTCAAGGGGGACCCGAGAGCCAGGGGCGTGCCCCGGGACTCTTGGAGGGCCTGCGATGGCCACTGTCCCCCAGGACATCCAGCCCAGAGCCCTCCCATCTCCACTCCTCCAGCTGGCGAGCCTCTACTCACTCCTCAGGTCTCAGCTTAGATGTCTCTTCTTCAGAGAATCTGCCATTTTTCATCAAAGTTTCCTTGTCCCTCCCTGCCCATCACCTCCTGTACTTTCCCATCACACTGAGCGTAGGCTCTATTTGTCCCAGTATCTGTGTCATACCTGCCTCTCTACCCCCAGACTGTAAGTTCCTTGGGGCCAGGGATCGTGTCTGCTTAATTTGCCCTGGGCTCCTCCCCACCCACTGCCCGGTACAAAACGATGCAATAAATATTCCATGGAAGTATTAAATATTTAAAAATACACAGAAATGCTTTGGGACAATGGAAAGTTGCTTTGCAAATGTGTTTTCATCTTCATTTTACTGCTGTCTGTGGGGCAACCACACAAGGAGAGAACGGTCTGCAGCAGCTGAGGCTCCCAAATAAATCAGGCAGGACAGTTCGTAGGAAGTCCCTGCTATTTGGCATGTCTGCTTCTGAAGAAGAAAAGTAGACAAGTGAGCCGGAGGAGGGAGTCTTGGTAAACAACCCGAATTTAGCATCCTGAGTTTGTCAGTGTGATGATCTATAAGTTGGGAGAAGGAAAAAAATGAACACCTAAGGGAATGGCTTGCAGTCACTGTCTGGGTTTATTTTTGCTTGAGCTGGTCTGTTCCTACCATGCCAATGATTCTCAAAAGCAGTTAATAGGAATCAGCCAGCAAAAGCCCTTCTCTGGTCCCAGCTTCTTTCAGTTCCACTGGACTCTCTGCAACACTCCCGCTAAATCAACTGTCTGCCTCCATACCTCCGATCAGCTCCCTCTGGACCTCACTGTCCCTCACACCTTGGTGGGTGCTGTCCCAGCGCAGTCTGTAAGCCCAGCCTGATCTTCAGTGCTCACTGTTCAGCTGCGCCCTTGTTCCCTGTGAACATCCTACTGTTGTCCAGAGAGCCGATCAGGCTTCCACCAGCACGCCGCCCCTCCAGGCAAGGCGCTGTTATGAATCACTTTCCCAAGTGCCCCTTCTGAACAGTTTCCACCCTCAAGTCCCTAGCTCTGTTGCCACCCATCTCTTCATCTGTTCATCAACTTTTTATTGAGCACCTACTACATATCAGAAACTGTACATGATTGGGGACATAAGGATGAACTAGCCACTGTGCTGTTGCTCTTGGGACATCTGGAAGTGGGAAGGATGACCCACAGGGAGGTGCAGCCCCGTGAGATGATGCCTTGGGTGTAGGCATTGTGCGCCACCATCCTGGAGAGGGGAGAGCTTACTCTGAGGTTGGCAAGGTTGACTTTTGGTGGCACTGCTCCAAGGACCCTAAGAGGATGGGATCACTGATATACAGGCTGTGTGTGCTGGGAAAATGGCGAGTCAGGGACTACTGCCCTAGTCTGTGTGTTGTGGGGAGCAGTTTGGGGAGTGGTTGGACGTGAGGGAGGAAAATAGATCAGGTCCAATGTGGGGGGTGTAGGAGAAGCTTGAGTTTCAATCTCTGAACAGGGGGGAGCTATTGAAAATCTTTGATAAAACAGGAGAATGAAATGATCAGATACATTTCAGAGATTACTGGAAGATGGCTTAGAGAGGATGCAGGAAGGTGGTGGAGAGAGCATTCGGAGGCTACTGAGGCTTCATTCATTCACTCACTCTAATCCTGCTCATGGAAAAAGCCACAGTGCTACAGTGCTCTCAGATGCAGGGAAGCCAGTGTGAATGGTCCTCGCACCCTGCTGCTACAGCGGGGTGAAAGCTAGAGGTGGTCCGATGCAGGCTCTGGACCTGTCAGGATATCCAGGACCTAAGCTGAGGCTGTGTGGCTGAAAAAAAGGGGACAAGTGGCAATGTTTCCAAGAAAAAGTCTTATCTCCCCCACATCACTGCCTCCCCACTGTTCTCTCTGGTCACAGCCCTCACCAGCTTCCCCTGGGAGGTGATCCCACTGGAGAGCCCAGCAGGGAGTAGGAAGAGAAAGGCAAGTCCAGGCTCAGAAAACACCCTGAGCATAGGCACAGGGGGGTGGGAGGGCTCTGAGATTTTTCCAGGCCTTCGTCCCAGTTGCCCTTTCTGACAACCCAAAAGAAATCAGAGCCTCTTTGGAGCCTGTGGGCGTGGGGTAGAAGCCGACAGCCCATTCCTGTCTGCAGTTGTGTTGAAGAGCAATGGAACAGATCGATCCACGGGTCAAAGAGAGGATGATCAAAGTCAGTGTTTGGTTTGCTTTTTGCTTTATTTCTAAGAAAAGCTCACCTTAATCATATAAAACTGAACAAAGGGATATGAGTGGACTGTGGGTCCCAGGCCCTCCGCCTCAGTTCCAGTTGGTCAGGACTTTTGCACAGCCCCTTGGCTCCAGCCTGACAAAACCCACCCCGCTGTCTCTCCAGACTTCCTGGGGCCCCACCTCGTGGGCACAGGCACTATGTCCCAAGACTCTCTAGCCACCTACACTTGGGATCCTAATTTGCAGTTTTGGTGGTTAAAACAAATTCTAAACCAAAAACAAGTCACATTGTTGCTCAAAAAAAGAAAATGATTTTGTCATTGGTAATATAAAGTCTTACTCTAACAGCAAACTCCTTCCCACCTAGAAGGTTCTCACTGATGGTAGGGGTTGCTCCCACCACCCTCAGTGAGTAGGGGCATCAGTCCTCTGTATCTGTAGGCTCCGGATCTGCAGATTGAAACAGCTGCAGGTCAAAACTGCTTGAAAAAAATTTCCAGAAAGTTTCAAAAACCAAAACTTGAATTTGTCGTGCTCCAGCACCTAGTAACGTAGCAATTTTTATTGTATTAGTGCTAAGTCACTCAGTCATGTCTGAGTCTGTGCAACCCTAAGACAATAGCCTGCCAGGCTCCTCTGTCCATGGGATTCTCCAGGCAAGAATCCCCTCCTACAGGGGATCTTCACAACCCAGGGATCAAACCCACGTCTCTTATATCTCCAAGCACTGGCAGACAGGTTCTTTACCACTAGCACCACCTGGGAAGCCCTTTTTGTATTAGGGATTGTACATAGTCTCAAGATTTGAAGTACATGGGAGGATGTGTGCAGGTTATTTGCGGATACTGTGCCATTTTATATAAGGCACTTGAGCACCCTTGGATTTTGGTATCCACAGGATTTCCTGGACCACAGACCCTGGGGGATGATGGTCATCTCTCTCTGCTTACTCCAAGTGAGAGGTGACCAGTGCTGGAGAGGACAGCTCCTTCCAGCCCACCCCTTCTAGAAGCTGTTCTGGAAGGCAGCTCTGTCTATGATGCACACCAGTCAACTGCCTTACCTGCCCCTTTGAGCCCCAGTTTGCTCTGTCCTCAGAGCATTGATAGATATTGAGGGCAACATCTACCCAGCAGCCTTCCTCCCAAGATGTGGCTTGGAGACTGGATCTGCCTTGAAGCCTGGGAGTGGCTGGGCGCTTCCCCAGGCAGCTCCCCGCCCACACCCTTGCCTTTTCTCTTGTTCCCTGCACCGGAGAACTCCAGCATGATGAGGACACAGAGCCTGGTTTGTGCTGGTGCTCCGAATCATTATATCCTGAGGTTGGTGTATCTGGAGCCTGTAGAGAAAGGGCGGGTGAAGGAATGCTTCCCTGCATCCCTGCTCCGCCCAGGCACTCACACCACCTTGGCCCAGTTACCAGCCTGATCCAGGTTTCCAGCTGATGATGCCCAGCAGGTTAAAAAAAAAAAATCCAGTCCCTGCCCGGGACTCCCTGTACCCACGAGAGGCATGGAGTTGGTGGCCAAGGCGCGATTATGTCTATATTGTGTTGGTCATGCTGCTGCCCTTCTCGAGGTTCCAGCACTTTCTGCAGTGAGGACTTTTAATGATCTGTATGTTTAAGGCTCCCAGGCAGCGAGGACGGTCTGGTTGCCAAGTGCTCACAACCACCCAGCGACTCAATTAGGAGGCAGAAGTGGCGTCTGGGGGTGAGGTGGGGTGGGAGTCCCTCTGTCTTCCCTTACCCTCACTTCTCTCTCTCCTCACTTCTCCTCCTTGGTCTCCTCCTCCACCTGTTCCTCCTCTTCAGCCCTGCTCAGAGGAGCTGGGCCAGCTTGGGCCCCACCTTGCCTCTATTCAAGATTCTGAGTGCCCACTGTCTCACTGGTACCTTGAGGCTTAAGACCATGCACATCCCTTGGTTTCCTTCATGGTCTTGGTTTCACATGAACAGACAGAGGGGGGTCTTGCTCCTGGCCTATGGGGGCTCAGCTCTCCCCAGTCCAAAATGGACTTGGAGCCTTCCCGACGCCACAGATACTGGCTCTGTCCCTCCAGGGTCCCTCCGGCACCGTGCTGGGCACCAGCCCTGCACATCCTCGGTGGGGACAGGGACCAAGTCACCATCCCCTCCTCCTTCCTCCTCCCCCAGCCCGGCCTGGCTCCCTGCGCTGCTGTCGGTGAGGGGAGAGGATTCCAGTCTGGAAGGCTGACAGCTGCTGCCATGCGGTCCATATGCGACGCTTTTCCCCGTTGCTGAATAATTACTTAATGATTTGAGGAGGCGGGGCTGCTCCTTCCCAGCCCGCCAGTCGTGGCCGCGTGCTGCTCTCTGGCAGCCTGGTCAGAACGCCGTTTGTCTTTGATGGAGGCTGTCCTGGCCATTCGCATGGTGGTCCTGGGGCCCAAGAAACCACTGGAGGTGCCTGCACCCCAAACCAGCAGCCTGGGGCACCCCACGAAGCCTGGTTCCCACCCTCCGAGTGACCTGAAGACTCATTTCCTTTTTCTGGGTCCCAGTCTCCTCATCTGGCAAAGTGAAAGTGTCAGTTGCTCTTTTGTGACCCCATGAACTGTAACCCTGTAACCCACCAGGCTTCTCTGTCCATGGGATTCCCCAGGCAAGAATACTGGAGTGGGCTGTCATTTCCTCCTCCAGGGGATCTTCCCGACCCAGGGATCGAACCCAGGTCTCCCTCATTACAGGCAGATTCTTTGCCGGCTAAGCCACCTGGCGAGGGTGAAGGCAATTAGTATGAGCTGAACTGGCCCTGTTCTGACACCCAGGATGTACACCTTTCTCCAAATGAAATCGAAACCAGCTAAGAACACACATACCAGCTGGAAATCCCAGTATCACCATCTGGGCTCTTGTTCTTTGCCTCAGTTACCTTAAGAACCCCAGGGTGGGAGAGGGGCAGTTGTGGGGGTGGGGTGGGGAGTGGTCCCCTGCCCACCTCCCTGCTTCCTCTTGCTCTCTTGCTTCCATCGCTTTCCCCCCCAGTCTTCCTCTACTCCCTTCCCAGGCAGTGGAACCGTTCTTCTCCAGGGAGTTCTCATAATGGAAAGGCTGATCACTTCCTTCCTTCCTGCTTCTTTGTCCAGTAGGTTTTAATGACCTTGACCATCAAACATAAGAGGCCTATTTGTATACAGAATCTCTCTCAGGCTTGCGGGGCCTCATTGCTTCTAAGAGGCCAGTGACACTCACTGGTATGTCTCCTGCTAGAGCGAGGAGGAAAATGAAAAAGCAAGCACCCATCAGCACTTTTCCCTTCCAGTGGGTCACGTTCCTACAGTGTGATCTTTGTGGCATGAGATTCTGAGTCTTGGAGTCTCATAACCTTTCAGTGAAGGAGGTGTTCACAGGGAGAGCAGAGGAGAGGGTGATGGACACATGGAGGTCACTGAGAGCAGGTGGCCTCCCCGTGATGGGCCAGGTTAGCCCCCTGCTATTAAGAAGCAGAGACATCACTTTGCCGACAAAGGTCTGTATAGTCAAAGCTATGGTTTTTCCAGTAGTCATGTATGGATGTAAGAGTTGGACTATAAAGAAAGCTGAGAACCAAAGAATTCATGTTTTTGAACTATGGTGCTGGAGAAGATTCTTGAGAGTCCCTTGGACTGCAAGGAGATCCAACCAGTCAATCCTATAGGAAATCAGTCCTGAATCTTCATTGGAAGGACTGATGCTGAAGCTGAAGCTCCAGTTTGGCCACCTGATGCAAAGAGCCAACTCATTGAAAACGGCCCTAATGCTGGGAAAGATTGAAGGCAGGAAGAGAAGGGGACGACAGAGGATGGTGTCATGGTGGGATGGCATCACCAATTCAATGGACATGAGTTTGAGCAAGCTCTGGCAGACACTTAAGGACCAGGAGGCCTTGGTGTGCTGCAGTCCATGGGGTTGCAAAGAACTGGGCATGACTGAGTGACTAAACTGAGCTGTCTTAGTCAGTTTGGGCTCCTACAACAAAGTACCATAGGCTGAGTAGCTTATAAAAACCTGAGGTTTGTCTCTTGCGATCTGGAGGTGGGGAAGTCTGGTCTCCCCATTTCACAGATTAGCAGCTCCTTGCTGGAGAGCTCCCAGGCAGTGAGTGGACTTGAAGCCAGGCTCCCAGCTCCCAGCCCACAGCTATCCTCGCTGCTACAGTGCTGTGTGGGCCGGCGATTGTTGCTGTCATCTGGGCTGTCAGGATACCAGCTCTTCTGTCACTTGTGGACAGGGGGATTCAATCACTGGGAGAGAGAACACTCTTTCTGCACTACAAATGATTTCTTTGTACCTTTGAGCACAACCCCTGGAAATGATTAGCCTCCATGGGAATAGTAGGGGGTAGCCTGTGGCATGTTCACTGGACAATGAGCCAGGTGCCTGGGTGGGAAGCCAAGCAATGAAAGGAAGTCAGAACTCAAAGAAATTTATTAAAGGGACTGTACCGCACACAGGATTCGAATCAGGAGAAAACTTGTGAAATTCTTGCATCTGGGTGGCATCTCTCATGAGGAGGAAAGAAGTGAGTATCACAAACATGAATTTGTAAATGGTACTCTGCCATTTATGGGGCTTCTCAGAATCCATTTATTCTGAGAACCTGTGTGGTGCTTAGCTGCTCAGTCATGTCTGACTCTTTGTGACCCCATGAACTGTAGCCCACCAGGTTCCTCTGTCCATGGGAATTCTCCAGGCAGGAGTACTGGAGAAGGTTGCCATGCCCTCCTCCAGGGGATCTTCCCAACCCAGGGATCAAATCCTCCTGCATCGCAGGAGGATTCTTGACCATCTGAACCACCAGGGAAGCCCAAGAATACTGGAGTGGGTAGACTGTCCCTTCTCCAGGGGATCTTCCTGACCCAGGAATCAAACCAGGATCTCCTGCATTGCAGGTGGATTGTTCTGCCCAAATATTATTTAAGTAAGTTAAGAATTAGGCATTGGGGCCAGAGTGACGCACACGGGCCACTGCCTCTCCAAGCTTCCAATCAAACACTGAGGACAAGGGATTAAAGCTCAGACTAAAAGGGAGAAAGTAGTATGAGAGGGAAGAACACAGCCTGACAGATAAGCTAGTCTAGAGAGGGAACAAAGTATCAGGGAAGGCTTCCTGGACGAAGGGGCATTTAAGCTTAGACCCAGAGGAGAAGTAAGAATTAGCCAGAGGAAGAGAGGAAACGACATGCATGGAGGCCCAGAGGCAAGAGAGAAGATGACATATTCAGTGGATGGCCAGTGAGTAGAATCGAGGAAGCTATGAGGTCAGAGGCTGAGACTGTTCGAAGGGATGCCAGTTTCCAAGGTGATTCAAAGGAGCAAGGCAAATGCTTCTCCTCCAAGGAAGTGGGGAGACGAAAGAAACAAAAGTGAGCCCTCAAATGTGAGAAGGATGGCGGTGGGAACTTCATGGCAGGAGCCCCCGTAGGAGATGACAGAATGCACTCGGGTTGCAACCAAGCCTGGATCAGGAAGTGGGGCCAACCCCATCTAGTGTGTGATCTTGAGCAAGTCAGTTCACTTCTCTCAACACGGAAGGGAGGGGAGGGGACAGGTGTCTGCCCTGCACAAATCACTGGCGCCGTGTTTATTCACATCGAGAATAATTATGCCTTCCCCGCCACGTGCCAGGGAGCCTCAAACATTGTTGTGCCCAGCACATAGTAGGCCCTCAATAAACACCCACAAGTCAGACTGTGTGCCTGGGGAACACGATGGGGGCTTGATCCCAGTGAGGGCAGGAGCTCAGAGAGAGCCTGCCCTGAGCACCAGCTGTGGGCTGTCGACAGGGCCTCTCAGAATGCTGATGAAGGGTTCTCATCTTCCTGGCTCATCAGGAAAGAGGGGTGATCACTGGTTATCAGCATCTGCTGTGGGTGCAAAAAGGGGTTGATAGTAGTACATGTGACCAAGTTGCCATTTCTGATCTAAAGTCAAGATAACTTAATGCTGTATCCTTTAGCTACAAACCAGGGATCTTTCAGCATCCTTGCCATGCGCTGACCCTACAGGTAGGGAGTAAGTAGCTCCCCATATGGGCCCCAACGTTTGGCAGGAACAATCAGAACTGAACACCAGACTCCTCCAGGGATCACGATGGCTCTTGAAATCTGAGCTCAGAGAGAGTAGTCCCAGAATTCAGGAAGGCACAGTGGCCCCTGGGTACCGTGCAGGGGGTGCTAGTGTGAGTGTGGGAGAAATGAAAGAGGCAGGCTCTGCTTTGGAGAGGCTGAGACCCTGGCTGGGATCTCTGCCCTTTAGAATACAGTCCAAACAAAGCAAGCCCCAAAGGGCTCACCTTATTTAGCCACTGAAGTCATAGCTGTCCTGATTTAGATTTTGAAAGAGGCCAACATCTTCTGCGATCCCAGGTTTTCTTCCTTAGGAAAAAAAAAAAATGAGTTTTTCCTTTGCGTCGATAAAGGTCAAATGGAGGAGTTATGTCAAATCAGAAGGATTTCAGTGCTGGCACACACAGCCTCACACACTTGTGATCTGAAAATCACACTCGCAGCCTTGAGCCTGGGCAGGTGCAGCTCCTGCCCCCATGCTGTTCCCGTGGCGACCAGCGCCCACTCCCCACCACTCGAGGACCCAGACTGCCCGCCCCCAGCTCTGCACCGATGTCGGCTTTGGAGCTCCAATGAGGTCGCTGGAATTTCTCTCTGAGCTATTTCAGTATTGTTGGGAGGCTTGGGAAGCCTTTGTTCTCCCTGACTGGTTACGTAATTTTCAAGAGAAAAGGCAGAGGGAAGACTGAACTGAATGCTTCCAGAGTCTGCTTCTGGGGGAGGCAGTAACCCCAGAGTCTGATGTCCCCTCTGCTCCTTTTATCCTTCCAGCCCCTCTGGAGCTCTCCTCCCATCCCCGCTCAAGGAGATGATAAAACGGGTTCCCCTCCTGTTTCTTATACTTGGCATCCCCACTGGCATATTCTGGAGGAAGCTGTAAACAGGAAACCAGCCAGGGCTGGTGGCATCACTGCCTCGCAGGGATGTGAAGGTGTTTGCACATCTCAGGAGAGGATGCTCACTAGGGCCTGGCCTGGGGACCAGTGCCTGTCAGTGGCTCCCTGCTTGGGACATACATGTATTTTAGGCCAAGCAATGCTTTGGGCCTGGGTTGGTGGCTGAACTGCTGGCTGGTGTGTGAAGGGGCATCCAAAGACCTTGGCTGGAGAGGTCCTGGGGGTGAGAGAGGCTTGGGGCATAGGACCTGCAGCCTGAGTCGGCATCATGGGTGTCGACCCTGGGGAGAGCCAGCTGCCCCTGCACGTGGGTTCCCACAAACAGAAAGGGCTTCCGGGCTCAGGCTCCTTTCTACCCATGAACTGACCCCAGCCTGTTCACCTCCTGGGTCGAGGGTATGGTACTTCAAGAGTCAAAAGACCAGGAAGAGTTGTTCCCCTTGATTCCCGGGTGCCCCACGGCAGCTGCCTGGTGCAAGACGCACAGAGGCTCAGTGCTAAAAACCAGAGAGAACCCAGTGGTCACTGCCTCGGGATCAGCAGCCCTTCCTTGGTGAGGCCACGTGGTCTCCTCTTTTCTGAGGTCTGTATGGCATCCTTGCTTGAGCCCCGCCTTTATCCCCAGCTCACCGCCTGTGTGTGTGTATGTGTGTGTGTGTGAGTCGCTCAGTCGTGTCCGACTCTTTGTGACCGCATGGACTGTGGCTCGCCCTAGCCCTAACCCTAACCAGCTTCCTCTGCCCACTCCTCCCTGGAGGGATTCAAAAAGCTTTCTATTCTGGGCTCGGGGGCAGTTGTCTTCCCCTATGGCTTATACTTTGTCATAACCCTAATCTTACTGCAAGCAGGTAGCCATCCCTATGTCAACTGGCATTTATTTCTAGAATCCTTACTGTGTGTCAGACACTGGACTCATCCGTGGGGTTATGTCAGTGAATAAAGAAAGGTAAGGTTCCCCAGCAACCCCGCCTCCCCAGGGTCCTGTCTGGCTCTGGAATCTGACGGGATCTAAGCCAGCTCTGACCCAGGAAGCCCTGCCCGGTAGATGGTCTCAGGCCAAGTCTGCCCCTTTTCCGTCTTGGCCATGTCAAAAACTGAGGCCTCCAGCTCCCTCCCCTCTGTTGGTCACCTATTGCCTGTAATAAACACGCCCACATTTCACAAACTGAAGTAGCACTTGACATCACACGGTTTCTCTGGGTCAGGAATCTGGGCCCAGCTTTGAGCTGGCGCCTGTGATGTAAGGTCTGGGTGAGACTTCAGTAGCGCCGTGGCCTCCGGGGAGGGCTGCAGTCCCCTCAAGCTCACCCCGGGGGGAAGACCCGCCTCCCAGCTCACTCATGTGACGGCTGGCGGGCCTCAGAAGATCCCACTGTAAGATCGCACCTGGGCCCTGCCTCGGGCCGCCTCACGACAGCAGCCTCTGGCTCCCCCTGGGCTGGAAGCCACAGTCTTCCTGTATCCTGATCTCAGAAGTAACATACCATTACTCCACCATATTCCGTAGAAGTGAGTCAGGGGGCATCCCTGTTTGTCCTGTGATTAAGAATCCGTGCTTCCACTGCAGAGTGATACGGGTTCAATCCCTGGTTGGGGAACAAAGATCCCACATGCCTTGTTGCGGCCAAAAAATGATTTTTTTTTAAGTGAGCCACTAAGTCCATACACACGGGAGGGGATTCCGCAGGGCCTGAAGCCAGGAGGCGGGGACCTTCCCTCCTCCAGGAGGCTTCTCTGGCTGACCCACCTGGTCCTAACTCCTACTCCCCTTGTAGGAGAAGCACCAAGTTGGCCCCTGAGTATTTTTGCACCGTTTCTGTAACTGTTACGTGGGCCTGCTCTCCCTGTAGGAATATAAGCTCCTTGAGGTCAAGAGCCATATGTTTCACATCTTTTTATTTCCCACTTAGACCAACCATATACTTTCTATCAGGTATTTAAAAACAAGCCAGTAAAAAATGTCTTAAAAATAGAACTTGACCGTCTCACTTGGCAGGAAAGCTGGAGGCAAGCATTTCCAGTCTTAGCTTAGCTACTCAGCGATGTCTGCAAGGCCCCATGCTCGTCTGCCAACTCCAGTGTGCTGGCTTTGTGCCCAACCTTGTCCCCACATGGTCTCAAGATAGCTGCTGTGGCACCGACGCCACAACTGCATCCTACAACTGCATCTAAGGACAGGGAGTAAGGAGAGAGAACTTTTTCAATGAAGTCCCTCCAGTGATCTTTCCTATAAGGCTTTTCTCCAGAACTAGATCATGTGACACCTCTAAACCACCCACTGTCAAATGGGAGTTGAATTAGCACGGCTGACTTAGACTTATGGCCCTTGATGGGGATGGGTGCGGGAGATGTCATCACCCTCTGGGATTTTGGCAGTGAGACTGTCACAGGAACCAGGGGTGCTGTTGGCATTTAATGGGGCAGAGCGAGGGTTGCTAGATTTTTGGTAATACTGTACCATGTTGTTGCGCTGAGTTGCTTCAGTCGTGTCTTTGTGAGCCTGCCAGGTTCCTCTGTCCATGGGATTTCCCAGGCAAGGATACTGGAGTGGGTTGCCATGTGCTTCTCCAAGGGATCTTCCCGGCCCAGGGGTTGAACCCACATCTCTTATGTCTCCTGCATTTGCAGGCAGGTTTTTTTACCACCAGACACCACCTGGGAGGCCCCCCGAGCTCCATGAAACAAATAACTCTACTGTGAAATTGACAATGCTGTCTCTGCTAGAAAGTGCTGCTTTGGACCAGTGGTTCTCTACTGGATGTGATCTTGGGCCTCCTCCACTGGTGATGGTTTTCAATGATTAGAGGTATTTTGGTTGCAACAACCAGGGGGCACTACTGGCATCTAGTGGGTAGAGGCCAGGGGTGCTGCTAAATATCCTACAGTGCACAGGCCAGGGGAGAAGGAAATGGCGACCCACTCCAGTCTTCTTGCCTAGAGAATCCCGTGGACAGAGGAGCCTGGTGGGCTGCTGTCCATGGGGTCACACAGAGTCGGATACGACTGAAGCGACTTAGCAGCACAGGCCAGGCCTGCAGCCAAGAATGAAAGTGCAAATGTTAGTTGCTCAGTCGTGTCTGACTCTTTGTAACTGTGGTCTGCCAGGCAAGAATACGGGAGTGGGTTGCCATTCCCTTACTCCAGGGGATCTTCCCGAACCAGGGACTGAACCTTGGTCTCCTGCATTGCAGGCAGATTCTTTACCCTCTGAGCCTTCAGGGAAGCCCCAAGAATGACTTAATCATAATTGTGCTGATGTTGAGAAGCTCTGCTGTAGACCCCCCATCCAACCACGGGTCTTCCCTGAGTTGGGCTCAGCCACTCAGTGGCTGACCCAGAGTTGGTCTCCGTTCCTTTGGAGGAAGTGGGAGTGGTTCCTGGGCAGGGGGCCAGTGGCAGCTATGAGACCAGCTGAGGATGCTCAGCTCAGCTTCCCTCTAGGATGGCCAGTCTCTACAGCCAGGGGCTCTGGCATCTGAGGTTTACAGTTAGAGAAGAGGTCAGGTACTGGTTGGAAGGCAGGGTTATGGTTGTTTGAACTTAGCAGAAGTTTTGTCTACTTATTGGTTTGGCTTTGTGTTTGGTTTGGTTTTCTTTCACCCAATCTCATTTTAATTGTTTTACTTCTCCATTTTTCTTTTTACCAAGTGGGCTGATTACCTGTGATCTCCATACTGGAGCTGAACACATGCTGAAAAGGGGGCTGCTTTGTGCTTTAAGAACCACAAGGTGTGCCTCCCCCAAACTTGTCCTTCACTAATCCTGGGAAGTCACACTGGGTCTAGATAGTTCTTGGTGGGAATCACTTACTTGGGCTCAGCTAATATGTTTCGGGGACGAAAAGTGTGGATTTGGTGGCAGGCAGACTCGTGTTTATGCCCCTAGATTCACCACTGGCTGCTCGTGTGGCTTTGGGAAAGTTGTTTCCCTCGGGGGCTTCGTGGGAGAATGATATCAATCCCAAGGGGCTCTTGTGAGCCCCAACCAACTAATGTCAGCCCCTTGGCCCAGCGTGAACCCTCCCTGTGTGTAGGTACCCCGTCTTCATCATGTTGTCTTCGCCACTTCCCCAGAAAGCCTCCGTGAAAACGCATGTGGGTTTGGGAATGAGGCCCATCAACAGCACCGTAGAATCATCAAAGGGTTGGTAGGTAGGCAGTTGGAAAGCTGGGTCCTGAGGGCATGCAACCTATAGATGAGCTGAACTAAGCCTGATGGAGTCCGGAGCCCAGGGAACCTCCTAGGGAGGGCAGGCTTGGGGCCTAGGGCAGCTCCGAGGGGCAGTGAGGTAGGGTAGGAAGGGCCAGGTTATGGCATACTTCAGTGCCTCCTTGGGAACAAGCTAGAAGATGTTCCTATGTGATCCAGAACAGGGGTCAGCAACTTAGCCCCTGGCCAAACCCAGCCCCCAACCTATCTGTGTAAATAAAGTGTTCCTGAAATGCAGCCATGCCCTTCATTTAGGTATTGTCTGTGGCTGCTCTTGTGATACAAAGACAGGGTTGAGTGGTTGTACCAGAGATGGTGCTATAAAGCCTAAGATATTTATTCTTGACCCTTTTTAGGAAAAAAAAAATTGTCAGTCTCTGCTAGGGCACTTCATTCACATAGACTATAGCAATTAGGATCACCAAATTTCGAGTCAGGCAGACTCGACTGTGATATGAGTGATAGCACCTGGAACTGTGCAGTGGATAGCCTGTCCAGTGGTAAACATCAGCCCCGCTGGGGAGGCTTTCCTGTGAGATTTTAGATGCTCAGGAGTGGGAAGAAAGCAGTGTCTGGGAAATGTCAGCACCTCGATGGGGGCCATAGTTTCTGCTGAAAGCTGCCAATGTGAGGTTGGGGAGGATCAGAGGAGGTGAGTCTAAATTTAGACCTTCCAAAGCCACTTTGTAAACCAGAGCCCCAGGAGTCCTCGAAAGGGGCAGTTGGCATGCACCAGCTCGTCTCTGGTTTGCTTCTACATGTTAAAAGCTGAATGTGTGAGAGGATAATTAATTGGCCTCAAATAAGAGATTGGTGGAAAGGTGGTGAGACATCAGTGGAGAGGAGAAGCTCCTCTGGACGGAGTCCGGGGGTAGAGATTTCCCTTTGTGTGTCTTATTACAATGTTCCCCATGGAATCATGGGAGCCTTGCTGCCCTTGGAAGAATTACATGCATTCTTCTCCCTGAGTGTCACTCGAGCACAACTGGACCATGACCTTTCCGCCTCTCAAGGTGAATGCCAGCTCCCTAGTTCCGAATCACACCTGTGACTCAGAGCAGCTCTGAGCCACCACCTCCAAGTGGGGAACAGCTGTGCTTTGCTCTAGACGCTTCTCACATCGAGAGCTGTCATCCACCTTCTGCCCAGGAGGGCACTTCCAGGTGTGGGGTCTGGGACTCCCCAGGGCTGATGGGCCCATGCCAGAAAAGAACCACTAATCCAAGACTTCTTAGGTAATCAGTGTTTCATAATCAGTCCACCTGTGAGGAAAGGCAAGGGGTTTATGGTAGAAATTATAGGGCAATGATACGGGAAAACTTAGAAAATAGGAGGTTTGAGAAGGGATGAATCACAGTAAACTCAAATGGGGAGAGAAATGGTCAGATGAGGGCTGCCTGGTTTGTGTTGAAATGCTAAGAGAGGCAGCATCTAAGTTCAGAAATACTGGTTTGTCTGAGCAGCTGAGGCTTGTGTGAAGAGCCCTGTTGCAGTGAACACTTTACATTGGGGCAGCAACGGAAGGGAGGGGCAGGCAGACTGTCTCGGGAAGTTGGCCGTTGCGGTTTTGTAGACATAACAAATGGACCGAAGGTAATTCCAATCCACCATTATGTTCTAAGTGCTGCTTTGTGTCCTGGACTTGAAGCTTAAAAGTCAAGTTGAGAGATGGACATGTATAAAAAGTTAAATAACAGCCCAGATTAGTATATGGCAAATGTCAAACAAAGTATATACACACGGATGTACAGGAGTTCAGAAAAGATTGGAATGTCACTGAAGAAACTTCAGGGAGGAAGTGAGACTTCATCTGGATTCAGAATGATGGACAGGATTTCAACAAGTGGGCAGGAAGCAGAACATTTCGGGAACAGGGAAGGTGCAAGCAAAGAAGCAAGGCAGGAGTTAAAAGAGTGTGTTTACAGCCATGAGAACAGGGCAGTAGCTGGATAGAGCCTTCCCAAGGTGAAGAGGTACCTGCCAATGGTTTGTTGAGCAGACCACTCACACACAGCCACACACACACACGATAGCCCCTCTGCCTGTGAGAGGAAGACGAGAGAGTTTTAAAAATAAATAAAGTCCCTCTTAATTATCCACAGATTATCTGCACTGCAGATGATCTGGAACAGATCCTGCCTGCAGCCTGCTGGTGATGTCATCTCCCTGTTTAGGTGCTCATTCCCGGCTCTGTTTACCGCCCAGCGGGAGCCGGAAAGGGAAGAAGCCTTCAGCGTCTCCCCTCATAAAGCAAAACATACAATTGCCTCTGTTTGCTGTGCCCTTGAGAACCAGGCCAAGTATATGGGTAGAAGGTGAAAGGAGTTTCAGTTTAGTTTCTATTCCCTGACTTGGGCAGCAGGAATTGGAGGAGGGATGGAATGGGCCCCAGGTGGTTCTGTTTCCCTGAATTAGGTGACCAAGTGGACTTCACTGCACAGGCCACAGGTTGACTCAGTGGGTGGTCTCAGCACTGTCTCTGACTGGCTTGGAATCTTCAAAATGAATGGTATTTATCAATTCCTCAAGTGTTTTTGGTGGAGAAGGCAATGGTAACCCACTCCAGTCCTCTTGCCTGGAAAATCCCATGGACAGAGGAGCCTGGTGGGCTGCAGTCCATGCGGTCACGAAGAGTCGGACACGACTGAGCAACTTCACTTTTCACTTCCATGCATTGGAGAAGGAAATGGCAACCCACTCCAGTGTTCTTGCCTGGAGAATCCCAGGGATGGGAGAGCCTAGTGGCCTGCTATCTATGGGGTCACACAGGGTCGGACACGACTGAAGTGACTTAGCAGCAGCAGCAGCAGCAAGTGTTTATTGACCTGGTCTGTGCTAGAAGCACTAAGCTGGTGTTCTTTGAGCCCCAGTGCCCTTATCTGCGAAGTGGGAACTCGGACTAGAATTGCATTCTCTCAGTGGAGATGCTGGCATTATTCACTGATGGAGATGCTCATCAGGATGGTTAGCAAATCCAGCTCTACCCATTAAAGGCCTGTAGTGACTCCTTGTCAGAGTAGCCAAAGAAGGCAGGACCACCCTCAGTTAAGGACCACTAGACTTGTTTGCTACAATTGCTTCCCACTCTGAAATTCTGATTATTTTGTGGCTGTGCCCAATAAAAACATGTACAGTAGAATTACTGAAGGTTGATGAAACATCAGAATAGCAGGTACATCTTATTCAAGTAAAGGGAATTTTTAAGAGTAGCAACAACAGGTAATACCTGTTGAGCATTTATTATGTTTCAGATTCTTGGCAAATTCTTTTCATTAGACGTCTTTAGAGAGCATCTGATTGTTTACCATTTCAGGTCACTTGCGTCCTCTAATTTTTCCCCTTAATTTTAGAGCATTGCGTTGACAGTTGTCTTGCTTCATTTACCATTTGCAAAGTTCAGATGTGTACGTAGCCCTATAGGGGACCCTTCAGTATGAAGAGAATGAAGAAGCAGCCCTGGCTAGATTCACTCCTCTGCACAGGATACAGTATTTGTTCTCTGTATACATGTGGACTTAACAAATGTATGAAATCTGTCACTCCCTAAGAAGCTATAATATTGCCTTTACTTGGGAGGGATTGGGGGCAGGAGGAAAAAGGGACGACAGAGGATGAGATGGCTGGATGGCATCACCAACTCGATGGATGTGAGTTTGAGTGAACTCTGGGAGTTGGTGATAGACAGGGAGGCCTGGCATGCTGCAGTTCATGGGGTCTC
Organism: Redunca redunca; assembly: GCA_006410935.1. Taxonomy (NCBI): domain Eukaryota; kingdom Metazoa; phylum Chordata; class Mammalia; order Artiodactyla; family Bovidae; genus Redunca; species Redunca redunca. The sequence continues at coordinate 250,746 of SJYQ01030175.1, forward strand.
AAAGAGTCGGACACGACTGAGCAACTGAACTGAACTGAACAGAGATCTGAATTGCTATTTTTGCCATTTCTTTTTTTCTCCCCACTGAAGTCCTTTGCCTGTAATTTGAGTCAGGAACCACCAGGGGGCAATCAGGATATGATCTGACTCATTGCTTTCAAGAGCTAGGTCCCCATTATCAAAAGACTACAGTTCATCTGCCAATCCCACTGTCCTGCTAAGAAGCCTATGTCCTGCTTTGCTGTGCAGAAAGTCCCTTTTCTAGGGTGGCAATAAAATTTCCTTATAGTTTGTGTGTATGCATTCTTGTGCTATTACATGGAAAGCAAGAGATACAAATAATTAAATCTGTGTTTAGCAAATTCTCTCAAAATATTCAAAGACATTTGCAAAAGAAGGAAGAAAAGGGGTCCAAGTAGAAAAACAAATTTATTGATCCCTTATTTTCCGTCTGCAATGAGTTTCTTTTTGCTGTTACCCTTCTCCACTAGTGCTGCTGCTGTGTGTTTGGAGGGCATAATGAATGATTTCTGCAAAAGTCAGAGCTGATCACTGCCACCCACAGCTTGTGCATGTTAACCTTCAGGGAGAAGGCATTTACATTAAAGGCACACTAGCTGATGATCTTATCAAATCAATCCATCTTCTCTCTCTTCCAGGGGAGCGTTGCACACAGCAGGCTGGGTGGCTTGGGCAGTGCAAAGTCTGGAATCCCCTGAGCAAGCAATGTTTCAGCTGGCTGGACAGATCAAATAACACTTGGGCTGGTTAACAAAAGGCACCCAAGTGGGAAGGTGTTGGAAGCCGAAGTGTGGAAATTTACCCAACATTGTCTCTTTGACAGGGAAGGAGACTCGGTCTGAAAGATGCTGCATTCCGCCAGCCTCTCTGGGTCCAGCAGAACACAGTCTCCTTCACGGTGACGTGGATGAGGGGGTGACAGAAGACGCTGCCTGCCTTTGAAGTCTCCAGAGGATCCAGGCCAGGCAGGTGAGACCCAGGTCTGGGACTTCAGGTGCAGCTTGGTGTAGAGCACATGAAAGGTGCTTGAATTTCTCCAGCTTTCTTCACCAGCATTCAACAGACTGGCTTGGGTTTCAGAATCTGAGAGGAGCTGGTAGAAAGGAAAGCTGGCAGAGGTACAGAGAAGTCCCTACAAGCCTCTCGAATCCACTCTTGGGATCCATTCATACTGCTTGGGCCCCGGAGGGCAGCTCCCAGGCTGCCAGAGGCTGCGATACCACTAGACTTTGGACCATCGAAAGGAAAGGAACGTAGCTCAGCGATGGCTCCACATTTAAGCCAGAAGTAACCTCTTATAACACAGGATTTAAAGGGGAGAGTTTCTGCATCTTTGCTTTGTGGTCCATCATGAGAGAAAACTTTCCATTCACATAGATAATGGGACTGGGTTTTCTTTCCAAGATCCTGTATTTGAAAGAATCATGAGCCATTCTAAGCTTCCAGGGAGGCTCAAGGCATATAGGAGTTGGTGGACAGCCTTCCCAGGGCAAGGCTAAGGGGACAGCCTGAGCCTCCAACTTCTGCAGCTCAGCGGGTATGGACAGATGCCACTCTTGTCTCCAGAGAGCCGGTGGCAGTGACATCACCAGGAGAAAAGGCATCCTTCAGCCTTGGGACTTGACAGAATGAGGAGGGCTGGGGAAACCAGGAGCTGGGACTCAGTCTTTCCTGACTGCCCCTCTGTCCCACGGGCAGCACCTCACCACTGAGCCAACCATGGCCGAGAAGGGCGGCTGCCTCGCCAGTGTCTACGGGTATGACCTGGGCGGGCGCTTCGTTGACTTCCAGCCCCTGGGTTTCGGCGTCAATGGGCTGGTGCTGTCAGCTGTGGACAGCAGGGCCCGCCGGAAGGTGGCAGTGAAGAAGATCACCCTGAGCGATGCCCGCAGCAGGAAGCACGCACTCCGGGAGATTAAGATTATCCAGCGTCTGGACCACGACAACATCGTGAAGGTGTACGAGGTGCTGGGGCCCCAGGGCACCGACCTGCAGGGCGAGCTGTTCAAGTTCAGCGTGGCCTACATCGTCCAGGAGTACATGGAGACCGACCTGGCACGCCTGCTGGAGCAGGGCACGCTGACCGAGGAGCACGCCAAGCTGTTCATGTACCAGCTGCTCCGGGGGCTCAAGTACATCCACTCTGCCAACGTGCTGCACCGAGACCTGAAGCCTGCCAACATCTTCATCAGCACCGAGGACCTCGTGCTCAAGATTGGGGATTTTGGGTTGGCGAGGATCGTTGATCAGCACTATTCACACAAGGTATGTCTGGCTGGAACGGCTGAGAAGGGCGGTCCATGGAACCCTCAAGAACGCTCAGTGTTCGAGAGGGTATTCCTAGCTCCAGTGGAATCAGAGGACTGGGCTCAGTATTTAGGGGGCAGCTGGAGGGTGCGAGAAAGAGGGGAGGTCCGGTTCTTAGTCTTGCCTCTGCCACGTGGCCATGACCAATGATTGGTCTACAGGAGGCGGTTGGATTAGATGATCCAGCTCTAAACTCTGTGGCTTTATGATTGTGCAGCTCGGGAGCTCCCCCAGTGGTCTAGTGGTTAGGATTCCGGGCTTTTACTGCCGCAGCCTGGGTTCAATCCCTGGTGGGGGAACTAGGATCCTGTAAGCCGTGTAGCACAGCCAAAAAAAAAGAAAAAATGAGTTGCTGGTGAATTTGCCTCTAGCACCATTTTATCCCCGCATTCCGCCTAACCTCCTCCCCTCCCTACCCTCTATTCAGGACTCCCCAGGAGGCCTCCCAGGATTTGAGTCTTACTCTCTGGCTCATCTTGCCTCCTCCTTCCATCAAAGTTGCCCCACTCTGCATTCCATTCTCTCTGTCTGTGGACAAAGGCATGAACGGGGAATCTGATAAACTCATTCTCAGCGTACCTTATCCAGCTAAGGGCTCAGCTCTCCCAGGTCCCATGATGCCCTGGGCCTGCAGTGTGATGTTGAAGCCACAGGGTCTGGTTGGTGCTAAGACCCCACATGGTGCTCAGCTAAACACCCAGCAGCTGCAGAGATCAGAGCTGCCCCGGCCACACTGACACTCATTCTCAAGGCCCCTGACTTCTTCTTACCTAATCCACTGGGCCCTTCAGGAGCTAGGAGTTCTCTGAAGTTCTGTTCTCCTTACCCCAGTTCCTCTGACTTTAGGGGAGCCTCTGAGCATCTCAGGCAAGCACCCCTCAACAGAGCTGTGGGGTGGCTGTGACTTCCGGCCTCCTGCCAAAACTTGTCAATCATGAATTTTTACTACTGGATTAGCCAAAAAGTTCATCCTGATTTTCCTGTAACATCAGGCAGAAACACCCAAATGAACTTTCTGGCCAACCCAAGAGAATAAGTGCATTCCTCAAGAAGTGGGTGCATCAGCCCTGTTACCAGCCACAGGGCTGGGGTGGGCAATGAGTGGGGAGGGCATCTCTGACCTTGAACGTGTTCCAGCCTTCTCTCTGAGGCCCCATTCCTCTGCTCTCCCTTGCCACCCTATCTGCCTCCAGCCAGAAGGTCGCAGACACTGAGAAAAGGTGCCAACCTGCCTGGCACAGCAGCAGTGGGGTGGCATGGGGAGGGGGCTTGGGGGTAGGGCAACCTGTCCCACCCTCCCTGGCTGGAACCTGGGCTCTAGCTCAGATTTCAGACCTCGCATCAGCCCAGCTGGCTCTTGTTGCCTGGTGCCGCCTGAACCATGAGCTTGCCCTCTGTCCCCACTCCTGCAGCCAGACCATCTGTCAAACCTGACAGCCAAGTCTGTAGGAAGGAATGTCCACGGTAAAAAAAAAAAAAAAAAATTCCATGCCCTTCTGTCTTCCTAATTCCCTGTGCTGGTTCTCTTTTTTTCAAAGGAGCAGTGATTCCAAACAATTGAACCGAAAGTTTTAACCCAAATCTGCCCTTATTTGGTGAAAGGACCAGAGAATCCATGACACTGTTATTTCTGGGATGCACAAAACCACCTTCTGAATTGAAATAAACCAGGACGTTTGGAAATAATAAAAGGAGCTTTTCTTCAATGCAAGTGAAGTGCTATTATGAGAATGGGTGCAGAACAGCACGTGGTGGGGGCTTTCAGGAAAACGAGGGCAGGGGGTTGTTGGCGCAAGCAGTGTCTGGCAGTGATTCCTAAGGAGGTGTGAGGAGGTGATGCTGTGACGGAGATGGAGACCCAGGCTCCCTTCTGGGGATGCTGCCTGGGACACAGTCACCCCCGGGAGCCTCTATTTCCCCGTCTTTGATAAGGGTGATGGTATGTGCCCTGCCTGCCCCCCTGGCTTGTGGTTATGAATCAAAATGGAAGATAAAAGCAAAGCCCCTTAGAAAGTATTAAGGAACCTCCCCACACCCCGCCCTGTTCAGAGTGCTGGCTGAGTACACGGGGCCCAGGAGCTACCCTGGGAGCCACGGAGGAGCCCCAGGTTCTCTGACCACCAACGGTGGCCGTGTGCCTGTCCCTCAGTGGTGGGAAGCCACCGTCTCTCTGGTCGGGACTTTGATTTTCCTGATGCAGAGGAATTTAGATGCTCCGACTTACTCTTTTGTGGGCTCTCTTCAATAAAATTAACTGTGGGAGGTTTAAAAGAAAAAAAAAAAATCACTGGAGCCAGTGACAGGCCCAGTAGGTGCTTACATCAGCCCTGGGTTTGGCAGGCGTCCCCCACCCCCACCTGCCTCCTCCCTCGTATGCTCTCTGCTTTTAGCTTCCTCCCTACTCTTTCCCAAGTGATGACGAAAGCTTTATATTCGGTGCCTTTATCTGATTGCATTTAAATCAGTTCTCATTTAATTCTCATAATGCCGTGAGGCACTTTGGGCAAATGGTCCATTTTAAGATGGAGAGAACTGGCTTTCTCAAGATTACTTGGCTGACTGCGGCAGAAGGGACACAAGAATTTGGCCTTCTAGCATCTTGATGAATGGTCTTTCCATGCGCCATTTCCTCCATGGAGGCTGTCTGGGTCTTTCCTACCTTGGAATTCCCCGCCCCCCATAACCTGGATCTTCTATCACCCACCGTTGTCTGCTTTGTGGTATTTCTGCTGCTGTCTTCTGTGTTCTCTTAGGCTAAGAGCTCCATGATTCTTGACAGCTGTATCATGTTCACTCCACCAGGGAGTCTAATCCTGTACCTGAGATATGGACCAGCTGATTGTGTGGACTGTCGTGAATAAGTGGAAGCATTGTCATGGACCAGCACATTGCAGATGGCAAGCTAGTTGGGGTCACTGATTCCGTGTGCTTAGAAGGTCTGACTCTCAGAGAGAGAGCATGGCATTCTTCCAGCCAGCGGAAGTCAGAAGTATGCACCTGCTCTCCCCGGTATGTTTGGAGGAAAATTGCCTTCAGTGGAGCAGCTCTAAACTTGACCCCTCTGAAAGCTTCAAGGATCCTACTCTTGCCTTGCCCCGAAGAAGCTCACGCGCATTTGGGCTGCAGCCAGTGCCTTTGTGTGGGTTACAGCCCAGGGTCAGGATGGGCTTTGTGATCTGATGGCAGGGGAGGGGGCGGGGGGAGGAGCTGGACATGGATGCAGCAGCTGGTGCTCCTTGTCCTCCTTGTAACTTGGTCCTGAGTGGACAGCCAGTCTCCTTCCCGTCCACATCCCCCCTCGTCTAGCACAGGGCCTGGCCCAGGGTAGGTGTCCATTGTGTTTGTCTCATGGAGGAAAAGGCCTTCTCTTCTGAGTATCTGACAGCTTTGGAGCATCAGGTTACAGTCAGCCAACATTATGGGCACGTGACCCCCTCCCACACCACCCCAAGGGTCTTTGATTTTGCAAAGCAGAGGGCAACTAGAGGCCCTGGTTGACCCACACTGACCGTAGAATGTGGCAGTGGGTAGCAATGGGGGTACTCTAGCAGCTCTCACTCATCAGAGAGGGCATGGGGGACCCCTGGTTTCTCTGTATCATTCACCATGTGACTTCAATTCCTGTATTGTGTAAGTCATTCCCAGAATAAGAGATCGTAAGGAGACCTCCCAATCACCTGGTCTGTTTCTTCCATCTCACAAATGGAAATACTGAGACCTAGGAAAGAGATCTGTTTAAGACCATACAAGGATTGGCTGAGCCAAGAGTACCACATCCACTGTTTTTTTCTGAGCTCCTTCTCAACTGTCTGATCTGTCAAATGGGGCCATCATTCCCCTTCTGCTTATTTCATAGGATCCTTGTTAGCATCAGTGAAAGCAGGGCTGTCAAAGGCTTTCCTGATGTGCGAAAGGCTAAATCACTAACAACCACTTGCCCAGTAGATGCCGGGGTAACACCAGGCAGACACCCGGATGTCAGTTTCCCCTCCACCGACATATGGACCCATGGACAGGGGGGCCTGGCGTGCTGCAGTCCACGGGGTAGCAAAGAGTCGGACATGACCAAGCCATTGAACAACCTGACGTGATGGCCGAAGGGCGAGTCAGGAGCCCCCACCTCCTGAGGGCGGCTGCCGGCCTGTGTTCTTGTCATGAACCCTTTTCTGCCCACCTCCTCGGCAGGCCCGCTAATTAGTTCCTTGTGTGTGTGTCAAGAGGAGGCAGCTGGAAGAGCATGTTTCCCTTTGAATTTATCCTATTAGGGAGTAGATGAGCTCAAAAGAGGGAAAAAAATGTAGTTTAAGACTTCACTAAGTTCTGTGTAAATTCTGAGAAATGTCAGGAGCCCCCAGGAGAGGGTGCTGAAGGCTGAACAGGGCGTTGACAGCCTGATTAGCTGTGTGAACACGTCCCTCCAGGCAAGGGCCTGGGAGAGGGAACCATCTTTTGTCCTTGCCGGGGGCTGCCAGCAGACCTGCCTTTCCTGGGAGCAGTAAGCAGAGAAAATTGCAAAGGAAAGAAAGCAAGAGTAAGAGGCCCATAGCGTAAGTCTCAGAGAAGGCAATGGCAACCCACTCCAGTACTCTTGCCTGGCAAATCCCATGGACAGAGGAGCCTGGTAGGCTGTAGTCCACTGGGGTCGCTAGGAGTCAGACACGACTGAGCGACTTCACTTGCACTTTTCACTTTCACGCATTGGAGAAGGCAATGGCAACCCACTCCAGTGTTCTTGCCTGGAGAATCCCAGGGATGGGGGAGCCTGGTGGGCTGCTGTCTCTGGGGTCGCACAGAGTCGGACACGACTGAAGTGACTCAGCAGCAGCAGCAGCAGCAGCAGCAGCATATGTCTTGGTGGGTCATTCAGGCAAGTCCAAGGTTTCTGCCAGGCTGGCCTGCCTTTGGGTCCTGACCCCTTTCTGTTGGGTTGGCCAGAAGGTTCTTAAGATCCAGACAGTTCCATAGGATGTTATGGAAAAACCTGGGCTTTCAAAGACCAACCCAATACTTCAGAACCGTCCGTCTTCTTACCTTACAATTCATGATCGGAATGCTCTCACACTCTGCCTCTGTATCTCATGAAGATTTCCTTAGAGATCAACTAGTACCATTGTCCTCAAAGCGTAGCTCTGGACCAGCAGCATCAGCCTTACCTGGGCACTTGTTCGAGATGCAGGTTCTCAGTTCCCATCTCAGACCTACTGGATCAGAAACTCAGCATGGGGGCTCAGCAAGCTGTGGTTCAACAGGCCTCCAGGTGATTCTCATGTGGGTGAACTTTTAAGCATCACTGATCTGAAGATGTGGAGTAGCTTGTCTGTGAGCAAGCTGCTTTTGTCTTGTGAGCATTCCTTTTAGTTTTTTCTTAAATACTTGCTATTTATTTGGTTACGTCGAGTCTCAGTTGGGTCGCAGGATCATCATTGTGTCACGTGGGGTCTTTTGTTGCGCTTCACCGACTCTAGTTGAGGTCGACTCTAGTTGAGGTTGTAAGCTCAGTAATTGTGATGTGAGAGCTTAGTTGCTCCAAGGCACATGCGATCTTATTTCCCCAACCAGGGATCGAACCCATGTCCCCTCCATTGCAAGGTGGATTTTTAACCACTGGACTACCAAGGGAGTCCCCAGAAAGTGGACACTCCTGGTGTATCTGCTGATGCTTGCAGTTGAGGTTCTCAAACTTGAGCTCAATGAAGAAGGCTAAGAACTCCCAGGTAACATAGGTGTGTTTGAAGTAGGTACCTTAACCAAAAGGGGTACTTAATGGTGGCGATATCAGGCACTGTGATGGGGAATTATGAAGATGGTTTTAGGCAGGATGACTTCTAAGGCTTCAGTCACATTACTTGGAAACCGCCTGGTCCACCGTCCCTTGAGCTTGGTGGAAAACTGCACAAACACAGCCCATCAGGAGTGCTGGTTCTGTTTAGGTTTGACTTTAACAAGAGTTAGGTGATACTGGAGCTTCCCAGGTGGCTCAATGGTAAAGAATCTGCCTGCCAAGCAGGAGACACGGGTTTGATCCTTGGGTCGGGAAGATCCCCTAGAGAAGGAAGTGGTATGACACTCCAGTATTCTTTCCTGGGAAATCCCATGGACAGAGGACCCTGTCTGGTTACAGCCCATAGGGTCGAAAAGAGTCAGATAGACTTGCAAAAAAAAAAACAAGGACATACGAGACATGATTTTAGAAAACATGCTTTTTATCCTGGTGTAAACTACCTCACTAGATGTTATTTAAAGACAAGACATTGCTTTCAGTTCAGTGAGACTGTTTGATTGAGGGCTCAGCAAATTACTGCAGTTTGTTAAGACTTGTGGTTCAAGGTCCCAAAGGAGGTGAAGAGGTACATGATGGAAAGTGTATCAGCAGCTTCCAAAGGCTGTGCACAGAGCTTTGATTAGCTGTGTTTTTGCTGGTGAAATTGTGTTGATCCACCCCACCTCCTCCTCCTCCGGGTCACTCTGCCTGCCTTTGATGGCTTCTTGTCTGTCTAGGCCAAGATAACCCTCCTCTTCCTGCCTAGGCAGACACACAGATTCCTTTGAACCTGAACCTAGGAGGAGGAATCTCCATTTCTGTGGCTGAAATAGAGTCTTTGTCACTGATCAAGAGACTGTCCATTTGTTGTCCTGTGTGCCTGTATTTTGCATGGCCTCCACCTTGAAGATGCAGATAAGTAGGCGCAGGAAGGGAGGAGGGGCTTGCCTGGCATCCCAGAAAAGGACTGGGGTCCACAGTGCAGGCACTGGGAGGGGCCCTGCCACTCCTGAGGTCCAAGGTTTCATGAGAAAGTGGACTCGTTGAAGGACAACTTGCTGGGGGCCCAGCTAGAAGTTCTTAAGCTGCTAAGAACATTATTCTCAATCGGTGGAGGTGAAAAGATTTATTTAAAAGGCTATGAAATATCTCATTTTAAAATGGAAAACTATGACCTGGAGGATTAGAACAGGTTGTTCTAGAGTCAAGTGTCCCTGAACCCTCAGGCTGACCTGGAAAAGTTCATTTTGGTGGCTTTCAGAGCTTCCCTGGTTCCTACTGCACCCCTCCCCCCGCCCCC
>SJYQ01030175.1:260141-308094 GCA_006410935.1 Redunca redunca
CACCCGCCCCAGGAGCAGAGTCTTCATTCTGTCCCTAGGCCTCCTGGGGTCCTTCTCTACCCACTGCCAGAATGCTGCACACAGGGAAGCAACCCCACTTAGCTCTAGTGGTGACATTATAAACCTTTAATAACTGGCATGGCCCAGGCACCAACCAATTTGAAAGGAAGCTGGCATAGTCCTGGAGGTGCCCTGCTTGCCAGAAGTTGACCCTTCACTGCTCGATCATAGGGACATGTGGGAGTATCTGGGAATGAGGCCAAGGTGATCACTTCCCAACCAGTCTGCAGGTATTTCATTACTGACAGCTGGCCTAACTGTTCCAGTGCGTACCTGTCATCCTTTTCTGCCTTTCTCTGAATGTCAAAGTTCATCCTTCCCATAAGCCTGTAGGTCTAGTTCTCCACTGGGGGTGAATGGTTGTTTAAATAGCGCAAAGAGATCACCACCTCCCCCCTTCCTGTCAACACCAGCCTACTCACTCACCTACTCACAATTAGAGCTGCCATCTCCTATGGTGAGCTCCAAAGCTCCAGAAGAATTCAAGAAGCAGGAAGTCAGCCTTCTTGCTAGGAATGCTAGAGAGTGGCAAGTATTTTATGTAGTTCAGGCTTGCTGGGGACAAATTATTTTATCTAGAAAGTGTCTTTATTTCACTCTCATTTAAAAAGTTTGTTTTCCCAGGACAGAAAGCTCTGAATCTATATTTTTCTCTTTCAGTACTTAAAAATGTCCATGCTTTATTCCTATCCCTAATGTTTCTCAAGAGAAGGTCTTCATACGGATCATTGCTCCTCCATATGTAATGTCTTTTTCTGTCTTAACTGCTTTCAAGATTCTTTCTTGATCTTTAACTTCCAGAAGCTTGACTGTGGTGTGCACAGGTATGGGTTTCTTTGTACTTATCTGATTTAGATAATTCATTGAACTTCTCAGATATGTGTCTTTTCCCCCACCATATTTGCGGTGTTTTCAGCAATCATTTTTTCCTGTTCCCATTTTCTCTTCTCTTTCCAGGCTCTGATTATATGTACGTTACTCAGCTTGGTATGTTGCAAAAGTTTGTCCTCTAATCTTTTTCCTCTTTTTCAGAATGGATAATATATATGGTTCTGTCTTCAACTTCCTTGACCTTTTCTTCTGCCGTCTTTAATTTGCTGTTAAGCTCATTGGATTAAGTTTTCATTTTGGTTGCCGTACTTTCCTAGAATTTCTATTTGGTTCTTTTTCATAGTTTCTACTTAAATACTGAGATTTCTCCATCTTTTCACTCACTGAGATCATATTTTTCTTTACATCCTTGAACATATAATACCTGCTTTAAAGTCTTTACTAATTTGAACATCTGGGACATCTTGGCATCTGTTTCCTATTGACTTTGTTTTCCTTGAATTTGGGTCACTTTTCCTGCCTCTCCGCATTTCTAATAATTTTTGGTTGTTTGTGGGTATTATAGTTGCTACCCTGAAAGGAGCTTGAATTATATTGTCTTCCTGTAATAAGTGTTGAATTTTGTTCTGACGGAAAGTTAATTCACCCATAGTAAATTAGAGGATCCTTGATCCTGTTGAAGCTTGCTTTCATACTTTTACAGGGCAGGCCTAGAGTGGACCTGACTCCAGAGCGTGCTCCTTACTCCTGTGCTATGACCTTGCTGTTGTCTCACTTGTATGTCTGGAATGTGAATAAGGAGTTTCCCCCTGTGGCTGGATTGAAACGCCTACGTGTCCAGGGTTTCTGCAACCTCTACTGTCCGCATTCTGCTGTAAGTTCCAAAGTAACTACTCTTTGCTAGATCTCATCCTGTGTATGTGCAGACCAGCCTTCAGCTGGAGATCTGTGGGGATCTCCCCCTCTACAAACTCCTGAGCATGTACCTTATGAAGCTCCTTCCTCTCCAGTGTCCTGCCCCAAGGGCTCCAGTGCTTCTGCAGCTGCAGACCCCAGCCTCTAATTCCTCAACTCGGTAGGACAACCGTACTCTGCTTTGTTCCGCCTTCCTGTGTGGTGGTTGGAAATCTACTCAGGCAGAGGGCCAGGTGAACACGAAGCTCACCTGATGTGTTTCTTTCCCTTCTCTCAAGGATCCTGTACAGCCTGTTCAGTCACTCAGTCGTGTCTGGCTCTCTGTGACCTCATGGACTGCAGCACGCCAGGCCTCCCTGTCCATCACTAACTCCCGGAGTTTACTCAAACTCATGTCCATTGAGTAGGTGACGCCATCCAACCATCTCATCCTATGTCATCCCCTTCTCCTGCCCTCAGTCTTTCCCAGCATCAGGGTCTTTTCCAGTGAGGCTGTTCTTCCCATCAGGTGGTCGAAGTATTGGAGTTTCAGCTTTAGCATCAGTCCTTCCAATGAATATTCAGGACTAATTTCCTTTAGGATGGACTGTTTGGATCTCCTTGCAGTCCAGGGGACTCTCTTGTTGAATCCCTAAAAACAGCTGTGTATATTTGTTTTGTTTTATACTTGATTTCAGCAGGAGGGCAAATCCAGCACTGGTTGCTCCATCGTGATCAGAAATGGCCAGCCCTGACATTAAATGATGCAAGGCTCTCTGTGGCTGTGAATCTTTTAATGCTAGCGCACAAGCACCTTGGAGGAAGTGTTGCTGACTTATGTCTACATCCCTGTAGCATGCTTAATGAATATTATTAAATGTAATGAAATGGAGAGTCTGGGAGATCAGTGTTGAATAACGTGTTCCTCCTTCATTTTTGCCTAGGAGATGTGCTGGGAAGGGAACTCCTTCCAGATAGCATCTTCTGTCCCTTCAGTCTTGGTGGGAAGGATCCCAACTGCTCCCGTACTGACTCCAGCCTCTCTACTTAGGGACTCCAAGGTTATAAATGTCTCAGGAACATGACACACTGACTTATTCTATAGGCAGATATTTCTGTTTATACTGAAGAAGGATTAGAAAATTGGATCAAATCCTTTTTCATTTTCTCCTGAAATGTGATTTCTTTCTTCATCCTTTACCGTGGTAGTCTATTGAGAAGACAGCAGTATAGAAACAGAAGGCTCAAGGGGAGCATCAGATTGCTATGTTTATCCTTACTTTCATGGGTAGCTTCTCGATCAGTATGACACTTGGAGCTGGGAGAGAACCACCTTTATCTGTAGCTTCATTTGCTGCCACCCAGTCCTCTTGTGCTGTATCACTGACTTCTCACCATTTGCTGGAAAATACTTGGTGACAGGTCTGGTCCCCCACACTGTTCCCTCTGCTCCCAGAAACACACCTAATTATCCGTGCAGACTCCACTCAAAAGCCCCAATTCTGAATAGCTCTTCAGGGAGTTAATCACACCTTCCTCTGGTTGTCCATAACAGTTAACCCCATGCCATTGTGATTATTTATCTAAAATGTTTATGATGATGCCTCTACCCCAATAGATAGTAGGGCCCTTAGGAAAGGGTATCTCATTCATCAGGTGAATACGCTGAGGCACAGACAGTAACTTGTGCCAGGTCCCCCAACTAGTAAATGGCAGAGTTGGGGTTCAAAGTTTCAAAGCCTAATAGAATAACCACCTCATGGTGCCTTCAGAGGTCAGGCTTTATCCACTGAGCATACTGCCGTATTGGCTATTTAGATGACAGTGTTTCCAGAGGTCACATATTCTGACTGTCCTTTCACTGACTGACCTACTTGTTACACGCTTTCCTAAAATCTTCCAGAACAGATACCTTGTGGAGTCAGTGGAAACGTGAATCTCTGCCCCATGAATGACTCTCCGTTCATGTTGCTGGAATTTTGTTGCTGTTCCATTGCTCAGTCATGTCCGACTCCGCGACTGCGTGGACTGCACCATGCCACATCTCCCCATCCTTCACCATCTCTTGGAGTTGGCCCAAATTCATGTCCACTGAGTCAGTGATGCCATCCAACCATCTCATCCTCTGTCGTCCCCTTCTCCTCCCGCCTTCAATCTTTCCCAGAATCGGGGTCTTTTCCAGTGAGTCAGCTCTTCACATCAGGTGGCCAAAGTACTGGAGCTTCAGCATCAGTCCTTCCAATGAATATTCAGGACTGATTTCCTTTAGGATGGACTGGTTGGATCTCCTTGCAGTCCAAGGGACTCTCAAGCATCTTCTCCAACACCACAGCTCAAAAGCATCAATTTTTCGGCCTTCAGCCTTCTTTATGGTCCAACTCTCACATCCATAAATGACTACTAGAAAAACCATACCTTTGACTAGATGGACCTTTGTCAGCAAAGTAATGTCTGTGCTTTTTAATACACTGTCTAGATTGGTCATAGCTTTTCTTCCAAGGAGCAAGTGTCTTTTAATTTCATGACTGCAGTCACCATCTGCAGTGATTTTGGAGCCCAAGAAAATAAAGTCTCTCATGGTTTCCATTGTTTTCCCATCTATTTGCCATGAAGTGATGGGACCAGATGCCATGATCTTAGTTTTTTGGAATGTTGAGCTTTAAGCTAACTTTTTGATTCTCCTCTTTCACTTTCATCAAGAGGCTCTTTAGTTCTTCTTTGTTTTCTGCCATAATGGTGGTGTCATCTGCATATCTGAGGTTACTGATATTTCTCCCAGCAATCTTGATTCCAGCTTGTGCACTTCTTGTGATGTACTCTGCATATAAGTTAAATAAGTAGGGTGACAATATACAGCCTTGACGTACTCCTTACCCTAGTTGGAACCAGTCTGTTCCATGTCCAGTTCTAACTGTTGCTTCCTGATCTGCATACAGATTTCTCAGGAGACAGGTAAGGTGGTCTGGTATTCCTATCTATTTCAGAATTTTCCACAGTTTATTGTGATCTACACAGTCAAAGGCTTTGGCATAGCCAGTAAAGCAGAAGTAGATGTTTTTCTGGAATTTTCTTCCTTTTTCTATGATTCAACAGATGTTGGCAATTTGATTCTACTTTTGCTTTAACAATTCTAAGGATTATCCAAAGAATTACTGTAAAGCAATGAGCCAATGTGGAGCTCACATGTAAATAAAAACAGTTGTTTCCCCCCACTCCCAGCCACCTCCTGCCCATATGGTTTTCGATAAATTACCTCCTCTGGTGAAATAGATTATTCTATTTTTAAACTTAAAAGGGGGAAAAGCTTCCTTCTTCCTCCTCCCCATGCCCAGGACCTCAGAACACTCCAAGGGAAGCTGAGTAATGCCAGTCTTCTCTGCTTCTGGTCCACAGCTGCTCCTTCCTATAACTGCTAGTAGGATGCAGGTAGAAAGAGTCTACCTGTTTGCTGATGCCCAGGAGGGACTGGAAGCCAGCTGTCATCAGAGAGCTTTCATTCAGCATTTGGTCGAAGCAGATTTGGGATGGGATCAAAATTCCACTGCCAAGCCAAGGATGACAGCAGCATCACAGAGATGTCACACTACGTGACCAGAAGATAGAGGAAATTCCTGAGTAGTAAAAATGGGGATGACCTCCATCATGGAAGAGGGGTAGTGGGGACATACAAGGAAAGAGAAGTTCACAGACTTCTAATCTGGAGCCCTGTGCAGACGACACTGATTCCCAACAGATCACTGTGCTTCTGGGGTGGGGTAGAGGACTTTTATAAAGGCAAATTCTGTGTATATAAGCTATTCAATCTGATTGTGCTGGGCTGTGCTTAGTCACTCAGTTGCATCTGACTCTGTGACCCTATGGACTGTAGTCCGCCAGGCTCCTCTGTCTAGGGGGATTCTCCAGGCAGTAATACTAGAATGGATTGTCATGCCCTCCTCCAGGGGATCTTCCCAACCCAAGGATTGAACCCAAGTCTCCCGCATGGCAGGCAGATTCTTTACCATCTGAACCACCAAGGAAGCCTAAGAATAGTGGAGTGGGTAGCCTATCCCTTCTCCAGGGGGATCTTCCTGACCCAGGATCAGACCAGGGTCTCCTGCATTGCAGGCAGATACTTTACCTGCTGAACTATCCGGAAAGCCCATTCAACCTGATTACTGCCCTCTAAAAAGAAAAATAGTGCATTTTCAGTTAGAAAATGTATGCTGATTAATTCAGTAGGAGGTTTTGAAAGTATCTGAACTCAGAAAACAATTGTTTAAGCCAAAATGAGAACATCACTTAGTTTTCCAAAGAACCTTCTATTTCTATTGATTAGTCAAGTGACTTGTCCAGGATTCATTCCCTGATTGGTAACTTGTAAACAGGGTCATGGAATATTTTATAGGAAATTTATTGAAAAATACATGATGCAGCTATAATTTATTTCCTGCCACATGGAAGAACATTAGGAAGACCCTGGAATAGAAGAGAAAAAGATGCTATGCCTGGGTAGGTCATGTCATAGCATATAATGTATTTAGGCAGACTTCTTTCCCCTGTTTTACCCTCAGAAAAATCAGCACAATGACACTAACTTACACTAGTACTCTCTGGAATTCTTAGCCTTGCTCCACGCAAATTTTGGGTCAAATCTTTATCTAGTAGCCCTCTGGTAAACTTTTCTCCTACCACAGATTAGACTTTATTTTTTATTTTCACTCATTTAATAATTATTTTGTACTCTTTATGGGAAAAGCACTGTTCAATGTAATTGAAAAAGTTATAAATGATAAATATTACAGACCCCATCCCCTGGAAACTTATGCCCTTCTAGACAGGGGTACTTTTTGTTTAGTAGTCATCTTTCTCTCAAGTCTTGTGTGATGGAACATTTAAATGAAGCAGACTGCTCAGGTTTCAGCCATAAACACACACCTTTTTCATTCAGGCGTTTGTGCAATGATTTTTCCTAAGGTCAGTTACTAATTCTAAAAACTTACTGATCTTGTTTTATATCATTGTGATTTTCCTTATCTGTCCTCCACTCTCCTTTGTGGGGCAGAATCAAGCATGCTATTCTTTTTATTTGTGTTTTATCTTCATTGTTATCCTTTTAATATAAACCTCTTTGATTGCGATCAACTGTAAAAAGTGTTCCTGGCTAAATACAATAGATGTATCTCTCAAGCACTACATGCAAACTGAACTTTTATAAAGTGAATCACGTTTGTACTTAGACTATAATTTCAGAAATGTAGTACAAAAGAATGCACATTGTTTCAAGAAGTGGTCAAATAATTTCTGATGCCTACTTGAAATAATTAAATGAATATGCCTGCATCTTTTCATTTTGTATAGAACATACAAAAAGAATCAATAAATGGGAGATAGAGAGAAAATTCACTGTCCAACATTTTACCTGAATGCTGAACACATTTTTTCTGGAAACACTATCTGCATTCTAAACTTAGGATGCTGAATTCAAGTTAGTGCTTTCTCTAGCTGTGGCTGATTCAGTTATTTCACTCACAGGGAACAGGCTTGCAGCCTAACGCTTTGCAATTTCTATTTTGCCATTAGGTTATTTTTGGAAGTGTGGGATTATCATATGGAATGTTTAATCCACTTCTGACCTTGTCTAATACCTTATAGATATTTGCATTTTCTCTTTTCAATGAGTCAATATAGTTCAGGATATAAATTCAACTGAAAAAATCAGAGGAGAGAGGAATATAGGTATAGAATGGACCTCTATTTAGTGTCTTCTATGTCAAGTCCAAAGCCAGGTTACTCTAGATACATTATTTCTCATCTCAGCCTATACCAATGCTAGCAAGAATTTTAATGTATCTCTATACATTCAGTCAGAGAAGGCAATGGCACCCCACTCCAGAACTCTTGCCTGGAAAATCCCATGGACGGAGGAGCCTGGTGGGCTGCAGTCCATGGGGTCGCTAAGAGTTGGACACGACTGAGTGACTTCACTTTCACGCATTGGAGAAGGAAATGGCAACCCACTCCAGTGTTCTTGCCTGGAGAATCTTGGGATGGGGAAGCCTGGTGGGCTGCCATCTATGGGGTCTCACAGAGTCGGACATGACTGAAGCAACTTAGCAGCAGCAGCAGCAGCATACATTAAGTAACTTCCTTGAAGACAAAATAATAAGTATAGTGTGGTATAGAGGAAAACTGGGGATTTGAGAATCAATCAGACAGTGGAGCTGAACACCTGCATGACTGTTAAAGTAGGAAAAACTTTAACCTCCCTAAACCTCAGCTTCTCCACCCATAAAATAATATCTCCTTCTAGAATCATTATGAAGATACAAATAATATACGCATAATATGTAGCATAAGATAGGTGCTCAATAAATTACACAGCTGGCTATCTACTAAACTCAAGCCAAAGTCCAAATTCACAGTGTTCTGTGAAGGACCCCATCCAATTAAAGTGGTGGCCTAACCAAAGAAACCTAGGAACCTCATAATAAGTCCCCCACAGAATGATACTCTTGCAGGGAAAAGTCATGGAAAAACTAGGTTTTTTCTTTTTTCCCCTAGATTTCCCTAACATCAAACAGCAAAAATGTCAACAAGGTAAGAACCCCGAGCAGGCTTGAGTTCTAGCCTTGATTCTAACATGAGTCGCAGGATGTTGGGAGAGTCATTTAATCCTCTGAGCATCAATCTTCTTACATTAAAATAGCAAAGCTGGATAAGATAACCTCTAAAAATGCCTTCCAGCTGGGAAAGGCTGTGACTTTCATTTGACCAAGACCTGGAAGACAAACTCCAAGTTGTCTTTGTGCAACTCTCTCCTTTAATAAGGCTGTCAAGCAGAAACTAAACCCAGAGAAGTGAAGATCAGCTGATCATTTAAAAGGCCATTTCCTCATTCTCTGTTCCAGTTTATCAGGAATCTTGTTATTGAACCACACATGTAAGTTAGAGCCAGAAGAAAGACCTACAACAGAGCTGCTTTCAGCCAAGATGGCTTGAAACCAACCAAAGAAGTTGATGAGAAGAGATAACTGCTGGTCTGCACGTATCATAGACCATGTAATTCTCCAGGTCAAATTAAAAATTGAAAAGGCTCTTTGAACAGCAAGAGTAGCTTTTTTGTAGCTTTGGTATCTGCCATCAGCAAACAAAATTAACCATCTGAGGACCATTCAGTAAAGGACTCATCCCCTGTTGCATTTTGTCAGGTCCACAAATCCATGTGTAATGGCTGTTAGGATATATCAGCGTCAGTCACTGTCTAAACATATGGCCCAGGGCTTTCTTTCAATAGACCTTTACAGTGACTATTTACTAAAAATGAAAGCTAAGAGGTATATTTATTAAAATTCTCTTTACTCCTGATGAATTTTCCTGGTTTATATATTTTTAAACTCTATCTTTAAAAAGGTACCATTCATAAACTCAAATCAATAAGTATTAATTGAGTATCTGCTGTTTGCCAGGGTCTGAGGTGGGTACTGTAGGGACAGAGCAAAGAAAAAGAATGTTTAAATGAACAGAACATAATAATATCTGCCTCAAGAAATGACCAGTTTAGTAAGTTCCCTAACTATAAAGTATTTTTTTGCATTCTAAGAGTTAAATATGGGAACTTAGCTGAAAACCCTTTATTTAAGGTTTGAAATGAATTTTCCCTACAGACAGAAGAAGCCCAGCCCACTGGGAGTGATGTTGAGGGGTGTGAGAATGGAAGCAAGAACACTCTCTCCTTATTCTCTGCTCCCATCTGTCAAGCTTGATGATTCTTTCCATATTTCTTTGGGTTTTGTGATTCCAACAGGGCATAGAGCAGGGCATGGAGCAAATGGATTGAACAAGTTGGCAGTTAGTAATGTCTTTTAAAATGCCTTTCACCTCATTCTAATTTATATGTGTGAGAATAGATAAAAGATTAAGAAAATCTCATTCAGCCACCACGTAACTCACAATATGGCTTTTGCTGTAATCAAGAGATCCGTGAAGGGAGAAGCAAGTATGGGAGGTAGAACGCGTTTCTCTCTCCTTAGTTACTCTCTTAGTCATAGGAAGAGAATTAGGCTATGACATTTTATGACCTGATTTGATGACGAAAATTTAATTTAAAGGTTGATATCTGTAATTTTGAGATTTGTGATGTTGAAAATTCTACTCTAAGTATGTTATCTTACTGATTCATACAGTTTATAATCAGAAACCCTGATTAAATTTTAGATATGTTTTCTTTATACATTATTATTGATATACTTATACACAAATCATACACAGGGTGCACATTTTACTTATCCACATTACAGGAAATGAAGGGAAAGCACGTTGGTTTATACTGAATATATAACTCATAAGCTTTTAATATTATACCTCAAAAGGTCTGAAAAAACCAGAGCCTTATCGTGTTCTGCATTTTGAACTTGCTAGGAACAATATTGTGATTTTTTTTTCTCCTATGAAATGTAGTGAAGAAATATGAAAACTTCAGTGAGTCTCCATAGGGAAAATGCTTGATTGTCAGCATCTTGCAACTCCCCTTGTGCTCCCCCCACCATGACCACCCTGATTTAGGACCCTATGGCCTCTGCAATCGCTTCCTGTCTTCCCCCTTCTAATCCCTCCCTCCCACATCTGCCAGATTTACAGTCATAAAGCTCCACATTCTTCATAATATCCCCTTGCACAATGTTCTATGTCTCCTCACTGCTTTTAAGACACAACTTAAATATCTGAAACCGGTATACCAGCTCAGCCTGCCCTTGGTTCAGTGATCCTGGGAATTCACCATGGTGCCTTCATTGACCCTTTACTTTCATGACTAGAATGCACTTTCTCTCACTGGTCATTCTTTATACCCTACTCCTTCTTCAGGGTCTTTTCTCAGCTCCCTCCTTGATCACTTCAGCCAACAAGAGTCTCAAGGCATGCATTCCCCCACAATCATGTAAAAAGCTGTCCTCTTCTGCCTCCTCACATTTGATATTTCTATTTAACTTTCTCAGTCTGCCTTATGTCTTACTTCTGATGGAGTCAGGAACCATGAAAATATAGTCCTTTATAATCTCCATGATTAAAAACTCCATGATTTTCCTAGATAGGAAAATATGGGTTTTGTTAACTTTGCATTACAATTTTTTTTTACCTTGATAATATTTTAAAGGAACTGGTTGGTTGTCAAGAAATGACTATGAAACTGTTCAGTCAAGTAAAAGAATAACAGTTAACTTTTCTCAGAAAGTTAAAGGGCACTGTTTTTTCAATGGTGGTAATCACTTTGGATGTACTTGGTCAGTTGTTTAATTCACAGAGCAGGCACTGGCAAGATTTACATATTATTTGCCCTTAATGGTGACAGAGCAGGAGTGCTGGTGGGTCCTTTTGTTATCATTTTTCCTGAGGAAACTCATTTTCATCAGTCTCCAAAGGAAAGGTTCCCTGTTAGAGGGAAATGAGAAAAGTTCTCTGAGGTCATCCATGTGGGTTAAGGGTAAATGGGAAATGTAGAATCCCTCAACAAAGGAAACACTAAGAATTTCAGGGTTGGCAAATAGAGGAAAAACATGGCCAAGGGCCAATAAGCTCCATGCTCTTAAAACTCAGAGATTTCCTGTTCCCTTGGGAAATGTCTTTAATAATTATTGCTTCCATCAATGGAATGGCCTCGGGGTACTGCCTCCCCTTTAAACCTCCAGCTCAAGCAAAGATAAACCACTCTTCCCTCCATCAATCATGCCCTTTTCCATAGGTGAAGGATGTATCTCCATGTGGGCAGGAACCATGCCTGTGAATTCTTGCCTCAGAGGTTGTTCTTCTCTTTGAAGAAGAACAGGTTGTTCTTCCCTTTTGAAGGTCATTTCTAGTCCTGCCATATATAAAGGAATGCATCAACTTCCTTACACTACCTGTTCAGGAATGTTGAGAAATGTCCAGAGACAGTACATACTGAAGGGCAGAAGGTGTGGTTCCTTTTGATAGGCAAGGATATTGGCTCCTCATACCTGGAATAAGAGTTAATTTCAATAAGATGACTCAAGATGATATCTCAACTCATATTTTTATAAGAGAGAAGGGAGTAGACTTTTCCTTACTCTTCCCAGATGGAGCTCTTGATATTCATTTTAAACTTTAGAATATCTTTCCCATAACAAAGTAGACCATGAAGTCTGGACTGGAAGGAGACAATAATGTGATTTTTCTAAAAGGAAGTACTGGCTTTTGTATTGTTTAGAGATAAACCACATTTTGAGTAAGTTATAATAAGACTGGAGAAAGAGAAGTATTAATCTTGAAAGAAAGATTTTGGAAATAAAAGTATGTTTTCACTTCTTGGCAACACATACATAAATATTTTCCTCACAAAAGCTACTAATGTGCAATGGAAGTGTTTTCAAGCCTTGGTGCCTACGACCATGTGTCTTGCTTTAGTTGTTCAGTTGTGTCTAACTCTTTGCAACCCCATAGCCTCCTCTGTCCACCACACTCCTGTCCATGGAATTCTCCAGGCAAGAATACTGCATTTCCCTTCTTTGTCTATGACCATACTTGACAATATAGTAGATGCTCAATAATGATCTGTTGACTACATAAGAAACAACAGGGGTGTACAGCCAACATCATAATAATGGTTGCTACTTTTGGACTCAGCACATGAATTCATTCTCTCTATATTATTTGTAGCCCTTTTACATGATTAGAAATAATAGGATTGCTAGTCCTATTTTTTTCAGGTGAGGAAATGGAGGTTTAAGGAGGCTAAGTAACTTGCTTGATAAAACACACAGCTAATGGATGGTGGTTGTCTGCAGAAACCCAGGATCAAACCAGGGACCTTTAGATCTTCAGTATAATGGTCTCCCAACTGAACAAAAATGACAAAATGATCTCTGTTCATTTCCAAGGCAAACAATTGAATATCACAGAAATCCAAGTCTATGCCCCAACTAATAATGCTGAAGAAGCTGAATTTAAAGGTTCTATCAATACCTACAAGAACTTTCAGAACTAACACCCAAAAATGATTTCCTTTTCATTATAGGGGACTGGAATGCAAAAATAGGAAGTCAAGAAACACCTGGAGTAACAGGCAAAATTGACTTTGGAGTATAGAATGAAGCAGGGCAAAGGCTAATAGAGTTTTGCCAAGAGAACACACTGGTCATAGCAAACAGCCTCTTCCAACAACACAAGAGGAGCCTCTACACATGGACATCACCAGATGGCCGACACCAAAATCAGATTGATTATATTCTTTGCAGTCAAAGATGGAGAAGCTCTATATGGTCAGCAAAAACAAGACCAGGAGCTGACTGTGGCTCAGATCATGAATTCCTTATTGCAAAATTCAGACTTAAACTGAAGAAAGTAGGGAAAACCACTAGACCATTGAGGTATGACCTAAATCAAATCCCTTATGATTGATTATACAGTGGAAGTGAGAACTAGATTTAAGGGCCTAGATCTGATAGAGTGCCTGTTGAACTATGGACAGAGGTTCGTGACATTGTAGAGGAGACAAGGATCAAGACCATGCCCAAGAAAAAGAAATGCAAAAAAGCAAAATGGTTGTCTGAGGAGGCCTTAAAAATAGCTGCAGAAAGAAGAGAAGTGAAAAGCAAAGGACAAAAGGAAAGATGTATCCATTTGAATGCAGAGTTCCAAAGAATAGCAAGGAGGGATAAGAAAGCCTTCCTCAGTGATCAGGCAAAGAAATAGAGGAAAACAATAGAATGGGAAAGGCTAGAGATCTCTTCAAGAAAATTACAGATACCAAGGGACTATTTCATGCAAGGATGAGCTCAATAAAGGAGAGAAATAGTATGGACCTAACAAAAGTAGAAGATATTAAGAAGAGGTAGCAAGAATACACAGAAGAATATACAAAAGAGATCTTCACGACCCAGATAATCATGATGATGTGATCACTCACCTAGAGCCAGACATCCTGGAATGTGAAGTCAAGTGGGCCTTAAGAAGCATCACTACGAACAGAGCTAGTGGAGGTGATGGAATTCCAGTTGAGCTATTTCAAATCCGGAAATATGATGCTGTGAAAGCGCTACACTCAATATGCCAGCAAATGTGGAAAACTCAGCAGTGGCCACAGGACTGGAAAAGAGCAGTTTTCATTCCAATCCCAAAGAAAGGCAATGTCAAAGAATATTCAAACTACCGCACAATTGCACTCATCTCACACGCTAGTAAAGTAATGCTCAAAATTCTCCAAGCCAGGCTTCAGCAATACGTGAACTGTGAACTTCCAGATGTTCAAGCTGGTTTTAGAAAAGGCAGAGGAACCAGAGATCAAATTGCCAACATCCGCTGGATCATGGAAAAAGCAAGAGAGTTCCAGGAAAACATCTATTTCTGCTTTATTGATTATGCCATAGCCTTTAACTGTGTGGATCACAATAAACTGTGGAAAATTCTGAAAGAGGTGGGAATACCAGACCACCTGATCTGCCTCTTGAGAAATCTGTATGCAGGTCAGGAAGCAACAGTTAGAACTGGACATGGAACAACAGACTGGTTCCACATAGGAAAAAAATTATGTCAAGGCTGTATATTGTCACCCTGCTTATGTAACTTATATGCAGACTACATCATGAGAAACGCTGGGCTGGAAGAAGCACAGGCTGGAATCAAGATTGCTGGGAGAAATAACAATAACCTCAGATATGCAGATGACACTACCCTTATGGCAGAAAGTGAAGAAGAACTAAAGAGCCTCTTGATGAAAGTGAAAGAGGAGAGTGAAAAAGTTGGCTTAAAGCTCAACATTCAGAAAACTAAGATCATGGCATCTGGTCCCATCACTTCATGGGAAATAGATGGGGAAACAGTGTCAGACTTTATTTTTGGGGGCTCCAAAATCACTGCAGATGGGGACTGCAGCCATGAAATTAAAAGACGCTTACTCCTTGGAAGCAAAGTTATAACCAACCTAGAAAGCATATTAAAAAGCAGAGACGTTACTTTATCAACAAAGGTCCATCTAGTCAAGGCTATGGTTTTTCCAGTATTAATGTATGGATGTGAGAGTTGGATTATAAAGAAAGCTGACCACCGAAGAATTGATGCTTTTGAATTGTAGTGTTGGAGGAGACTTTTGACAGTCCCTTGGACTGCAAGGAGAGCCAACCAATCCATCCTAAAGGAGATCAGTTCTGAGTGTCCATTGGAAGGGCTGATATTGAAGCTGACACTCCAATACTTTGGCCACCTGATGCGAAGAGCTGACTCATTTGAAAAGACCCTGATGCTGGGATAGATTGAATGCAGGAGGAGAAATGGATGACAGAGGATGAGATGGTTGGATGGTATCACCAACTCAGTGGACATGAGTTTGGGTAAACTCTGGGAGTTAGTGATGGACACGGAGGCCTGATGTGCTGTGGTCCATGGGCTTGCAAAGAGTCAGACACTACTGACTGACTGAATTGAACGGATGGTGGAATGGGTGCTTGATAATAGTGTTCTTTCTGAAAAACCTTGTCTTTGTTTCTTACCACACCAATGCTGCAGGGGAAAGAAAACAACATCTCCAGTGTAAAGATGCAGATTCTTTTCTCTAACAAATTTCTGCTACCAGTTTGATCCCTGCCATGTCAACTTCCTGCCTCATTCATGTCCATGATTTTGCTGCTACCAATGTACCTTCAGGGAGTCTCATAACTTGCTTAATTCAAGACTCCAGACAGCCTCTAAGAGGTTTCCTGAGTCAAAGGGGCCCATGGCTGAAAATCTAGATACCGAAGCATTTGCAGATCAGTGTCAAAGCTGCTGAGGGCCTAAATGGAGCTTGTAGGGAATACTTGACTTAGAAGTGCAGGTCTCAGGGCTTTTATTTGGATGCTTTTGACGGTAAGTTACAGCAAAACAATATGGAAACTTGTCTCACAAGACAGGAAATTCAAAGGGAGAGTAAGTTCCAAGTACATCACAATCAGCTACTAAATGCCGTCATCAGGACCTAGTTCTCTCCAGTTTGTAGTTGTCAGGCTTTTGTATTTGGCTGATTCATCTTGCAGAAGATGCAAGATAGCTGCCAGGGGCAACTGGAACTGATATTTCCTCAGCCTCAAGAGAGACAGAAGAGAAAGAGAGAGAGGGGAGGGAGGAGGTTGAGAGAGAAAAAAGAAGAAATGAGGAAGAACCATGGAATATAATGTCTTTACTTCATCCTAATGAGGGTCACTTAAGTCACATGCCTATTTCTGGATTAATGATGGTCAGAGGAAAGCGATGTACTAATTTGGGGGTAAATATATGAGAAAATGAGGAGTTCTGTTAGGAAGAGACAGGAGGATGAATTCTGGTTGGGAAACAATAAAGTGTTACTGTTAGGAGAAGTGGCTCAAAATCTACGAAAAGCTTAGAGATGCCAATTGTCCCATGAGTGGCAACTGGAGTACACATGGCCTTGAGGCAGATCCTCCCCACCCAACACACACTGCAATTCAGGGAAAGTATGTAAAATACATACTTTCAAATTTTCAGCTTTTTAAAGGAGGAGTCATAACATGTTTCAGGCATTTCATTGACAAAACTCTGATAAATGAGAAGCTGTCAGAGATTTACAAAGAAAAAAGTAACTTTTATGCAAATAACTACACATTCAAGAAACTAATGCTGTTTACATTGAACAGTTTAGATAACTTACATAAAATGGTCATTTTGTGTTGTTGTTCTATGTAAATTTCTGCCAACATCCCATTTAACATCCTTATATAGTCTCACTGGGAGGCAGCTTGAAGTGATGGTTTACAGTGTGGACCAGGAAGCTAGGTGACCAGAGCCGAATCCTCCACCCTGCCACAGAACAGCTAATTAGTCTTGGGCAAGTCATTTAATTTTCTGTCACTCAGTTTCCTCCTCTGCATGTAAAATGGCAATGATGAGGCAATAACAAGGTCACTCTGAGAATTCAAAGAATTAATACAAGTAAAGTGCTAAGAATAGTGACTGATCTGTGAGTACTAATATGTTTGATAGATAAAATAAGTGTCCCAGTATTCACCCTGCATTTATCTCAGGCACTGTATGGTTATCACACATTTCCCTATGCATCCCTGGTCTTTGAGAGCTTATTCCATTCTGTGTTCAGGAAGCCTCTCTCAAGACCCCAATTTTACTCTTTATGTCCCCTGTTTAAATCAATGGTCCAAAATCTAGAGAATCTGACTTCATAGGTCAGCCTTTCTTATTTCATAGGAAATGAAATGGAAGATAGGAATTGCCAGCTGGCTGGTGTTTAATGGGGAATTTCCCCCCACCCTTCCAACTATTTTTTTTTTTTTATAGTTCACCTATCGTACTCATGTGCAATTGAATGCCTCTCCCGTACACTATACTTGCCAACTCTATCTCCAGTAATTATTCTGTTTTAGTCCACTGCAATGTACCTGCCAACAATCTGAAATGTGCAGGTGGTGGCTGCTCAGCACTGCCTGCTTCGCGCTCCCCCATTTGCATGCACCCTGTGGTGGCAACCTAATGTGATGGCTCTGACACCGCTTACAATGGAGACAATGACAGGAGGCCAGGGCTGCACAAGTGCCTCTTCTATTTACCATCCAGATGATTTTTTTTTTTTTTTTGCAATCCCTTTCTTTTCCTCAAAGAGAGACAAGGTAAGAACCCGCACACACACTGTTTTAGGCTGATGTGAACCAGTTGTAAAATACAGGAAAATAAGAGTCCTCAGTACCTCAGGAGAAACATAGTCCCTTCTCTCCCCCATCTCCATTGCTCATCCACTTCACACCTACTCTAAACAATTAAACAAAACACAATTCATCAGTAACTCCTTTTGACACACCAGAGTACGTTTTTTCTTGACTTTTGTCAACAGAGATACCCTTTAAAAATGTATTCTATATTCCTTTAGGGAATGTGACAGATAACAGCTAAAAATGATGGGTTTTGCTATAACACGCCATTTTTGCTCATCGATTCCTTTCTCTTTATTTTCTCAAAAAAGAATTCTTTGGGGCTAGAATTTTCTAAGATTGGGCTGAACTTAACTATTATCTAAAAAAATTCATTATTTTAAAATTGTTGAGTTACATTCTTTCAATTATTTTTGAATTATGGAAGAAGTATAGTTTTCCCATTCTGACAATGGACTCCAAACATTTATTGGTGTGACTCAAAAATAGCGATCAGCTCCAATCTTACGAAATTAGTCTTTCATGAAGAAGTGAAAAGGAATCCAAATCTGAAGTAGCATGTTTAGAGCCCTTTTAACATCATGATGTTCTGAAATTACAAGCCTGAGTGTGCAATTATTACATTTTTGTCTTCATCTTTTTTAAAGTGCTCCTGTTAAAAGTCTCATTTTGAAGCAGCTCCAATAAAGTATTCGTGATAAAAAGGAAAGAAGCCTCAGATATCTTCTGGATTCATTTTCTAAGTGAAAGTGCAGATCAAATGTCTCTCAGAGCCTCCCTCCCAGGTCAAGAGCTGAGTCCTT
The DNA here is from genome assembly GCA_006410935.1 of Redunca redunca. Lineage (NCBI taxonomy): Eukaryota > Metazoa > Chordata > Mammalia > Artiodactyla > Bovidae > Redunca > Redunca redunca. The sequence goes on from SJYQ01030175.1 coordinate 278,371, forward strand.
GACCACAATTCTCTTCTCTTAGACATACCTTTGACTCTCTTCTTTCCAGGGGCTTTTCTGATCCTTTTTTCTCCACCCTATTGCATTTTCCTTTTCAAATGCTAGCCTCCCCATGCTTTTTTTCTATCTCACATCATCTTTTCAAGAGTATAATGAGACAAAAAGACATGTCCTGGGTATATAAAGGGCTGTGTCCACCTTTCTTTCCTTCTTCAGGTGATCGCTTTCAGATTAAAGTTGCATTATACCTGTTAGAGACCTCAACACTCAAAATGGAGATTGAAAAGTCAATGGCTTCTAACTGTAAGAAAATGTAAAGACTGATTATTTTACGGTCTAAAAAGTGTCTGTGTGCCAGACACAGACTTTAGGTGTCTGTGTGCCAGAATCAAAGAAGGAAATTTGGGATCTGCTCAGTATTGGGTCACACAGAGTCGGACATGACTGAAGTGACTTAGCAGCAGCAGCAGTTACTCCCTTGATTTTGTGAATGAAATTGAGTCCAAGAAAGATATAGTGACAGGTGATTCAATTCAAACTTTTTTTTGCCTTGTTTTTATTGAACACCAATTATGTGTTAGAAACTACACATATGGAGTTGAGTGAAAAACAAGCACACTTAGGAGAAGCTGACTTCTAGGGAGGAGGCACATAAACTGTGTCTACTCACGTGGCAAATGCAATGAGAAAGATGATGGAAGTAAAGAGAGCTTGAAGAGAGTGCAGAAGATAGCCTTCACCTTTGAAGCATGGGACTATGGAAATGGGAGGAACTGGTGCCCAGGCTGTGTTACTTGCTTAGGGGCACTCAGTCATCTGACAGCAGAAACATGACTGGAATTCAGGTCTTTAAATCCCTGTTCTAGTGACTAGCACTTTACTAGTCTTCCTTTGAAGCCAGTTCTTAAAGTCAATAGCATGATTTCCCCCCTCTTGCCTTTGTCTCTGGGCATATTTCCCCCCTGTGTGTGTGTGTGTGTGTGTGTGTGTGTGCTCAGTCGTGTCTGATTCTTTGCGACCCCATGGACTGTAGCCTGCCAGGCTCCTCCATCCATTGGATTCTCCAGGCAAGGGTACTGGAATAGGTTGCCATTTCCTCCTCTAGGAGATCTTCCTGACCCAGGGATTGAACCTGCAATTCTTGCATCTCCTGCACTGGCACTGTGACACCTGGGAAGCCACGTTTCCTCTCTAGGCACCACCTAAAATTGGGAATCAATGCCAACTTGTCTGAGACCAAACTGGATTGGCACAGTGCATGTTTATCAATCAAAAGTCTCCTGCATTTTCTACGGTAACACTAATGGGACCATGCTCCATATTTTGGTTTTCAGATGATTGTTTTTAAGGGCAGTAATTCTAAAAGAAAGAAAATAAATAATAATACAATTCTCTGTGTTAATTTTTTTTTGTTTCTAAACACCATAATAAATATATGCCTGAAATTATTTCTCTTTTATTGGTTTATTTATTTGTATACTCACTAATTTCTAAAAGGACTCGAGGTGATATGTAGAGTTCACACAACATAAGATAAATAGTTAAAGCAATCATGACAAGTGGGAAAACAGGGCTGTATCAATTTACATTTTAACTGATAATGCACAAGAGTTCTTTTTTTTCCCCCACATCTTCACCAACACTTGTTATCTCTTGTCTTTTTGATAGCAGTCATTCTAACAGATTTGAACTGATATCTCACTGGTTTCAATCTGTATTTCCCTGCTGAATAATGATGTTGGCCTTCTTTTCATGTACCTGTTTGTCCTTTTTGTGTCTTCTTTGGAAAAATGTCTATTTTGGGTCCTGCTCATTTTTTGATTGGAATTTCTTTTTGTTTGCTATTGAGTAATATGCATCCCCTATATATTTTAGACAGACAGTTTAAAATATTTTCTCCCAACTTGTAGACTGCCTTTTCATTTTGTTAATGATTTCCTTTGCTGCGCAGAAGGTTTTCAGTTTGATGATGTACCTCTTGTTTATTTTTGCTTTTTTTATGTTTTTGGTATCATATTAAAAAAATGTTGCCAATGTTAAGAAGTATTTTTTTCTATGTATTCTTCTAAGAGTTTTATGGCTTCAGGTATTATTTTTTAAATCTTTAATCCATTTTAAGTAAACTCTTGGAGTGGAGTAAGATAGGGGTTCAATTTCATTCTTCTGTATGTGAGTATCCAGTTTCCCCAAAACCATTTATTGAAAAAATGATTCTTTCCTCACTTAATATTCTTGGCTCCTCTATCAAATATTAATTGATCATATATGTGAGGGTTTTTCTGGGCTCTCAGTTCTCTCCCATGGTCTATGTGTCTAATTTTTATGCCAGTCCTATACTATTTTGATTCCCTGGTGGCTCAGAGGGTAAAGCACCTGCCTGAAATGCAGTAGATCCGGGTTCTATCCCTGGACCAGGAAGATCCCCTGGAGAAGGAAGTGGCAGCCCACTCCTGCCTGGAAAACCTCATGGATGGAGGATCCTGGTGGGCTATAGTCCATGGAGTCACAAAAAGTTGGACACGACTGAGCAACTTCACTTTATACTATTTTGATTACTGTAGCTTTTTAATATAGCTTGGAATCAAGACATGTGATGCCTTAAGCTGTGTTCTTCTTTCTCAGGATTGTTTTGGCTATTCAAGGTCTTTTGTAGCTCAACATGAGTTTTAGGACTGTTTTCTCTATTTCTGTGAAAAATGCCACTGAAATTTTGATGGGGATTGCACTGAATCTATAGGTAGTTTGGGGCCATATGGACATTTTAACAATATCATTTCTTCTGATTCATGAACATGAATATCTTTCCATTTATTTTTGTCTTTTCAATTTCTTTCATCAATGTTTTATAGTTTTCAGTGTATAGGTATTTCACTTTGTTGGTTAAACTAATTCCTAAGCACTTTATTGTTTTTGACGCTACTATAAATCTAATTGTTGTCTTTATTTCTCTGTTAGTTTGTTGTTAGCATGCAACTGATTTCTGCATGCTGGTTTTGTATCCTGCAATTTACTGAATTTGTAATTAGTTCCTTTTTTTTTGTGGAGTCTTTAGGATTTTATCCATACATGATCATATAATCTGCCAACAGAGACAATTTTACTTATTTCATTCTGATTTAGATGTCTTTCATTTCTTTTTCTTGCCTTTCTTGGACTTCCAGTATTATGTTGAATAGGAGTGGTAAGAGTGGGCATCCTTTTATGTTCCCGATCTTAGAGGGAAAGAGTATGATGTTACTATTGAGTATGTTAGTTGTGTGCTTGCCAGGTATGGCACTGTTATGTTGAGGTATTTTCCTTCTATACCCAATTTGTCAAGAATTTCTTTCATCAATTCATGAAAACATGTATTTTGTCAAATGCTTTCTCTCCATTTATTGACAGCTCAATAGATCATATGATTTCTATCTTTCAGACTATTAATGCAGTGAATCATACTTATTGATTTGTGTATGTTGAACTACCCTTGCATACCAGGGATAAATCCCACTTGATCATGATGTCTGTTCCTTTTAATATCTTGTTTAATTTTGCTGGAATTATGCAGTAAAAGAGAGTGGCCCAGCCAAATGACCTTCCGGTGGTCCTGGACAAGACATTCAAGTCTTAACATGTGAGAAAGACTTTTTGAGGCCTTCTGTCCAGACTTGTCACCAACTGAATATTATCAAGTGACCCCAGATGTTGCCACAAAATTCAGTAGACTCCTCCAACTAAACCCTGCTTAAATTCCTGACCAACAGATTGTGACCTTGTGAGCATATGAAATGAATAGTAACTAAAGCAATAATTATGGGGTGTCTTCTTAGTTTCAATAGATAATTGGCAAAAATTTGTCACTGCCAGGATGATCTTACCAACAAGACTAACAATTCAGCCATCTTATTTCTCTGGGCTTTAAATTTTTCAGTGCTTTTTCTCTGATAGATATTACATGACTCCTGGGTAGGTTATGTATGGTCAGAGAGAATCTGGACTCTATCCAAATTTTCATAATTTTTTTCACATTAATCTGTGAAATAATTCCAGCTTTAAATACAGTACCTTGTATTTTCCCCTAACTGCTTATTCAAATCTCCCACAACAATTCTTCCCCCAAGCAGTTATGAAATTGATCTTAATAAATGCAGATCTGATCTTGTCAATACCAAGCTTAAAATCCTTTAGTGGTTGACCTTGAGATAAAGTCCACATTCTAAACCATTTATCCCTTCAGTCCTTTCACTGCCATTTTCCCAGCACTCTATAGCTTCAAATCTCCTAGTAAACAGCTAAATCTCATGACTGGGCTCTGGCATATGCTATTCCCTTTGCCCGGAACATTTGTCTCCCAGGTCTCTTGACTAACTCACCATCATTCAAATCTTAGGTTACCCTTCATCTCTTTAATGAAACTTTTCTTGAGTCTTTCCTCTGTGTTCCTACATCTTGAGCTTACAGAATCTTAGTGCTATCACCCTCACTTGGACTAAATATTACTCCAAAAAGTGTGTATAACTTTGGATAAGCCAATTTAAATGACCTTATGTTTTTAAATACCTAAAAGATTGATGAAATTATTTTTTACAGTTAATACACTTTCATTACAAAATAAAAGAGCAAAAAGGAAAGAGATAAACAGCCCACACACTGCTGAAATAGTGGGTCACAGCCACCATGATATTAATATTGATGTTCTCATGAAATTCCATGAAAATGGAAATAGAGACTCTAGAAGTATTTCATAAAAGATTAAAAGTCTCATTTGTCTTTCCTGTAATATAGTAAATCAAAAACTCTTATGTGCATTCTATGTGCTATAATACTTTCCAACTTAGTTTTTGCTGAAAGGCTACTTTCACTTTTTTAAATAACAGCTTTTAAGGTGAAGGAATTTTGTAAAAACGTGTTAAAAAAATAAACCCTATATTTTCTTCTATTATAATTATGTGGTAAACTTAATGAAATAACTTTGAAAGTACCAGGTTATAATCCCCACCAAGGAAGTCAACTTTTTACTTAAATTTCTCTATCCCAGAGTTAACAGAACATCTGGAACAACTAGACCTTCAGGGTTTGGGGCTAAGTTAGCTCCTTACACGATGCTGCAAGAGAATGTAAATGATCATTTTGTTTCTTGTCCCAAGGTTGGTACATATGTAGTAAGCTCTGGATGCTTAAAAGAAAAGTCAATTTATTGTATACAATGGATGTCTGAGGGGATTTCACTAAGGCTCTTGGGTCACTTTATGCAAAGACATATGGTATTATGGTAGTTTATTTCTTGCCTTGTAGTTGCTTTTACATGATAATGACTTGAAATATTTCCAATTAAAAGATTTGTCTCAATAAACAATAAGGTCCTATCATATAGCACAGGGAACTGTATTTAGTATCCTGTAATAAACCATAATGGAAAATAATATGAAACTGAACCATATTGCTATACACCAGAAACTGATACAATGTTGTAAATCAACTATACCTCAATTAAAAAAAAAATCATCTCAGAACAAGCATTGGCCCTCAAGGAAGTTCTCCAGTGCAGATTCTACTTAAATGTTTGAAAACAAAGATTTGCTTTGCCACAGGGTAGCTTCCCTTTAATTTAAACTCCATAAAGCAAAATCTCAAGAAAACAATGGAGCTTTGTTAAAGAGTTAAGAATGCTCTCCATCTCTTTTTGTTGCAGGGGAATGTCCAAATTACTTTCTTCTCTGAATTTATTATAATTCTTTAGAAAAGGATCATGGTCCATTTTAAAATTGTGATTTCTCATGAACTCTTGACATTTATTTTATTTTGCAAGAACAGTCTTCCTTCTGTTTTGCAGAACTCTGTACTTATCACCAGCAGTCATTAGACTTGTTTTCTACAAGACCATGTCCCTCTGGACAAACTCACCTTCCTCCAGGGAAGGTTGAGGCACTTGCCATGCTTCAGAGGAGTCAGTGCTCTCCAAATGGAGCTGAAGAAGGTAGACTACATGTCTCACTACTATAGACGGTGATTCTGGAGTACATGATTTGGCTTGTGCCAAAGCTATACCTTCCAGGGCTGCTCTTAGAAGATCCCTGAAGCCAGTATTCATCTTTGTCTATGCTTATAGCAAGTGGTGGGCTTCCCTTGTGGCTCAACTGGTAAAAAATCTGCCTGCAATGCGGGAGACCTGGATTCGATCCCTGGTTGGGAAGATCCCATGGAGAAGGGAAAGGCTATGCACTCCAGTATTCTGGCCTGGAGAATTCCATGGCCTATAGTCCATGTGGTCGCAAAGAGTCATACACAATTGAGCGGCTTTTACTTGTCACTTGTCATAGCCAATGGCAGGGATGCCACAAAAGTCTACTTCACTGCCAAAGACATTATGTTTTCAATCTATCTTCACTTTATATAGTTTTATTAAAGAGACACAACCTAATTAAAAGGAAATCCTTGTTACTTATGATGTCTATTAGGAATATTATGACTAGAAGTAAATCATCACAACATCTATAATAAACATATTCTCCAACATTGTGTGTTTTAATTATAAAATTTTTTTCTTAGCTGACCATAACACCTTCCAGCTTGGGAAGATTTTACTTTTTGAATAAAAATTGAATCTACTTGGCAGTTTCTAATGAACGTAAAGAGAAAATGATTTACCCCTGTGTTGTTCTCACCCATTTAATTGCTGTCTTTGGTGACAAAAGTACCAATTATCAATGAGTTGGAATCTAATAATTAAAAGTAACTTACTTTCTATAGCCCACCAGACTCTTCTGTCCATGGAATTCTCCAGACAAGAATACTGGAGTGGGTAGCCATTCCCTTCTCCAGGGGATCTTCCCAACTCAGGGATTGAACCTTGGTCTCCTGCATTGGCAGGCAGATTCTTTACCATGTGAGCCACCAGGAAAGCCCTCACACTACAAAGTGAACAACATACCACCTGGAGGCATATTTGGGTCCATACTGGGAAAAAATTCCAGTAAGTTCCATACTCTGCAGCATCCAGAGGTAAGTTCAGGCCATGTCTCTGGTAACTCTTCAGACTTTTATGACACCATGTATTTTATACACAATGGATGTACTAGGTGTTTAACGACCATTCATTGTATTGCTTATGAAAAAAGATCTTTATTCCTCCAGAGAATATTAGAATGATTCACTCATGAGGAGCAGCAAATTTTTACCTTTTTGTAGGAAAGAGTTTGAGCAAAATACCAACCAACGGCCTACAGTTCTGGAGACGGAGAGTAAACCCTAACAAAAATGTATTTGCAGATCTGGAAAGCAAATTTCTGTACAAGGAATTCTATTATTAATACAAAACTATTGATGTATGTATGTAGTCATGTAAGGATGTGAGAGTTGAACCATAAAGAAAGCTGAGTGTCAAGGAATTGATGCTTTTGAACTGTGGTGTTGGAAAAGGCACTTGAGAGTCCCTTGGACTGCAGGGAGATCCAACCAGTCAATTCCAAAGGAAATCAGTCGTGAATAGTCATTGGAAAGACTGATGCTGAAGCTGAAGCTCCACTGCTTTGGCCACCTGATACGAAGAACTGGTTCATTAGAAAAGACCCTGACGCTAGGAAAGATTGAAGGCAGGTGGAGAAGGGGACAACAGAGGACAAGATGGTTGGATGGTATCACCAACTCGATGGATATGAGTTTGAGCAAGCTCTGGGTATTGGTGATGGACAGGGAAGCCTGGAGTACTGAAGTCCATGGGGTCGCAAAGAGTTGGACATGACTGAGTGACTGAACTGAACTGAATTGATGGAAAGGACATTCTGTTTCAGTTTATCAGTGTAGAAGAATCAACCTACATGCACTGACAAAGTTCACTTTGAACAAAGGAATACATAAGGGTTCTAGAAGTTTCCATGTTTAGACCTTCCAACCACAGGCTTAGTCTTTCCCAGGATGTGATCTAATTCTCACCATGGCAACCAATAAAATTCCCTGTATACCTTGAATGCATTTCAGATCTGCTCCCAGGACTGTATCTGGATGTGGAATGCTTCCAGAACCCTGAATCAACTTAGATGAGGACCCACCAGGCTCCTTGAGATCTTGTTTCAAACTCGCCAAGAATTTTAACTTCAAGCAAGGTCTCTGTCTCAAACCTCCAGTCGTATTCCATCCATCACTTGAGGTTTCTGGGCACAGTTCTAAACTCCCTGTCTATCCCAGGCTCTGTTCTTTTTCCTCCCTAAGCTGTCAAGGCAACCCCACTACAAAGGTCCCAGAAGCCTTTCTGGCCAAATTTCCCAAGATACACTAGAGAAATCATGCACAGATTTAGGACAAGTCAGATTGTGTTTTGAGTGACTCTAGTGCATGCTGGTCCATGAAAGGCCCTATGCCATCTGGGAATGCAGACATCATCTAGGTCCACGTCAAGTGGCCTGTCCTCTGCAGGCTTTCTCCAGTCACTCTGACTAAATATGCTCATGGCCCTTAACTTCTCCTCTGTGCCTGTTACAGGCTAACCATTCAGTCATTGGAGTAATTTACAGTATGCCCTGTACCTGGAATGTAGTAGTATCGTAACAGGTATTGAGCCAGTAAATGAACTAATGAAGTGGCTAATTAGTAATTGGATTAAATTAAACATGATGCCAACATATATAAATTATTTCATTCTAGATTAGGCTTAAAGGTGTAAGAGAGGTGATTGTGTCACCTCATTTAAACATTGATTTATTCTGCAGTACTGCTAAATGGTTAAGAATAAAGAATTAAAAGTCAGGCAAACCTGACCAACTATTTGACATTTGACAAATTACCATCTCTAAGTCCCATTTCCTCCTTTGTGAAATTTTTAAAAATTAAGAAAATATTCTTTAATGTATTAACATGGCTATTTTCATTCATAATCTTCAAAAATGAGCCCAGATGTACACTTGTCCTCCCAACATTAGAAAGAGATGAGAGAGAAGAAAGAAAAATGCAATGGGTACCAGCATTGTTTCTAAGCGTCTCCCCAGTGAGGAGTTGGTCCTATGCTCCCGCCACTCCATCGAGCCCATGAAGGATAGCTCAATGAATAACTAACAGATGATTACATTTATGAGGAGAGAGTACTCAGAGCAGACAGCCACTTCCTACAGGTGACAAGCAATCTTCCGCTGGGGCCTCACCTGACGAGTCATTTTGGGACGTGATCACAAGGGTTGGAGACTGATGAAATTATCCTGTCCAGCATCAAACACAAAGTGGTTGTAAATCAGCAGAGGCTGTGGCAGAGGGAGAACAGCTCATTCTTTATGCTTTGCAGACAGTTTGCACCTGGGGGCTGCATCAAGCATCCTAACAATCATTAAGTGACCCTATCAAGAGATTTAATTAAAAAAAAAACCACATTAGCCATCTATTGACTTGAACCCTTCAGCTGTTGATTTGAAAGCAAGTTATATGATTTAAAAACTTGAATGTGTTGAGGCTAACTCAGCATAGCATGGGCAACTCGTATAAATAAATAGACGCCTGCCTGTTATAACTCTCCACTTGACCTTGCCAGACGATTGTGTACTGAACTTAGACTATCACTGCGTTTCCTGAGGCTTACTTAGGGAAACGCAACCTAAATAAAAAAGCAAGCCAGACAGAGTTTAACCTGGTCAAGGGACTTCTACAAAATCAGAAATTGATCTTGCAAATGCATTCTATAAAAAAAGAAGGAATAAAATATGGATGATTTATCCGTGGTATCTGCTGAACAGCACTTGATTTACACATGAGCTAAAGAAATGTGGAGAAACCATTTTGAAGTTGCCCTGCGGACGGAATCATATTTTAAGAGTAAAAAATTGGCAGGTTTCATTGAATAGGGAAGGAGCTTTCTAAGGATCCCATTTCCCCATCACTGCAAAAGGGATTTATTTGCATTGTTCCCTTTAGTAGTATTGGGAAGTTCCAGTGTAAATCCTTTAGGTTTCACTGTAGGAACCAGCCACTCAGAGGTTCCCAACGCTTAATGCTTTGCACAAAATTGTAGCTTTAAAAAGTGAATGGGAAAAACTATTTTTAAATGGTTATGCTAGAATGGTGGCCAGGCATACCCAGGGTCATGTTGCAGGCTTATACAAACCCAACGCTTTCCTGATTTCCTCGCAGAACCTGCTATGCAAGGGCATGTGAGTGGCTCTGCGTGAAAGGCCTGTGCACATTTAAATAGGCTGTTTGAATAGGAATTGTGACTGATGTAAAAATACCCCCTGCATTTTATTTAGTTCTTAGTTCTCCATTTGTAATTGAAATGAAGCTTTTAAAATGCCTCATTTCCCTTAAATTTTATGAAATCATATATGTTTGATCTCCTAACAGCATTCTTCACGTAATTTTGCAGAGATTATTGAGGGGGGATATTAGTTTACTTTTTTGTATTTAGAACTTCTCATAAAATAGTTAATAAGTGAAGGAAAAAAGAAAATATCCCTGATTAACTGCATTTGAAAAGAAAAGGAAAGCAAATGTAGCAATGAACTCCCTAGGTTCCCAAGGAGCATGATCTCCAACACTTTACTGATAGCTATTTTTGTGCACGCTCTGCGGTGCTCTCTGGGTAGTTGCACTTTAATTATCCTACACTTTGTTCTGGGAAGGTATGTATTGGCTCTCAGCCAATGTGGGCTAGGATTCTTCCTGTCACTACAGTGTCTAACAGCATGTACAGAACAACATCCCAATTAGATCTTTAAGTGTTAGAAACATGATACACCAGTGCATTTTTCTCAGAGGCTGATCAGTGGGAAGTTTCAAAAACACACAGAAGGTAAGCTTCACTTTAATCCTTTAAACATCAGCCCAAGAAGGCAGTCACAGAATCTGAAAATATAATAAAATATGCTCTATCACTTTGACTTGTATAATAATTTTATCTTAAAAACAATTTTATCAGTCAGAATTACCAAATCAAACATTCCCTTTGTTATTACCACTTCCCAAGACACAATTTTATTTCTTGGATAACAAAGGGAACTGTTTTGCCTCTAGATTCATAATGTCTTATTGTCAATTTGAGATATCTGGATAAATTAACATTAGGGATACTTGAAACAATTATGTAACTATCCCTTTTATGTTAATTCTCCAAACTAACAACCTGAAATGCCTCTGTCTTTCTCTCTGTGTCACTCTCTCTCTTTCTTCTCTTTCAACTTCTATTTGTAAGAAAAACATACATGGCAAAGAAAGCAAGCACCTTTTATTCTTCTACTCTGCTGAGACAGTAATTGTGTAAAATGTCTGGACTAAGTTTAAAAAAGCCAAAAACAGCCTTTAATTTACACCCTGAAATGGGTTAAGAGTCCAGTCTGTCTTCTCTGTTTCTATCAGTCACTCTCTTTACAATAATTGAACTAAGTTGTTTTAAATGGTAAAGTGTGTAAATTCTCCCCATTGGCCCTACAATCGAACACCACATGGATTATCATGTCCATGAATTATTATCTCAGTATTCATGCTGAGCATATAAAGGTTTCAGATACACAAGTGCTGATGATAAACCTTATAGGTGAGTACATGGGGACTACGGGTCATAACCAAAGCACAGCAACAGACACAGTTTGGAACAACTGGGGAAGAAGAGGAAAGTGAGTTCAGATTTTCACATACTCATGTGTGATCTTACTCCCTCTCTCACACATACACAAACACACACAATTATACTCTCTTTGATGAACTTAACACAACAGATGCCTTAAGTGTGATTATTTGGTACGATATTTCAAGTTTTCTTAGTTCCCTGTAACCTTCCCCCAAAAGAATGAAATATTTCTGCTTTTTATTGTTTATGATTCATAATTATGTCCTCCTTTCAAAAAAATACTCCACTGATGCCAAAAAGCTGGACATACTCCTTTCAAGACACTGGCCAACATTTAAATTCTGTAAGTGAAGTACCACAATATGTTGAAAGAAGAGATGGGATGATTATTAGACATGGGTTTTTAAAAGAATTTTAAGCTACTAATACCAGGCTAAATTTTGATTAACACTGTCCATTAGAAAAGTCTGAGACAATTATGTGATGTAAAACTGCTGTCTTCATGAATCTTCTTTATCATGGGGTTCACTCCAAAAGTGACAAGAAATGACCAGTGTCTCTAATCACTTTCCTCAGATTTAGTTCTACCTCGATTCACAAGAAAGGGTAATTTATCTGGAAAAGAATGAGACATTTAAAACCACAACATATTTTAAGAGTCAAAAATGTACAACACTTATTAAAGGCACAGAATCTATAAATTTGGAAGTCTTTTATGGATCCTCATAACAGGTATTATCTTGGAAGGAGTGGAATGGAACAGACCAATGGCCCTCACAGTTGATTTCAGGGCCTTTCTGGCATCCAGATTAAAGGATTTAAAAGCTGACTTAATGAACTGTTTTTATTAGACGTATAAACAAGATAATAATTTGGATAAAACTTGAATAAATGCAATTCAATGACCAAGTCATCTACTTTATTATAGATTTCTTTCATTGATATGGTAGGTTCCAGAAACATTGCAAAACTTTAATTTTTTCCAACATTCTTTTATGGATAAGGAAATGGCAACAGGGAAAGTCAAGTGACTTGCCCAAGGTTGCATGGCTGGTAAGTGACAGACCAGGACTAGAGTCTGCGACTGAACTTACTCTGTAAACTTCTCTGTGCTGCTCCCAACCATGACCTTTACAGCATTAACATGTGATAAATGCCTGCTTCCAGAAGATATCCAGCTTGTTAAAGCAAACCACTGCAGTTACAAAGATGACACTTGGCTTTCTTTAACTTCCTCTTCCACTTACTCTACTTTAGGGGCTTCCCTGATGGCTCAGTTGGTAAAGAATCTGTCTGCAATACAGGAGACCCACATTCAATTCCTAGGTGGGGAAGATCCACTGAAGAAGGAATAGGCTACCCACTCCAGTATTTTGGGGCTTTCCTTGTGGCTTAGCTGGTAAAGAATCCACCTGCAGTGTAGGAGACCTGGGTTCGAACCCTGAATTGGGAAGATCCCCTGGAGAAGGGAAAGGCTACTCCAGTATTTTGGGCTGGAGAATTCTATGAACTGTATAGTCCACGGGTTTGCAAAGAGTCAGACACGACTGGGCGACTTTCACTTCACTTCACTTCCACTTACTTCAGTGGATACTGTGCAGGGCCACACTGAGCCACATCAGAGCAAAACGAAAATAAATAATACTGATCTTGTCGTGTTTAAAATATTAGCATTTTACTCATCATGGATTTTTGGGGGGCAGTAATTTTAACACTTAAAAGTATCACTAGGGTCCTCCTTGGTGGCCCAGCAGTTGAGAATCCACCTAACAAAGCAGGGACCATGGGTTTAATCCCTGCTCTGGCGAGATCCCACATGTCACTGAGTAACTAATCCCGTGCACCACAACTACTGAGCCTGTAGTTGGAACTGCAGGAACAGCAGGAACCGCAGCTACTGGAACCCATGCACCTAGACCCTGTGATACCCACAAGAGAACACACTGCAATAAGAAGTCCTAGCGCTGCAACAAAGAGTAGCCTCCACTCACTGTGACCAGAGAAAGCCTGCACGGCAACAAAGACCCACCACAGCCAAAAAATAAAACGAAGGAGTAAATCTTTTCAAAAGTGTCACTAAGCATTATACACAAAAATAAACTCAAAATGGATTAAAGGCCTAAATAAAGCCCAGAAACTATAAAACTAAGAGGAAAACATAGGTAGAATACTCTTTGACATAAATCGCAGCAAGATCCTCTTTGACCCACTTCCTGGAGTAATGGAAATAAAACAAAAATACACAAATAGCACCTAATTAAACTTAAAAGCTTTTGCACAGCAAAGGAAATGATAAAGATGAAAAGACAATGCTCAGAATGGGAGAAAATAATTGCAGACGAGGATTAATCTCCAAAATACACAGCAACTCACCAGATCAAGATCAGAAAAAGAAACAAGCCAATCAAAAAATGGGTAGAAGACCTAAACAGACATTTCTCCAAAGGAGATATACAGATGGCAAATAAACACATGAAAAGATGTTAAACACTACTCATTATTAGAGAAATGCAAATCAAAACCACAATGAGGTATCATCTCACACCTGTGAGAATGGCAATCATCAAAAAACAAAAACAAAAAAAACTACAAACAATAAATGTTGGAGAAGATGTGGAGAAAAAGGAGTGCTCCTGCACTGTTGGTGGGAATGTACACTGCCACGGCCATTATGGCCAACAGGATGGAGATTCCTTTAAAAAAAACACTGGGAATAAAATTACCAAATGACCCAGCAGTTTCACTACTGGGCATATACCCTAGGAAAACCACAATTCTAAAAGACACATGTACTCCACTGTTCATTGCAGCATTATTTACAATAACTGGGACATGAAAGCAACCTAGATGTCCACTGACAGATGAACGGATAAAGAAGTTGTGGTACATATACACAATAGAATATTACTCAGCTATAGAAAGGAATGCATCTGAGTCAGCTGAACTGAAGTGGATGAACCTAGGGCCTGTTATATAGAGTGTAGTATGTCAGAAAGACAAAAACGAACATCATATATTAATGCATATATATGGAATTTAGAAAAATGGTACTGATGAATCCAGCTGCAGGGCAGGAACAGAGATGCAGATGTAGAGAACAGACTTGTGGACACAGCGGGGGAAGGAGATGATGGGAGGAGTCGAGACAGTAGCACCGAAACAGGTGCATCACCACAGGCAAAACACAGCTAGCGGGAGAGACAGCTAGTGGGGGGTAGGAGAAGGTGTGGAGGGAGGTTCAAAAGGGAGGGAGTACATGTATACTTATGACTGACTTATGTTACTGTATGGCAGAATTCAACAACATTGTAAAGCAATTATCCTCCAATTAAAAACAATTTTTTTTAAAGTGTCACTAAAATTTTTTTTTGATGACTGAGGTTTTGGGCAGCTTTAATCCCCTTAAATTTTGATCTAGTCCCTCGTGCTCTGAGTGCTCAGTGTTTTAGTCATGTCTGACTCTTTGCGACCTCATGGAATGTAGCCCTCCAGGCTCCTCTGCCCGTGGGATTCTCCAGGCAAGAATACTGGAGTGGGTTGCCATTTCCTTCTCCAGTCCCTAGTAGTCTGCTGCTACTGCTGCTAAGTCGCTTCAGTCGTGTCTGACTCTGTGTGACCCCATAGATGGCAGCCCACCAGGCTCCCCCGTCCCTGGGATTCTCCAGGCAAGAACACTGGAGTGGGTTGCCATTTCCTTCTCCAATGCATGAAAGTGAAAAGTGAAAGTGAAGTTGCTCAGTCGTGTCTGACTCTTCGCGACCCCATGGTCTGCAGCCTACCAGTCTCCTCTGTCCATGGGATTCTCCAGGCAAGAGTACTGGAGTGGGATGCCATTGCCTTCTCCTACCTATGACTAAAATATTCTATTCAGTTTCTCCCACCAACTATCTCAGAGTGACAGACGGCATTTGAGAAAGTACAAGAAGGAAGCAGTCACTTCCGTTTTGTTCTTGGCGCTTATCTGTGAGCTCAGGGTTGGTATGCATGTTACAAGCCCCTTAGATGGAGGGCTTGTCTTCATCTGCCCTGGAAGAAGGTGAGATGAGAACTTCCATTGCTTTGGATTTCTTAATAGAAGGCCTGGGACGTGGTCTGGGGCACACACTGGGAAAGCCATCATCCACCTACACTCCCTATTGCTCATCTGTATTATGCTTAAAGCTAGTGCCATTTGGGGGCTCTTTAGGACTGTGGAGGGATGTGGAGAGAGAATGGCTCTCTAGGGTGTCATGTAGCATAACCTCAAATTGATGGACCTACATCCCAGAGTGTGTAGGGATAGGAGCCCTTCAGTCTCCCTTCTGTAGAAACAAACATGTTTTAAGTATTCTTGTGGAAATTCAGCACTTATTCAATGTATATTTGCTACTGTTTCATTTTGAGAAGCTTGAAATATATTTTGCAAGTTTTTTCATATCCTAAAGGACTTGAGAAGGAAAAGGTAGGGCAAAAATAAATATATTTTAAAAAAGAAACCTGAAATAATATATTTTATTGAATTCTTTCAATCAAATGTAAACTCAACTGTACTTGTGGTGACAACCACACAAAGATCATTCTCATATTTAGCCTGGCAGTTAGTATGTATTTATGTTCCTGGTCTTGTTCCAAATTACAGAGTCCTGATGACAGATTCAATGAGATAGAGTATGTTTTAAAAAAGGGAAAAAAGGACAGAAAACTCATTCAGGAGGTGCTTGAAAACTACTCAACAACTATTAGGTACCCCTTCTACTGCTTTTCTACTGAAGGAACATTCTAGGGGAAACTTCTAGTCTGCAAAGGAAATTGTTTTTCCAATAATTTTACCACCAACCCGAGGAGCAGTTACTTTAAAAATTAAAACATTTACATTTAAAAAAGATATTTCCCCTGAAAGTTGCAGTTACATGGGAGGAGAAAAAAAAATCTATACTTTTTGTGTCTCATGATCTTTAAGCTATGTCTCTTTTCATAGATTTTGATGGCTTATGTTTTGCCAGGTTTTCATTTTATCTTAGCTAACATCTTGAACAGAAAACACAGCAAGCAGGTAAAAAAAATCATCTGTGAACTATAATAAATGGATTTCTGCCAATGACAGGTCATGATACAGAAAAAAATCTGTGATGACCCTCTTTCCTCTACACTCATTTATCTCTTCCTGGTGTCCACTGATAGATTCTTGCTGTATGATTTATTGCAGAAAAACACCACCTAGAAATGGGCTTTTGATAAAATTGTTCAAGGATTCTTGGACAATAAATCCTAATCTTAACATGCAATGCTGCAGAATGTTTCACCTTTCTTATGCTATAAATAAAATATGCCAAATGTGATAATAAATCCATGTATTTAAGCACTATCTGTGTAGTTTAGGAAATAAAGTCATAGTATGTATGCCTGATGTTAATAGCAGCACTAAGCCTGAGGATATTGATGGCAGTATTTGTGCATTTGCCATCCAAATTTTTAGGACTTTACAGTACCTATGAAATTTCATGGCTTTCATCAGCCTGGGAAGGCTTGCTCTGCAGAGCATATGTGAGTTAAGCATAATCAGTTTCTGGTGGCTTGAATCAAAAGCAATGTTCCTGAACACAGACAACTTGCTCTGGGAGACACTGAAATTCTGAGTTCATGCAGAGACCTTTCTCAAAATTAATCATTTACCGGAGGAAGTGTTGAGAGGTTTGGTCACCTTACTGTGACCCCCCTAAGTGGCAAAGGGTGTTAAGTATACACAGCCATAGTATTTAGGCTTCTTCTCATAAGCTCAAGGACAAGTATCTGACCTCCATTCACAGAAGAAAGTTGAGGGAACCAAACCCTCATGACCTTCTCCGAGCTGATTTGCTTAACCTGAAGACAGATTTAAATTATCAAGTGCTTTTAAAGCATATAAACTATTGAAAGCATCCATTTACTCAAAAAGATGCAGGCGAGATCTTAACCTGGTTCAGGATTTCTCAAACTTCACACTATTGACATTCAGCGATAGATGATTCTTTGTTGTGAATGGTTGCTCTATGCATTGTAGCAGGATCTCTGGTCCCTACCCACTAGATGCCAGTGTCCTCCTCCCCATCCCCCCAGGCTGTGATAACCAAAAATATCTCCAGATATTGCCAAATGTCTATTGTGGGACAAAATCATCCCTGGTTGCAAACTATTGATCATGCCTATAAGAAATAGGCTGATAAAAACCGTGACATAAAGACAAAACTACTTTGTTTACAGAAAAAGAAATCAATTCAAGAGTAAAAGATGCTAAGTTTTAGAATGAGAGTGAGTTGGCATTTATTTTAGAGAGGGTTGAAAATATTTATGGAATGATCTTCCAATGCCACTCACAGAGAAAAGAAAAAGTCCCATGAAATGCTGGTAGTTTGGCCAGCTGCTAAGACACTGTGTGTTAAATACCATATTTGTATAATCATTTGGATTCCATGGTGTCTCAGATGGGAAAGAGTCTGCCTGCAGTGCAGGAGACCCTAGTTTGATCCCTGGATCAGGAAGATCCCTGGAGAAGAAAATGGCAACCCACTCCAGTATTCTTGCCTGGAAAATCCCACGGACAGAGGAGCCTGGCAGGCTACAGTCCAGAGGGTCCCAAAGAGTAGGACATGACTGAGCGACTTCACTTTCACTTTCTTTATGTTGAACCTGACAGAATTAAGATATGAATATAAAAACAGTGTGTGCTTGAACAGGGTAACCACACTAGAAAGAAAGAAATGGAAATATGAGACTCAAAGAAACAAGAGAAGTTTTTTTCCTCCAACAAATGGAAAGTGGAGAAATCCAGTATATCATGTGTAGCTTTCTTTGTGTCCTCTGATATTTATTGAAGGTCAAAGACAGAGATGCATAATGGGTTATGATTATGTGAAATGAAGTGAGAAACAATGTTTTATAACAGCAAATACTTTTTATAGTGACAGTGTATTATGTTCACTAAAATGTCTTACAGCTGCCTTTCCCCTAGTATCCATGGCTCAAAGCAGAAAAATAATATGTTATTCAAGAAATACATAGAAATTGGAGGTGTAACTTGTTCAGAGCTAGGGATCTTGTCTCAAGACTCAGAAAAATTTCCTACTATTTTCTTAGTCCAACTTGAATAACCTGAATAACTATTTGCTCTAAAAATATTATATTGCTTTCTTCATATCATTTTTCCCCCATCACAGGTCTGAGAAAAAGTTATATTTCCATGATAACAAATTTATGAAGAATTATGTCAAGGCTCTCATATTTTTGAGCTTGAGAATATCTTTAAAATGCCAAAAAAGTTCAAAAGTATTCTCATTCATTCTTTTATTTAATCAACAAATATTTATGGAGTGCTTCTTAAGTGCCAAGCTCTGGGAACACTGCGATGAGAAAACAGAAAGAATCCTTGCCCTTGTGATGCACAAAGTGTAATTTGAGACTCAGGGTGTTGGGTGAGAGAAGTGGACTGGGAGTTTGGGGTTAGCAAACTATTACATATAGAATGGATAGAAAACGAGGTTTTCCTGTATAGCACAGAGAACTATAGTCAAAGTCCTGGGATAAACTATAATGGAAAAAATAAGAACATAAAAAAGAATATATATATATATGTGTGTATAACTGAGTCACTTTGCTGTACAGCAGAAATTAACACACATTGTAAATCAACTGTACTTCAATTAAAAAAAATGGAAGACACAATGTGTTCACTGTTACATCGTAGGACTAGACACAGGGCGCCACACAATGCACATGTTGCATAAGTCTGTTTGCTGTCTAATGCATGTAGACATATAGAATAAAACCTAAATTGTTTCTTTTGGCCTGTGGATCCTGCAACATCTGGCTCCTGTCTTTCTGATCTTACCTCTTACCACCTTCCCCATCAGTTACTTTGCCCTACCCATATTGCTTCTATTTCTTCAGTCATGCCAAGCTTGACTCTCGCCACCATCCGACGTGTCCCATGGACTTTCTCTTTGCATGAAAATCTCTTCTTGCAAATCATTTCCTGGCTGCTTCTTTATAGTTTAGTGTTCGGCTCAGATGTCATCTCTTCACTGAAGCCTTCCTGACCTGTCTCTCATAGTCCTTTTTAATTTCCTTGACAGTACTAAGCACGATCTGATAGTTTGCCTCCTAGTTTATTGTCTGACTCTCCATAAAGATTGTCCCATGTGGACAGGAATTTGTCAGCCATATTTGTTAATATAACACCAGTGTTTAGAACACCTGGATCACAGTGATACTCAAATATTAGTGGAATGCTGAAGAAAACAAATGCATATGTTAATTATAAGATGTAAGGGACTACTAAGGAAATAGAGAATTATCAGGGAGAATAAATAGCAAGGGGAGGTCTATAAAGTACAATTAGTGAAGAGCTTGCTGAGGAAGTAGTATTCTGTTGTTGTTTAGTCGCTAAGTTGTGTCCAACTCCTTGAGACCCACGGACTGTAGCCTGCTGGGTTCCTCTGTCCATGGGATTTCCCAGGCAAGAATACTGGAGTGGGTTGACATTCCGTTCTCCAGCAGAGCTTCCCAATCCAGGGATTGAACCCATGTCTGCAATACTGGCAGGTGGGTTCTTTAACACTGAGCCACCAGGGAAGCCCAAGGAAGTAGTATTTAGGCCACAGCAAATACTATCAGGAATAGGTGCACACAGACCCCAAGGGAAAACAAGATATTTGTCTTAGAGGGGCTATGAGGAAGCTGTGTGATTGGAGCTTAGGAGGCAGAGGGGAGGGAAGAATGGAGAAAGTAAGAGGAGGCACGTCATGTACAGTGTGTGTTTGTGTGTGTGTGAGTTGTTCAGTTATGTCAGACTCTTTGTGACCCCAGGGACTATAGCCAGTCAGGCTCCTCTGTCCATGGGGTTGGCAAACAATGGCTGGTGGGCTAAATCTGGCTACATATTTTGGTGAATAAAATTTCACTGGAATGCAGACATGCTAATTTATTTACATACTGCCTATGGTTGCTTTCTTACTACAACAGCAGAGTCGAGTAGATGCACTGAATAGGTACGATAGAGACTGCTGCTTTACCCACCAGCACACCTAAACTATTTACTATCTGGCTTTTACAGAAAAAGACAATCAACCTTTAAAACCTTAAGGCTAAGGGAAAAGGCCTGGGTTTCATTTTAATGCAATGGTGTGGCAGTTTTCAAACATGTCTGTAGATTCTTTGACATTCTTTCCTTCTATGGCTGGAGTCTACATCCCTTCACCATGAATCAGGCTTCTCAACCAATAGAATATAACACTCACGTGACATCGCGTGAACTTCTAGACTCAGGCTTTAAGAAACTGAGCATTTCTGCTCTGTGTCTCTTGAAACCTATCTACTAAGTTGTAAGGAAAACCAGGCAGCCCACTAGGAAGTCTGCAGGGTGAGGCCCATCATGGGCATCAACAGCCAGCACAGACTTGCCAGCCTTGTGAAGAAGTCCTCTTGAAAGTTGATCCTCCACCCCGAGGAGAGCTACCTACTTAAACCACATGAAGCAGAGATGAGCTATCCTTACCCAAAGTGAATATGTGTGAGCAGAATGAATGATGGTGGTTGTTTTTAGCCAATATGTTTTAGGGTGTTTTATTATGCAGCAATAGAAACTACCACAAATGGGAAGGCATTAACTTTATTTTTATCTACATAGTTTTATGCTTCCTTTAACATAGGTAATATAAAACCACTTCCTTAATGTTCATCTTGTTTGTTTTCCTTTTAAAGTATTTTTCAACTGATCAGTCAACTTCATTTGTTTACTAAATAATTAAATGCCTACTGTGTGCAGGAGGTTACAGTGTAAACAGTCATTGCTTGGTAGTTTGATATTTGAACAGGATATTCAATTTGAAAATGAAGTCTCATAATTCCAGCATTTCTGTCAAAAAGAGGAACATGTATCTAAACACTCATTTATGCAAAATAAATTTTTCATTCTTGACTTTTAATTGTGAAATTTAGTAACCCCATTTTCTAAAATTTCAAAGAACAGTTCAGTGATAATTGTATAATTCTCATATTAATAGATAAAGTTGGCACTTCATAAATATCAAATTATCACCCTACTTATGAACGAGATACTTTCCTTTAAATACACACATGTAGTACTAGTTTTTTTCCTTAATATACAAAAATTCAGTCATTATAAATGGAATTAGATGTTAAAACTAGAAAAGTGAGTACTTGAACAAGAGGAAAAGGATTCAGAAAAGTTGAAAAACAAAAGCATTCCATACATTGTCCTTTTTGGAAATCTGACCTAGTACTCTGAAGACTGTTACAGAAAAATGCTCATAGAAAAAATTTCTTTAGCAGTATATAAATATTCAATTTATGAAGAAAGACTGAAAATGAAGAATAAAAATCACTAGGAAGAGGAACTAAAAAGCCTCTTGATGAAAGTGAAAGTGGAGAGTGGAAAAAGTTGGCCTAAAGCTCAACATTCAGAAAACGAAGATCATGGCATCCGGTCCCATCACTTCATGGGAAATAGATGGGGAAACAGTGTCAGACTTTATTTTTTGGGGCTCCAAAATCACTACAGGTGGTGATTGCAGCCATGAAATTAAATGATGCTTACTTCTTGGAAGGAAAGTTATGACCAATCTAGATAGTATATTCAAAAGCAGAGACATTACCTTGCCGACTAAGGTCCGTCTAGTCAAGGCTATGGTTTTTCCTGTGGTCATGTATGGATGTGAGAGTTGGACTGTGAAAAAGGCTGAGTGCCGAAGAATTGATGCTTTTGAACTGTGGTGTTGGAGAAGACTCTTGAGAGTCCTTTGGACTGCAAGGAGATCCAACCAGTCCATTCTGAAGGAGATCAGTCCTGGGTGTTCTTTGGAAGGAATGATGCTAAAGCTGAAGCTCCAGTACTTTGGCCACCTGATGGGAAGAGTTGACTCATTGGAAAAGACTCTGGTGCTGGGAGGGATTGGGGGCAGGAGGAGAAGGGGATGACAGAGGATGAGATGGCTGGACGGCATCCCTGACTTGATGGACGTGAGTCTGAGTGAACTCCGGGAGTTGGTGATGGACAGGGAGGCCTGGCGTGCTGCGATTCATGGGGTCGCAAAGAGTCGGACACGACTGAGCGACTGAATTGAACTGAGGCTTTTTTTTAAAATTCATTTTACAGGCCACAATAATATGACATGTTACAAAAAAAATAGTTTCTGCCACCTTTTTAGTTCAAACTGTGAGTAGAACTGAATTTATGGTGGAGAAAATGATTTGCATCTGGACTCTCCATTTGAACCTGCCACATGACTGAGCTAGTTTTTATAAAGAAGTTAGATATCCGGCACCTCAGCAAATGAAGAAAATGAGTTTAATCACTTAAGTTTGCTGCCTTGGATCCTGATGGTTGAATCTAACAAAACACAGTAAGAAAAGAACAAGTAAAAATATTGAAGAGATCATGAAGAAAGAAACTGTTGCTTAATTTTTATTTTTTTTTTTTATAAGTTTCCTAAACACTCTGTGTATGTTGTTCTTCAACAAACAGTATTAGGACAACTAGAGATCTACATGCAAAAGAATGAAGAACTCTACCACACACCATATATAAAAATTATCTCAAGATGGGTTAAAGTCCTAAATGTAAAAGGGTAAAACCCTTGAGAGAAAATATAGGCATAAGTCTCTGTCACCGTGGATTAAGCAATAGTTTTTTATTTATTTATCTTTTGATCAATGACACCAAAAGCAAAAGCAATAAAATTTTAAAAATAGAAACATTAGACTTTGTCAGACCTAAAACCTATTGTGTTTTCAAGGTTGCAATAGGAGAATTTCACTCCAAGAACTACCATCTCAAGGGCTCAGGCTTTCATTTCGTTGCCTAATGAAAGTATGAGTTACCTAATGCTCTGTAACAAGCCACCTCAAAAATGTAGTGGCATAAAACAATAACCATTTTATGGTTCACCATTCTGTGTTAGGAATTCAGACAAGGCTCTGTGGGGACTGCTGCTCTCCGCTTCACATGGTGTAGCCTGGTTGTTTGACTGGTATTCAAGAAGCCAAGAAGGTCTTACTCACGTGTCAGGGGCCTTGGTGCTGGTTTTTTGTCAAGGTATCTCAGCTCTCCTTGAATCCCCGCCCTGCCCCCCCCCGCCCCCTTTCTACATGATCTCTCCTTATTCAAGCTTTTCCGTATGACGGCTGATTGCCAACACAGCAATAAGCAGAAGCTGCAAGGTCCTTTGAGACCTAGGTTCAGAAGTCACACTGCATCTTTTCCATTGCCTCGTATTTGTTAAAGCCAATCACAGGTTTAGTCTAAATGCAAAAANGAACTGGACATGGAACAACAGACTGGTTCCAAATAGGAAAAGGAGTACGTCAAGGCTGTATATTGTCACCCTGCTTATGTAACTTATATGCAGACTACATCATGAGAAACGCTGGGCTGGAAGAAGCACAAGCTGGAATCAAGACTGCTGGGAGAAATATCAACAACCTCAGATATGCAGATGACACCACCCTTATGGCAGAAAGTAAAGAGGAACTAAAAAGCCTCTTGATGAAAGTGAAAGTGGAGAGTGAAAAAGTTGGCTTAAAGCTCAACATTCAGAAAACGAAAATCACAGTGTCAGACTTTATTTTTTTGGGCTTCAAAATCACTGCAGATGGTGACTGCAGCCATGAAATTAAAAGATGCTTACTCCTTGGAAGAAAAGTTATGACCAACCTAGATAGCATATTCAAAAGCAGAGACATTACTTTGCCGACTAAGGTCCGTCTAGTCAAGGCTATGGTTCTTCCAGTGGTCATGTATGGATGTGAGAGTTGGACTGAAGAAGGCTGAGTGCTGAAGAATTGATGCTTTTGAACTGTGGTGTTGGAGAAGACTCTTGAGAGTCCCTTGGACTGCAAGGAGATCCAACCAGTCCATTCTGAAGGAGATCAGTCCTGGGTGTTCTTTGGAAGGAATGATGCGAAAGCTGAAACTTCAGTACTTTGGCCATCTCATGCGAAGAGTTGACTCATTGGAAAAGACTCTGATGCTGGGAGGGATTGGGGGCAGGAGGAGAAGGGGACAATCGAGGAGGAGATGGCTGGATGGCATCACGGACTCGATGGACGTCTGAGTGAACTCCGGGAGTTGGTGATAGACAGGGAGGCCTGGCGTGCTGCGATTCATGGGGTCGCAAAGAGTCGGACACGACTGAGTGACTGAACTGAACTGAACTTCCCTAAAGCTTGACTTGTGGAATTTGCCCTTAGTACACATTAGCACAATCATGAGGTTACAGGTACTCAAATCACCACCACAGGATTCAGCCCACCTAGGTTGTGCTAGAGACATCTGGGTATACCTTTTAAGGGGCGAGAGAACAAATAGCCTTCTATTTCAAAAAATAAAGACAGTCAGGTATGAATTCCAAACTGATCTTCCCTCTATTTCCCCCTTCATGTCCATCCATCCTTATTTCTGTTCACCTTAAGGAAGAAAAATATGCCCCCTCCTTTTCAAGACCAGCCTATGCTCATGACTCAATCCCCACACATATTCACCTCCTCCAGGATCTCAATGGTCTCTTCTCTCTTACATCTTCCTTTGACTTTCCAGCTCCACTGGATTGCCCCCATGCATCCTACAGACATGATGCAGTCACTCCCAACTACTCCACTCCCCCACCTACAAATATTCCTTGATATCTACTTTGATTTGCCATCTAAATCCTAAATCCTTGAAAACAGAAGCCCTACTTCTTGCATCTCTTCTAGTAATTTATCCAGGCAGTTGCATTCCTCTTTCACAATCCCATTGAAACTGTTCCTGAAAGCAGCCTTTAAATCTTTTTTTTAATTATTTTGTGTGGGGGTATAGCCAATTAACTGGAGAAGGAAATGGCAACCCACTCCAGTGTTCTTGCCTGGAGAATCCCAGGGACGGGGGAGCCTGGTCGGCTGCCGCCTCTGGGGTCTCAAAGAGTCGGACACGACTGAAGCGACTTAGCAGCAGCAGCAGCATAGCCAATTAACAATGTTGTGAACAGTTTCAGGTTAACAGTGAGGGACTCAGCCGTACATATACATGTATCCATTCTCCCCCCAGACTCCTCTCTCATCCAGGCTGCCACATAACATTGAGCAGAGTTTCATGTGATATGCAGTAAGTCCTTGCTGGTTATCCATTGTAAATATAGCAGTGTGTACATGTCCACCCAAACTCCCTAACTATCCCTTCTCGCATTACTTCCCCCAGCAACTCTAAGTTCATTTTCTAAGTCTGTGAGTCTATTTCTTTTTGTAAAGGAGTTCATTTGTATCATTTCTTTTTAGATTCCACATATAAGGGACGCTTGGGCCATGGTTTCAGCCTATGTGGCACATTAAAGTCACCATGGAGCTTCATGGGCCCCTCTGTCCAGGCCCACCTTAGAAATATTGACTTAACTGACCTGGAATATAATTCAGGACAGTTATATTTCTTATAAACCACTTGGTTCTGAATGTACAACTAGATTTTCCCAAGGTTCTATCCTCAGTTCCCCCTCTATTCTTCTGAGAGCAATTTTGCCAACCCCCAGGGCTTCAACTTTATCTATAACTTCTAGACATCCCCACACCTCATCTCTAGGCTTGAGTGGCCAATCTCTTGTTTGCACATTCTACTAACCTCCCTCTGCACATTCTGCCTAGGTTTTTTAAAAAATGACTATTTCCTGAACAAACTCACTGTCTTCTCTTCCAAATGTGCTGTCCCTCTGCCTTTTTTCTCTGGCTCTAAGGAGCATTTTCATTCACCTATAAACTGAGCTGGAAGCCTCAGATTACTTGTCCATTACATGCTAAAAATTGCTTACTTATTTAGGATATGATTTACTTATTTAGAATGTATGATGTGAGAGTTGGATTGTAAATTAGGCTGAGCATCAAATAATTGATGCTTTCAAATTGTGGTGCTGGAGAAGACTTTTGAGAGACCCTTGGACAGCAAGGAGATCAAACCAGTCAATCCTAAAGGAAATCAACCCCGAATATTCATTGAAAGCACTGATGCTGAAGCTGAAGCTCCAATACTCTGGCCAGTTGATGTGAAGAGGCAACTCATTGGAAAAGACCTTGATGCTGGGAAAAACTGAGGGTAGGAAGAGAAGAGGGCAAGAGGGTAGGAGGGCAAGAGGACAAGATGGTTGGATGGCATCACTGCCTCAATGGACAGGAATTTGAGTAAATTCTGGGAGATGGTGAAGGAGAGGAAGCCTACAGACCATTGGGTTGCAAAGAGTCAGACACGACTTAGCAACTGAACAACAACAAATTTAGGGCTACCTACCTTCTTAATTGTTGAAACATCACGGCTTTAAAATAAAGCAGCTCTACCACATGTTAGTTGTGCTGCTTCCCTGGTGGCTCAGATGGTAAAGAATCTGCCTGCAAAAAATCGGCCTGAGTTTGATCCCTGGGTCGGGAAGCTACTCTGCCATAAGAATGCTACTTCAAGTTCTGCATTCATATTATTGCCCTACTCCCTTTTATGTGGGAATTCTGGGGCCACTAGTGGCCCAACTGGTAAGGCTGTCCTTTACCCCACTCTCCCACCCTCTAGTCAATGTCCCCGTGTCATCATACAATTTCAGAAGTACCTCTGGAGGCAAGATTCTTCAGGTTCAAAACTTTGTTAGCACTAGCTGATCATATTCAAGAAAGAACAGAAGCATGGTAACCCGTGTAGATTTTTTTTTATTACTATTCATACACATTTCTAATAACAGCTGCCTCCACGGTTGGAGTGACAGGCAGAAGCAGGGCAAATGTCAAACTACCAATGATAGTGACAATTCAGTGGGTCCTCCATTCACTAAGTACTTAAAATTCTTTTGCATAATTACGCACATCTATCCTTAAAAATCTGTACATATTAGTTTTAGCACAACTAATGATAGCTTTTCTGACATAGGATGTCTTTAGTTTTTCTCAATAAATTGCTATTTTTTATTTTTTTATTATGGGTTTTGGAATGAAGATTGATTTCTGAACCGTTTTGGGGGGATAATAGCTGACTTTTGTGTTGCTATGCCACCACACAGTTCACATTTCAATACTTAAATATAAACATGTTCCCTCAAAGAACAGAGTCACTTAAAATATGGCAGTGCTTCATTAATAATCGATTTACAGAATCTCTCATTGTGGAAACGACAGCCTCTCAAAGCTGTCATGACACTGTCAGTCTTGCTAGAGCAGGTAAGAATTACTTCTTGAGCTGCAAACAGTCACAAATAGCAATGGTTTCCTTGGAGACTTGGCAGTAAAGCTTAAAGCATTATACCTATAGGATCAGGGCTTTCAAATTAGAAGACAGTTTCTTTCCAGAGATTTATCAGTCTTTCCCAATTGATAAACTTTTAGCCCAGTCTTAGGGGGGAACCCATAACTGCTTGTTAGTGAGGAGGGGAAGCAGGAGACATGCAGTGTGCAGGCCTGTGGATTATGTCACCATCAGAACCCATCATCACGAGCAGCATGGTTTGCAACACTAAGGAGACTGAGAGCAGCAGGACCAGCTCTCATTAGTAAAGAGTCATCCTATGTTAAAAAGTTTCCTATGTGTTTCCCGACAGATATCACCAAGTCACAAGGCAGAATGATATTCAAAAAATGGAGAAAGACAATGCAAGTCATATTGTTTTTTAAAAATATGATCCCTCTGGTCCTTCATTATTATTTATATATTATTTGTGGAATCAAACAAGTTGGTGCCCTCTTAATAAGTGTAGAATTCTAGATGCTCTTCTTGCAATGCTATGGATAGAACTGCACATTTTTCCTTCTCCCATGCTCTGGTTAGCATTCTTTCCGGGGATGTGCGGATTTACAGTGGGATATGGATGAAACTTCAGTGCAAGATTATTGTCTCCCTTCTCCCTGTTTTATCTTTTGCCTGGGGAGGGAATTAGGGTCCCAGGGGTGGAAGTGGAATTCAGATTCAATGCAAATTTGGAGGTGGCAAGAAGCGATATAATTTATCAACATAAAGTTCCAATATGTGCCCCAAAACCAGCATGTCCTTTAGAAAAGTGCATTTGCCTGAAAAGTATAGCAGCTATTGGATTGCTAGCCTGCATTTTTCAGTAAAGGTATCTTTTAGCATTACCTATTTATAACTTAAAGTACTGAGTAACAAAACATGGGACAGGGACTCTTAATGCCTTGCATTTACACAAACTATAGTTTATATAATATCTTGCATCTGGAAGTGGTTACCAGGCACAACTTTTTACCATGAGGATTCATCTTCATTCACTACCTGTGAAAGCTTATTTTGTGTAGCAAATGAGGCATACTATGTGCACGATTTTCTTTAGATTATACTCATTTTTTTATGAAAGATGATTCAATTACATTTTATGATATCTGCTTCCCTGAACAAATAAAAGCACCTCGCTATTATGAGTTTCTGTCTCCATGATATTTTGGTGTTTATTTCATTCTCTTTGAGGGCATAGTGCTTAATTAAGATTATGAGCCCTGGAACCAGGCAGATATGGAGTTCAAATGTATGTCTAGAGCCAAGCTTCGAAGACTCAGATCTTTTGTCTGAAAATGGGGCTATTAGTCCCTACTTCAAAGGACTGTTAAGGAATTGAATGATATATCAATGAATAGAGAACTGAGCAAACACCCAGTATATAATGACAATCATTCAGTGTCTAGTGGACAGTGTTTTACATGTTTGACCTTCTTACACATTTATGTATTGGTTTCATTTACTCAATTTTTACAGTTTTTAAAATTTTCTATGGACAATAAATTAACTTAGTTTTTATTCATTCAGCTAAATTTTGACTAAATTATATTATTTGATTCAATCAAATTTTTAAAATTGCATGTGTCTTTTCTAAATGTTTGAAAAACTCAACCTATTTTAAAGTTTAATTTGCCTTAAATGTGCCAATGTACAGTTTATTGAATTAGGCTGAATCACATTAATAGTTTATTCTTTCACATATTTTTTGTCAATACAACAATAAATATTTATTGCTATGTTCCAGGAGCAACATGCTAGGCCTCTATGCTAGGTCTCCTAAATCTTTTGTAACATGTACTTATTTTGTACCGTTATCCTCATCATCACTACAGAATTATACTAAAATGAAATCTAAACTATGTACCAATTTTTTTCCTCTTAGATTTCATATTAAATTAAGTCCAGGGCAAATTTGGTTCATAACACTCCATTTGGCCTACATTACAAT
>SJYQ01030175.1:308157-339380 GCA_006410935.1 Redunca redunca
TTTTCTAAACATATATGTTTGTCTTTATAATTAAATAAATTTATAAATATAATTTATAAATTAAATTTTAATATGTCTAACACTAAATATTATCCTTTTTTCCAAATCAACTTTTCCTTTTGCCTTACATATTCCTGGCTATGTCTCATATATCCATTTGTTTAACTAATATCTTTTGAACGCCTATTTTATAACAAGATTTGAACGGGGCGCTGGAGATATAAGGGAAACAATTTCATTCTAGTCTTTGCTGTTGGGTCACAGAGGTGGATAGAGGCAAATAAGCAGCACTTAGAACACATTTGGTAGACCCTGGGGTAAGGCAGGAGAAGATGGTATAAGAATTCTTTTCCCTGATAATCAGGCATAAAATCTCTTAGTGATCTTAGCCCAGCCCTCTAAGTGTGTCCCTGTCTACATCTGATGAACAAGTTACTTCCAGGAAGTGCCTGTTTTCCGTCTTCACAATTACTTTGACGAATTAAATATGTCCACAATTCTTTGACAGTTCTCCCATTGAGAGATGGGGTCTAATTCCTCTCTCCTTGAATCTGGGCAGGCTTCAACAGAAACACCATTCTGGGGCTTTCAAAGCCAGGTCATAAGAAGGCTTGTAGCTCTCTTTGAGTCTACCTGCCACTCTTTGAGAAGCCCAGGGCATGTGACGAGGCTGTGTGATGTTGCTCCAGTCTAGCTCAGCTCCCCCCATGACAGCCGGCATCAGTTTGGAAGTGAACCTTCTGCACATCCAGTTCAGTCAAGCCTTTAGATGACTGTAGTCCTGGCTACAACTGCCTGTAACACCCTGAGCAATCTCAACAAAGAATCATCCAGCAGAGCCCAATCTGCCTACAAATCAGAAGTATAATAGAGTGTAGTTTTTAAGCCACTAAATTTTGGGATGGTTTGCTAACCAGGAAGAGATGCTGTTATAGACACTATCATAATTCAGGGGCTTAGCATCTCAGTGCTGAATATCTGATAACTCTTCTAGTCCTCACTTTTGTCCCTTTTGCCTTCAATTGTAGGATTAATCTTCTGAAACTGCTACAGTTAACATAATATTCCACTATTCACAGATTCCTTAGCCAGGCATTCAGGAGCTCTATTGTTGGCTACATTTCCGTGTTTCATCACCCCCATTCTCCCACTTCCTGACCCTCATCCACTCCTCTTCACAAACTATGAGCCCAAGTCCAATTTCCAGTCCTGACTCGACTTGTACTTGCTTCCCTGTTCTATGCTTTTTCTTACATTATTCCCATCAAACAAAGTGGACTTTCTTCCTATCTACCGATTTGAGTCCTATCTTCTTTCACATTCCAATCCTAATACCTCTTCTTGGGCTGATCATCCTTCTTTCTTGAACACTTGAGATACATATGGATTTGGTTACACCTGCCTTTGAAGAGCACTCTAATGTATGTGAGATACAAACTGTCCAATGTCAAACTTTCTATACACATGTTATTTACTGTTATTCATGTTGCTGTTTTCTTAGCTAATCTCATCTCACATTTTCCTCATGTATCCTCTCCTAGAATCCCTTACGACAAATGTACAAACTCCCAAACAACAGGATCCAGGCCAGAAACACCTATAGGGTTCCTCCCCATCCCACCATCCTGTATTGCCATGCCCAGGATACTTGTTAATGAGATTCTGTTGAATGAGGAAATGAATGATGAATGAGCGCTGTACCTTAGCTTTGGTGTTTCACCTTTAGCCAATGATTGATTAAATATGTAAGAAAATACTTTCCCGAGGCCATAAGCCATAACCACAAGTCTGGTGTGGCCAGCTGCAGAGCCAAAATTAAAGCTCTTGCCTTTACATTAATTAACAAATGGAAGAAAAGATCCAGCATGCCCCAAGCCTACTGAGAGATTAGTGGCTTTGCACACCTAAAGGAAGTCTCACAAAGTAAGGCACTCTATCAGTAAAATTGCAATAGGAAAATTCAGATGGCAACAGATGTCTTCAGGCTAATAACAATATCCTGACAGTGAATATCTAAGGGGGGCAGAGAATCAAATCATGGGACAGAAACATACCAGGTGCTGAGAAGAATGTGGTTTGAGAGACCTTACAAATAAACTCATAGTTAAGCTTTGTGATCATTTTCATGGTTGCCTCAAATATCACTGAATGTTGTAGAAAAATTTACTTAACTAATCTTTTATTATTGGATAATTAAGCTATTTCTAAATTTTACAGTATTATTTTATTTTTATATACCTATCTTTGAATTCTTCTCAGTTAAATTCAAAGATGTGTATACTAAGTCAACAGATATGCATATTTTAAAGACTTTGGAAGGTACAGCAGAATTAGTGTTGGCATGACTGATGCTGGAGTTTAGCTTGGGAAGAGAGAGGAGCAAAACCCAGAGTCTAGGTCAACCTCTTTCTTGGTTCAGACCCTTATCATCTCCTTCCCAGAGGATTGCAGTGGCACCTAAATGGTACCCCTGCCACCAATCTGAATGTCAGTGTGTTTTTCCTAACTGATATGATACAACAAATCAGGGCATATGTCTTCGTGTTAGAGTATAGAAGCACCTGAATGATCTGACTCCTGATTACCTGTCCAGGCCCAGATTTCTTCTTTTTCCAAGCTTCTCCTACCTTTACTTTATGCTGGGGCTGAATCTAACTGTTTAAAGTTTCCTCAAGCATTCCATGCCCTCCTCCAGGGGATCTTTCCTACCCAAGGATTGAGCCCAGGTCTCCCGTACTGCAAGCAGATTATTTTACTGACTGAGCCAGCAGGGAAGCCCAAGAATCCTGGAGTGGGTAGCCTATGCCTTCTCCTGAGGATCTTCCTGACCCAGTAATCAAACTGGGGTCTCCTGCATTGCAGTGGGATTCTTTACCAGCTGAGCTACCAGACTTGCCCAGGTCTCCATGTTCTCACTTATACTCCTCCTTCATTTTTACATTTATTTTTCCTATGTACCCACAGACGGCCAACTCTACTTGTCTTTTAAGATTTCAGCATCACATCCAGGAAACTGTCCATTCATCTAAGTTCTGTGGCAGAAAATAAAAATCTCCACCATGGTCCTTCCCATGCCATCATCCTTGTTTAGACTGTCCTTTAGACTGTCTTCCTCAATGGGTCAAGATCACCTTGAAAGAAAACGATTTTGTCTCCCCAACCCTAGTGCCTGGCACAGTGACCATCACACTGTAGGTATGGATAAGAGGGCAACCCAATAAGCAAAATCAGGAAGAACAATAGTGGCAGAGGAGGAAGTCACAATGGAAGTAGTAACTAAAGATCTAAGTGTGGGGAATTTATAAGGATAAGAATAAGATTGGAAAGTAGTATTTGAGGATTTGAAATTTTGAATTTCAGACATGGAGCAGCTCAGAAGGACAGCAAGGAAAAAGATATACTGTAAGTAGTGGGTAGCTGTGATTACAAAATCTTGGAAATCAAGGAACAGGGAAAGGTGAGCATTTGGAGGGTCATTAATGTGGACATCAGAATTGTCAGAGGTAGAGACATGGGAATGGATGGACAAGAGGAATTTAGGCTTAAGCTGGAAGTAGTGACAAGGACAGGATGGCAGACGCAACAAAGCTGAAGGTCCATTTTTGAAATGCCAGTGGGACACTACTGTAGCCCAGCCATAAACAGAGGAGTATACAAAGCTCAAAGACAGATGCAAGATCACCCAAATACTAAGTGGCAAGTCAAAGCCCAGGACCACCGTGGTGCAAGAACCCAGGGCTAGTTCTTCCTTAATCTAAGCAGGTACAGGGAACAAATAAGATCATGGTCCCCTGAAGGTAGGGAGCTAATATCTCTATCCCCACGGGCCCTAACCCAGAGCTTGGTACATAACAAGGGCTTCTTAAGCATTGCTGAAAGGGCTGTAATTGGATTTTTTTTTTAAATTTTTATTTTAACTTTAGTTTACTTTACAATACTGTATTGGTTTTGCCAAACATTGAGATGAATTCACCACAAGTGTACATGCATTCCCAAACATGAGTCCCCTCCCTCCTCCCACCCCATAACATCTCTCTGAGTCCTCCCCAGGCACCAGCCCCAAGCATCCTGCATCCTGCATCGGACATAGACTGGAGATTCGTTTCTTACATGATAGTATACGTTTCAATGCCATTCTCCCACCTCATCCCACCCTCTTCCTCTCCCCCAGAGTCCAAAAGTTCACTCTACAGATCTGAGTCTCTTTTGTTGTCTCGCATACAGGGTCTTCATCACCATCTTTCTAAATTCCATATATATGCATTAGTATACTGTATTGGTGTTTTTCTTCCTGGCTTACTTCACTCTGTATAATCGGCTCCAGTTCCATCCATCTCCTTAGAACTGATTCAAATGTATTCTTTTTAATGGCTGAGTAACACTCCATTGTGTATATGTACCACAGCTTTCTTAGCCATTCATCTGCTGATGGGCATCTAGGTTGTTTCCATGTCCTGGCTATTATAAACAGTGCTATGATGAACATTGGGGTACATGTGTCTCTTTCTATTCTGGTTTCCTTGGTGTGTATGCCCAGCAGTGGGATTGCTGGGTCATAAGGCAGTTCTATTTGCAATTTTTTAAGGAATCTCCACACTGTTCTCCATAGTGGCTGTACTAGTTTGCATTCCCACCAACAGTGTAAGATGGTTCCCTTTTCTCCACACCCTCTCCAGCATTTATTGCTTGCAGACTTTTGGATCACAGCCATGCTGACTGGTGTGAAGTGGTACCTCATTTTGGTTTTGATTTGCATTTCTCTAATAATGAGTGATGTTGAGCATCTTTTCATGTGTTTGTTAGCCATCCGTATGTCTTCTTTGGAGAAATGTCTATTTAGGTCTTTGACCCATTTTTTGACTGGGTCATTTATTTTTCTGGAATTGAGCTGTATAAGTAGCTTGTATATTTTTGAGATTAGTTGTTTGTCAGTTGCTTTATTTGCTATTATTTTCTCCCATTCAGAAGGCTGTCTTTTCACTTTGCTTATATTTTCCTTTGTTGTGCAGAAGCTTTTAATTTTAATTAGATCCCATTTATTTGTGCTTTAATTTCCAGAATTCTGGGAGGTGGATCATAGAGGATCCTGCTGTGATTTATGTTGGAGAGTGTTTTGCCTATGTTCTCCTCTAGGAGTTTTATAGTTTCTGGTCTTACATTTAGATCTTTAATCCATTTTGAGTTTATTTTTGTGTGTGGTGTTAAAAAGTGATCTAGATTCATTCTTTTACAAGTGGTTGACCAATTTTCCCAGCACCACTTGTTAAAGAGATTGTCTTTACTCCACTGTATATTCTTGCCTCCTTTATCAAAGATAAGGTGTCCATAGGTGTGTGGATTTATCTCTGGGCTTTCTATTTTGTTCCATTGATCTATATTTCTGTCTTTGTGCCAGTACCATACTGTCCTGATGACTGTGGCTTTGTAGTAGAGCTTGAAGTCAGGCAAGTTGATTCCTCCAGTTCCATTCTTCTTTCTCAAGATATCCCAGGGATGCAAGGATTCTTCAATATCCGCAAATCAATCAATGTAATTCACCACATTAACAAATTGAAAAATAAAAGCCATATGATTATCTCAATAGATGCAGAGAAAGCCTTTGACAAAATTCAACATCCATTTATGATAAAAACTTTCCAGAAAGCAGGAATAGAAGGAACATACCTCAACATAATAAAAGCTATATATAACAAACCCACAGCAAACATTTTCCTCAATGGGGAAAAACTGAAAGCATTTCCCCTAAAGTCAGGAACAAGACAAGGGTGCCCACTCTCACTGCTACTATTTAACATAGTTCTGGAAGTTCTGGCCACAGCAATCAGAGCAGAAAAAGAA
Organism: Redunca redunca; assembly: GCA_006410935.1. Classification (NCBI taxonomy): domain Eukaryota; kingdom Metazoa; phylum Chordata; class Mammalia; order Artiodactyla; family Bovidae; genus Redunca; species Redunca redunca. The sequence goes on from SJYQ01030175.1 coordinate 313,996, forward strand.
ATAAAAGGAATCCACATTGGAAAAGAAGAAGTAAAACTCTCACTGTTTGCAGATGACATGATCCTCTACATAGAAAACCCTAAAGACTCCACCAGAAAATTACTCGAGCTAATCAATGAATATAGTCAAGTTGCAGGATATAAAATCAACACACAGAAATCCCTTGCATTCCTGTAATTGGAGATTGAAATCCCTAATATCAAAGAATTTCTGCTTTCCTCCACAACCCACTCCACCCTACCCCTTAAACCTATTCCCTTTGCTTACCTCACCTCAGTTCAGTTCAGTTGCTCAGTCATGTCCAACTGTTTGCAACCCCATCAATCACATCACGTCAGGCCTCCCTGTTCATCTCCAACTCCCAGAGTTCACTCAAACTCATGTGCATCAAGTCAGTGATGTCATTCAGCCATCTCATCCTCTGTCGTCCCCTTTTCCCTCCTGCCCCCAATCCCTCCCAGCATCAGGTCTTTTCCAATGAGTCAACCCTTCGCATGAGCTGGCCCAAGTACTGGAGTTTCAGCTTCAGCATCAGTCCTTCTAATGAACACCCAGGACTGATCTCCTTTAGGATGGACTGGTTGGATGTCCTTGCAGTCCAAGGGACTCTCAAGAGTCTTCTCCAACACCACAGTTCAAAAGCATCAATTCTTTGGTGCTCAGCTTTCTTTATAGTCCAACTCTCACATCCACACATGACTACTGGAAAAACCATAGCCTTGACTAGACGGACCTTTGTTGGCAAAGTAATGTCTCTGCTTTTCAATATGCTATCTAGGTTGGTCATAACTTTTCTTCCAAGGAGTAAGTGTCTTTTAATTTCATGGCTGCAATCAACATCTGCAGTGATTTTGGGGCCCCCCCAAAATAAAGTCTGACACTGTTTCCACTGTTTCTCCATCTATTCCCCATGAAGTGATGGGACCAGATGCCATGATCTTAGTTATGGAGACTTAATTCTAAATTCAGTTGCTCGTCTTGTGCCCATCAGAACTCAATACACATTTTGTAACAGAATGATGGAGATTAGGTGTTTACGTTAAATTTTTCTCAATCATCAGCACCACACAATCCTATATTTCAAAAACACCATGTGTTAAACATTTTCTTTGGGCTAGTTGGAGAATGAAACAGTTAAAAAAATATATATTAAAGGTTTATTTTATACTATGTTCTTTTTATATGGAAAAGATCTGAATTTTGGTAAAAACTGAAAAATATATTCTGAGAACTAAGTTGGCTATTCCCTACATTGAAAGGAAAATAGAGAAGGACTGAACATTAAGGGAAGTCTGGTGGAAATTTATATCCCTTCTCTCCATTGTGCTCAGAGGTTTTCCCATAATTTCAGCCTTAGAAATCTTTATGACACATTGAAATCTCTATTTCAATGGTTTCAAAGTGTGGTCCCCAGACCAGTATCAACAGCATTAACTTGTTAGAAATGTAAAATCTCACTCCCTACAACTGAATGAAGAAGTTTGCAAGTAGGCCCAGCAATCTGTTTTAACAAGTCCTTCAGGCTTAAGTTTGAGAATAAATGCCCTGTCTAGAAGTACCAGTAGTCTCTTTGATACTGGCCTGAGACAATATGTGTAATTGTCTAGGTCTCCAAGCCAAAGGGATAGATGAGGAATAGCCACGGTTAAGCTTACTGTACTACAAAATTAAAATACTACATTAACAGCAAGGATGATACCTTATGAATGACATACTGTGTATAAACTGTAGGAACTCACAGTCATATTAATGTCAGTGTAGCAGTAATAAAAGCACAATATTAATCCATTCTTAACTTACAGATATTTCAACTTCTTTTATTATGCAAAATTCATTTTATTTTTCTCCCTTTATCCATTTTTTAGGATCCCTTTCTCCATGCTTTTATGATTCTGTACAAATTCACATTATTAAAATATACCTAGATCTTTCATGAATATCAAGAAGAATGAAATCTGTGTGTACATTTTCCGACACCTTGGTGAGGTAAGCATGCTAAATTGTGAAAACTTTCTCAAGTCTTTAGTTAAATTCTATTATGGACTCATTTTCTCCTTGGAATTGTCAAGGAAAATCTACATGCTATTCACTCATTAAAATTCCTTTCAATGATATCTAAATGGCCAATTCTCTACCTAGCTACAAAGGAAAAATGAAGTCTCCAAATTTGATCAAAATTAATCAAAACAGAGGTAGGTGACTCATTCAAAAGACAAAGCTGGCCTATTAAAAATGTTCCAAAAGAAGATACATGGATGAAGCTGCTGGAGGCCACTCTAACTTGTGTTATGATCACTTAAAAGGGATTTTAAATGACTATTTACATTAGCATTCAGTCAAAAGTACCTTCCATGACAGCCCCCAAATTACATGGAATATTTTATCTGATGCCTGAAATGCAGAGCACCTACATTCTTTCCAGGTGGCTGATTTCTCTATTGCATTTGACCTTTCATTTAATAGCAAGTCTATAATCATATTTTGCCGCTTCTTAAGCAAACTATTTTTGAAAAGAAATAGAATGCAATCATAGATTAATAAATAAGAAATAATTAATGGTAAGGACACCAGGATTATATTTGTTTTGGGCCTCTTGATTCAGTTGCAATTTTTTCTTTAAATTTTTAAAGAAGCAAAATTATGCCTACTAACTTTGTAGCTCTTATTTCCTAATTCAAATGTATGACTTAAATTTTTTTAAACCAATGAGACTACATTCTGAAAATGACTAATGTCTTAAAATTAAAATTTAATGTTTCAAATCTTTTCACTTATATAGCTACTTCACCACCCTTAAAGATCTGGTTTAATCTCTGGCGTGCTGCGATTCATGGGGTTGCAAAGAGTCGGACACGACTGAGCGACTGAACTGAACTCCTCATAAATGATAATCATGAAACTATCAACATATGCAGGAAAATGGTACTTTCTTTAAATCCCTTAGGAAGAACAAGTTTCTTGATCAGTTTTGGCTAAAAATATCACGGAAGGAAGGAATTAGTTCAACTTTCACCTCTCATCTTTGAATACAGTTATGCTAAATGACCATTATGTACAGCAAATCAAACTATTTTCAAAGTTTCCCTGTACCCATGGGATTACACAGCTTCTGATTTTCTTCCTGTCAACCATCCTTAATGCTCACTTTCAACTCATCGTGGAACAGTCTGTTCTAGGTAGATGTCTTTGCTTATCAGGCATGTCTGATTTGGTCTGAATATGGTGAACTTGCTGTTGTAAATCAGTAGTTTTGAAAAAGAAAAAAGTCCCAACTGGTATATTCTGTGATGTAGGATGAGCAGTTTGATTTAATCTAGTTTCTCCTCCCCATTTCCTGCCAATATTTACTTTGTATTTTCACAGCCAGACATACCCAGCAAAGCTAAACCGAATTGTAAAAATTACAAGATTCCAGTTACTAGAGTCATTATATAGTATTAATATTCATTTTATTATTTTATTTACATGATTTAGTTTTCACATGGATCTTTTTGATAAAATTCTCCTCAAGTCTTACAAGTCACTACCTTATCCATTCTGCAATCAATTAGGCTCAAACCCTGAGAGCATGGCCATCCAACATTGAAAACAGAAAGAGGGATGGGAGTAGAAGGCCCAAGTTAAATTACGCTTTGCTGGGACAGCTGGAACACCCTCCTGATTTGTTGAGCTGCCCATTAGTCGGTCAGCACCAATCACCTGTATATAGAGGCTTTCATCCATGAGCATGCGCGAATGCAACCCCACCCTATGGAAAGCAGGTGAAAATAACTGCACATCATGGCACTGCCTTCAGAGCGCCTGTATGGTAGAGTCCAAGAATAACAGCTGTGAAAACATGGACCTCGATCTTCAGTTATCTTTATGCAGGAAGACCTAGAGCCACGTGAATTTAATCTCCTTTCCTAAGTGTTAACAGCAGTGTAGAAGCGGGCGCTCTCATCCCTGTAATCAGTTGCACAGTGCACAAGGGCAGCGGTCTCTGGTGCCTCATCTGCGAGCTAATCTTTCATTTCATAGCAGATCTTTCCATATCAAACAACACAAATGACTTAATTTGCATGACAGGATTTGTAACGGGGCAAATCTAGTGTCAAAGTCGATTAAAGATTACACCAGAGAACTATCATAATCAGTCCTCTAATGAGCCTAAATAGTACATGTAAAGTCTCCCCTCTTTGCCATTCCAGTCATGTCTAAAAGGGAATGTGTTTCTTTTCATCGATGAGCCAGTCTTTGGTTTGCACATTATGCCCTGCGTTGAGCTAAAGTCATGTCAGTCCGGTTTCAGAGGGAGAGAAAGGGAAATAATAAAGCAAACATCACTTCACAAATGACATTGCTTGGTATAAGCCAACGTTTGAAGCCCTTAATTCTTCTAATCTGCAAAATAGTCAATGCTAATGGGTTTTTGCCTTTGTGAAAGCTGATGCATAGAAAGAAAAACTTTAATGAGCTGCCTGGGCCGTATGCTTACAGATACCTGTCAAATGTCTGTCATCTTAGCTATCGCTGAGGCATTATAAAGAAAGTAAGAAGGAAGGAACGACAGTATTTGTACAAGCATTTTCATGCTAAAATGGCACAATTTTCTTCCTGTCATAATTTCATTGTATCTGAAAGTCAGAAAAGCTTAACCCTTTCCCTAGCATGTCCTGGGTAGTTGTATTGTACAACCTTGGAGTGAATGGTTTAAAAACAGTGCTGTGATTTTGTAAACAGCATCTTCTGATAAATTTGTTTTTGAAAATGGAATTACCTACATTTAAAAAATGTGACAACAAACTATTTGAATCAATTGCTTTACCCCAGGGAGATCAGGAGCTTATTAAATGCAAAAACCTTCATAAAGTACAGGGCTGGCATGTGAATCAATTCTTTTGGAGTTCTTAATTTAATATTTCTTTGGATCTTTGTGTGCTTAATACACATACCAGGCAATAAGGTCAACAAACTCTCCTAGTATTACTCCAGCACCTGCAAGCTCTGCTATAAGAAGGTCACGTTAGCCTTATTTTCTGGGATTTATAATATCTCAGTCAAAAAAATGTACTGTGAGTTGAAACTTGGCATGAGAGAAAAGTCTGAGCCCAGGTTTGATTTGTTTTCCTTCTTTAAAAAGAAACATAAGTATATAGATAGATACACACACACATACACACACACACACACACACACGAAGCTTTAAGTTTGGGGTCAAAGAGCCTAGGATTTTAAAGATAGAGAATGAACTTTAACTCTTATGATTCCTTGGTGGTTAAAGCGATTAGAGAAGTGTAGCATTCTCTGACTGATTTTTGTTTGCCACACCCCTCATCCCCAAATTTTAAAAAGATGGAAAGAAAAGAAAATGAAGAGAAGGAGGGGCTCTTTCTAGTAGAGCATGAATGTGTTGAGGATACGTTTTCGGTCTTTCTTCTGACTTACTGTGTACATTAGAAAAGCTTCTGTATTTTTACTTTTCTATACTTAAAAAATCATGTTAGGGTAATCTTCATCACTTATGATGAAACAATAGGGATATAATGAATATTTGTGAATCAAACAAGTATGGTGTTTTACACCTATGAATTTTACAAACAGCACATAAGCTGTGGTCTTGTATCATTACAAACACATATTTTGGGATATTAAAATAGTTATGGTACTTCAGATTGTCAACTGAACTCCAACCACCCTAAACTGAGTACAAATCCTGTACCAGCTTCCAGGCATCAGTAAGGATACTTGTAATAAGATGGTCACCAGAATTGGCCATTTGTGACTAGGGGTGCTTAAGAGGCTCATGTACTCTGAATGCCAAGCCCTTCCTAGAAGACACGTCAAGGTTCAGCAAAGCAGAACCTCTTCAGTTTGGCTCAGAGTGTTGTAACATCAGGTCTCTGACTCACTTGTTACAAGCTACAGAGACCAGCTTGAATGAGCTCATTTGGCTGTATTGTCTCCCTGCAAATCTAACTGTGACTTGCTGCTGCTGCTGCTGCTAAGTCGCTTCAGTCGTGGCCAACTCTGTGCGACCCCATAGACGGCAGCCCACCAGGCTCCCCCGTCCAAGGAAGTTTCCAAGAGTACTGGAGTGGGTTGCCATTGCCTTCTCCAAACTGTGACTTGGGGAAGTATTAAATGCTGATGCTGCAGGTAAAATCTAAGGGCCCTAATCGGTTCTCCAGCCCCCTGCTTCTTTCTCTCAGAGTATAATAAGTCAAAACAAACTCAAGGAGAGGGCAAATTTTCATCAAGTGGCATTAAAATTTCAAATTAGATAAACCAAGCCAAAAGCATTAGAAAATGGATGGCTCTAGCATTCAGTGCCTAGAGGTGGCCAAAAACTGGGTCTCCAATTAGACAGATTAGACAGCACTTAAGGCCGGGTTCATTGAAAAGAAATTAGGCCGACTTTAAATTGGAAGTGAATTGTTTTAACGTCCTTTGGTAGAGATGTTCAGCTCTTTGAAAAGAAACAAATTCACTTCACCAACATAAAAAATATCCTCCTTGGGTCTTATTCTGATTTGCAAACAAGTAGACCTCTTCAGCGAGAAGTGAACAGCAGAGCCAGTTTCTGTGGCTGTGGGGTCCTCATTTATTTAACAAATATTTATTGTAGACCCTCAGTTTGCCAGGCCCTGAGCCACAGGATCATATTTTGTGACAGAACCCGCTTGTACAGCACTAATAGTTAAGTGTCCCTCAAAGTTACAAAGCTCTCTTTCTTTAAGCAATCCACTCTCTCTCATTTATTGAATATAAAAATCTACTAAAGAGATCAGATGTCTAGAATTGTTTTGACATTGCTGCTGCTGTTATCGCTTTGTCTTGTTCTTAATTCAAAAGATAATTTAGAAGCCTTAATCTGCTCCCAAGCCGCTCCCCATCCCATGGTACATGTTCAAGTCCACCCACTTTATCTGGAAATGCACTCATATTGATCACTCTTTCCTTAAATTTTAACCTAGTATTTATCAAGAGGCCGCCAACTTCCACAGCTGACCATTTTGTCTGAGCGCTGAATCCTTTACACCATGTGGAAAAGAGAACTCCCAGATGGTAACATGCAAACTTCAACCAAACATGTACAGTTACAAACATAATGTACAAACATTAGCCATACATGTATGGTTTTGATGCAAATTTCAAATGCTTTCCAATATGAATAATTCAGTGTCCCTGCCCAGTTGTTCCCATAAGGATACAATATGAATTAAAAAGCTATAAGCTGTGTCACTAAACAATACTCTGCATTTTCCCGCAGCAGTTGTGTGCAGATAGAGACATGGCCATTTGTATTTCAGAGTTCATTTCTCCTGCAGTCCTCAACTCTCCTTCCCCATGAACACTGCTTCTCTGACCCAGCTGCTATACCTCTGATCCGCTGCACCCCAGTGGCTGTCACAAGTCTCCCTCCTTCCCAGGAGTTGAACACACAATAGAGAAAAGGCCCTGGCTGGGAGGTTCAGCCGCCATTAACCCCTACCAGCTGTGCCTGTGGGGAGCCTTCTGGCCTGAATGTCCTTTCTCTGCGGCCGCCTTCATGCCACTAATCTAACCATTGTTAAGGAGGAATGCTGACAGGAGAAAAGAAATTTTTCTTGTGTCCATGCAAGTGTGTGTATCCATGTGTAAGTGAAGGAAGAGTGAAGGCTAATTTCTATAGTTGGCATGAATGGAGGGACTGGGAAAAAAACCTAGTTAAAATGTGTTTACTTGCTTAAAAGGCTCAGTCAATTTAAATAATTTCAGTAGTGTGTTCTATTTTTTTAGGGAGGAGGAAGAAATTAGTTACTATTATAATTTTCTTTAAATCCTCTGGGATGTTTGGGCATGTTTAAGACTTTTCAAATTCACTGCCAGCAGAAAAAAAATGAGTTGAATTTCTTAAAAATACAGGCATAAAGTTTCAGACACACAGAATTACTCACTTCTAATGGACCTTAAAAAATTCGAGAAAGAGAACTGGTTATACAGGTCACATTTCCTTCAGAAAAACCATTCACATTTAGTGCTTAGGAAAGTTTTAAAAAATCTTTTAGAACTGAAATAGGGTAGGATTTAAGTTTATCAACCACCTTTAAAGCAAACTGTAAATCTAAAAAGAGGCACTGTATTTTTTTAAAAAATACAAATTTTGCTTTCAGTGAAACTTCAAGTTCAATAAGGGAGTGTGATTTTTCTCTTCAGTTTTAAAGAAGACATATTCAGAACAGAAGCAATTACCTGAAGCAGTAACTTTGTGAACTTAGAAAGCCAGGCAGGTGACAATGATGACCACAATTCTAATTACAATGCCAAGCAAATATCCTACCTATTTGGAAAGTTTACATAATTTCAGTCTTTGAGGATATCATTTGTTTTTTCAAAAGCACTGGCATTGAAGAGAAACTATTCTTGCATTTAATGCTCCATGTTATCATTTGATAAAGTTCTGTAAAACACAACAGTTGGCCTATTTCAAATCAAATTAAGAATAATTCATGTAGAAATGTATTTTCTGGGCAATTAGACTGTATCGTAGTAGGGCAAATGTCTGATATAATAACGCTCTACTTTGCATCTGTTCCTATGTCTAGACTGCTGCAATTACTGGTGCCTACAACAGCAGCAGCAAGATAATGCTCCACTCACAGGTTTTAGCCATTAAAATTCAGCATTATTTTTCTTTGCCCCTTTATTACCGCAATCATTTGATTGTGATAAAACAGATTTAATTTAATGAAGTTATACTTTTCTAAATTTGCATATATTTACATATAGGGTGACTACAGTATCAGGTACACTGTTTTCTAAAATATTAGTGGTAAATACCCTGGCATTCATCTCATTAAGGTACAGTGTGCCTGTTAAACCAAAACAACAACAGCAACAACAAAACAGAAAAGCCCGGCTCTCTGAACACTGTACTTCTCTTAGCTACTTTTTAGACTCTTCCATTTCCTGTGAAGGAGATTATCCTAAAGAGGAAATGAATGTGATAGCATGTGAACTGATAGAATAGATGAGAATAACAATGCAGTTTGGATTCCATTCATTGCTTTAATCATTCAATCTACCATTCAACAAATATTTATTGGGTTTCTCCAATATGCAAGAAACAGTGCCAGGTGGTTTGGGAGGCACAAAACAAATCCTACACAGTCTTCACACAAGAAGTCTCCTATCTAGTATGAGAATTGCTGTGTTATATAAATAACTATCATTAAGTAGCAATGTAATAATGATATCTGTGAGTGTTGAGTTAAGCCATGGTAAAAAAGTCAAATCCTACCCTTCCCTCAACTCTCAAGGTTATAACAGTGATGATTTTCCAGCTCTATTCCATCCTTGTTTACATCAGAAGTTCTCATAAGCAAAAGAAGATAAATTCAGTTAAATGCAACTGAGAGAAACTATCCTTAATATTTCTCCAGATTATCTCAGCTATTTGGATAACTATGTTCCCAGGTTCTCTTGTTTTTTGAAGTGTTTAGAGAAAGATTATTGGTACTTAGAACACCTTATAGCAGAAATATCACTGAAGGATCTCAGTATGTGTACTGCTTAGCAAATGCTGAAGGACTTGCATATTGGGATGCTAATCTCTAGGTAAAAAATCCCCTTTCTCCCTTGTCTAAGAGCTACAACAAGAACAAGCAAGCGATTTCAGTACCTAGGGGATTTGCTCCAATCCAGTTCACCTCACTATATAAAAATATACTCAATTAACTCATTTAATAGTACATATAGTAAAACTAATAAAGTATTATTTTAGAAACTCTGTCTCTGCAAATGAATAGCCAGAGTAGAAATCTGTATTAGAAATTTAATTAATACAACAAAAAGAAAGGAAGTAAAGTTGTTTTAACTTTTGCGATATAAAAGGGCACATTGGTCCTATAATTTCTAGGTAATAAAAAAAAATCCTGAGTTTTGTTTTGGAAGGCTAACAGAAGTTAGAATAAAGAGTAACATGCCAAGACCAATATGATAGTTCCATCCAGGAGAAGAGTGACTAATAATGCCCATGGTATCTCTGTGCCTCCTGAATAAGGGCAAATTTGATCTGATTATGACACCAACTACAACATAAAGCCCTAATGTTTTCCTTACAGTCTGCAGAACAATTTAGACTCATTAGTTAAACATGCTTTCCTGCCTCATTCCCCTCTACCCATCTCCACGCCTTCTGCACTCAACTGTCCTATCCCCTTTGCAAAAGTGGGCTGTGGGCTTCTAGCCTCTGTGCCTTTTCCTCACACAGTTCCTCTATCCGGCCTTCCTTTCCCCGACTCTGCCTGTGGAAATCCTACACATCCCTCAAGGACCATAACAAGTAAACCTTCCTCTGATTCTCCCAACCAGGTCTACTCATTCTGGAAATTATCACAACCTTTTATTGAGGGCAGTTTGTCAGACTCTAACAAAACCATTCAAAATGCTGTAACTAATGGCAATTTCACTTCAAAACTCTAGCCCACAAAAATACACTTGTGCATAAGGGAATATCCATGAATGTTCACTGCAGCACTGTTAGTACATGCAGAAAATAGAAACAATGGAAATGCTCATCAAAAGAGAAATATTCAAACAAATTATGTTGTAGCTATATATTAGAATATTTACAGCCAATAAAAAGAACAAACTAGATTATTGTATAGTGTCAAGAAAAGAATGTCAACATATATATATGGCAGTAAAAAGTAAATTGCAGAATACTGAGTAGAATATAAATTCATTTTTAGGGAAGAAAGGAAGGAAAGAAGGAAGAGAAAGAGGCTATTTAAGCATATATGAGCACATGTTTATAAACGTATAGAAAATTTTAGAAGGATAGATGTTAAAATGGATAATGGTGTTTATCATGAAAGATGGTAATGGGATAGGATAAAAATATTTAATTTTTTAATATTTTGGATTTTGAGAGTTTTAAATAAATTTCCATTGCTTCTTTAATTATTAAAAAAGAGAAATTTCCCTCCATTGAACTCTATCATTGTTCACACTTATTGTAGTTTAGGCATGAATATTTCTGCATCTGCTATTAGACTGTAAAGTTTTTGGAAAAAGGAACCATGACTTGTTCATTTTTGCATGGCCTGCTGTATCCATCACAGTTCTTTGTAAAGATGTGGAGTTATTTACAAGATTGAAATAAGGCCCATAAATATCCTTTTGGTTGTGCTTGGCAATTCCTCTAGACTGTCTCTACATCAAGGACAAGGCCTAAATAAACCCAAGAGTAAAAAACAGCTTTTTCCAGGAGCAACAGGAACAGTGGAAAAGAGGGATGACAGGCACCAACCCAATTTCCCTCTCTGTCCCAGAAGATGGACATTTCCATCCCACCATTCTTAAACCTGGACATATGTACATGATATGAATGTGTGAGAGAACAAGAAACTGAAAAGGAAATAGAAAATTTGTTTTTAAAAAGAAAAGGCAGGAGGTTATTATCAAAAAGACAAGAAAGAACAAGTGTTGGTGAGGGCATAGAAAAAACAGAATACATGTACACTACTGATGGGAATGAACACTGGTACAGACCACTTACAGAAAACAGTATGGGAGGTTCCTCAAAAAATTAAAAAGAAAACTACCATATTAGCTAGCAATTACACACTGGATACATAGACAAAGGAAATGAAATCAGTATCGCAAAGACATCTGCATTCCCATATTCAGTGCAATATTATTCATAGTAGCCAAGGTATGGGAGAAGGCAGTGGCACCCCACTCCAGCACTCTTGCCTGGGAAATCCCATGGACGGAGGAGCCTGGTGGGCTGCAGTCCATGGGGTCGCTAAGAGTTGGACACAACTGAGCGACTTCACTTTCACTTTTCACTTTCATGCATTGGAGAAGGAAATGGCATCCCACTCCAGTGTTCTTGCCTGGAGAATCCCAGCGATGGGGGAGCCTGATGGGCTGCCATCTATGGGGTCGCACAGCGTCGGACACGACTGAAGTGACTTAGCAGCAGCAGCCAAGGTATGGACACTCCTTAGTGTCTGTCAATGAATGCATGGGTAAAAGACATGTGTTATATATATATATGGTGGTGGTTTAGTTGGTAAGTCACGCCCAAATCTTGTGACCCCATGGACTGTACCTGCCAGGCTGCTCTGTCCATGGGATTTCCCAGGCAAGAATACTGGAATAGGTCACCATTTCCTTCTCATATTATATACAATGAAATATTATTTAGCCTTAAAAATAAAGAAACCTGTCATGTGCAACTACATAGATGAAACTGGAGGACAAAGTGCTACATAAAATAAACCAGACACAGAAAGACAATCTCAATTATGTGTGACATCTGAAAAAGCAGAAGTCATAGAAGCAGAGAGTAGAATGGTGGTTGTCAAGGACCGAGGGGTTGGAGGAACTAGGGAGATGTGCATCTAAGGGTATTCTGTTATAAGAGAATAAGTTCTGGGGATCTAATGTACAGCATAGTGACTATAGTTAATAATACTCTACTGTATACTCGAAATTGCTAAGAAAGTAGGTCTTCAGTATTCTCACAACATACATATACACAAACAAATGGTGATAGATATATTAATTACCTTGATCATGGTAATCATTTAATGATTTATACATATATCAAATCATCACATCAGTTCAGTTCAGTCACTCAGTCGTGTCTGACTCTTTGCGACCCCATGAATCGCAGCACGCCAGGCCTTCCTGTCCATCACCAACTCCCAGAGTTCACTCAGATTCATGACCATCGAGTGAGTGATGCCATCCAGCCATCTCATCCTCGGTCGTCCCCTTCTCCTGCCCCCAATCCCTCCCAGCATCAGAGTCTTTTCCAATGAGTCAACTCTTCGCATGAGGTGGCCAAAGTACTGGAGTTTCAGCTTTAGCGTCATTACTTCCAAAGAAATCCCAGGGCTGATCTCCTTCAGAATGGACTGGTTGGATGTCCTTGCAGTCCAAGGGACTCTCAAGAGTCTTCTCCAACACCACAGTTCAAAAGCATCAATTCTTTGGCGCTCAGCCTTCTTCACAGTCCAACTCTCACATCCATACATGACTACTGGAAAAACTATAGCCTTGACTAGATGGACCTTTGTTGGCAAAGTAATATCTCTGCTTTTGAATATGCTATCTAGGTTGGTCATAACTTTTCTTCCAAGGAGTAAGCGTCTTTTAATTTCATGGCTGCAATCACCATCTGCAGTGATCTTGGAGCCCCAAAAAATAAAGTCTGACACTGTTTCCACTGTTTCCCCATCTATTTCCCATGAAGTGATGGGACCGGATGCCATGATCTTCATTTTCTGAATGTTGAGCTTTAAGCCAACTTTTTCACTCTCCACTTTCACTTTCATCAAGAGGCTTTTTAGCTCCTCTTCACTTTCTGCCATAAGGGTGGTGTCATCTGCATATATGAGGTTATTGATATTTCTCCCGGCAATCTTGATTCCAGCTTGTGTTTCTTCTAGTCCAGCATTTCTCATGATATAGTCTGCATATAAGTTAAATAAGCAGGGTGACAATATACAGCCTTGACATACTCCTTTTCCTATCTGGAACCAGTCTGTTGTAATCATCACATAGTACACCTTAAATATATACCATTTTTATGTGTCAATTTTACATTAATAAAGCTGGGGTGGAGAGTCAACCCAAGAGAAAATAATCATAAAATTGAAAGAATAGAACACATCTAACTGGCTCTCAAATCAATAAAATGTTGCTGTTTGTTTTTGTTTCTAATTCTACCCATCTCATTTTTTTAAACAGGAGAGTGAGCCATGAAATGGTTACAAGAACAGGTTTGCAGTCTTACAGGATCAGGTTTTAAATCTAGGTCTATTACTGACTGGCAACTTTGGGCATGTTACTTAACTTCTCTGATCTTCAGCTTTCTTATTGGTAAATTAATGAAACTACAAGAAAAGTTATGACCAACCTAGATAGCATATTCAAAAGCAGAGACATTACTTTGCCGACTAAGGTCCGTCTAGTTAAGGCCATAGTTTTTCCTGTGGTCATGTATGGATATGAGAGTTGGACTGTGAAGAAGGCTGAGAGCTGAAGAATTGATGCATTTGAAATGTGGTATTGGAGAAGACTCTTGAGAGTCCCTTGGACTGCAAGGACATCCAACCAGTCCATTCTGAAGGAGATCAGCGCTGGGATTTCTTTGGAAGGAATGATGCTAAAGCTGAAACTCCAGTACTTTGGCCACCTCATGCGAAGAGTTGACTCATTGGAGAAGACTCTGATGCTGGGAGGGATTGAGGGCAGGAGGAGAAGGGGATGACAGAGGATGAGATGGCTGGATGGCATCACTCACTCGATGGACATGAGTCTGAGTGAACTCTGGGAACTGGTGATGGACCGGGAGGTCTGGTGTGCTGTGATTCACGGGGTTGCAAAGAGTCAAACACGACTGAGCAACTGAACTGAACTGAACTGAACAACTGTCTAAAGCCACTGTTTTGAGAATTAAATGAAGCAGCATATGCAAAATACCTGTAAAATGCTGAACACATGATTGTTCATAATTTCGGGGTCCTCTTCCTCCTCCTGCCAGCAGGTCTATACTGTCCTCATGGGCCTCCGCTGGCATCCTATGCCACTATCATCCCCAGTGGGAGGGCAAGCAGAATTCTAATTTAGCCCAGAGCTCAACGCTGCCCCTGCTCTTCCCTTCTCTAATGCTGGCAATTCTCTCCCCTGCTACCTATTTAGCCCTCCAAACCTCCAACCAGCCTCCAGTTACCTTCTCCCCATCTCTTTATTTCTTCTAAAGCTCAGAAAGCCTTAAAACCTGATTAAATTAAAGGCCATGGGAAGCTGCGTTCAGGTCTCTGAGCTGCCTCTTTGACCCCAAAACAACTCAAATTCAGCAACCTGAACTCAGGTCAGAACTTGGGACTCAACACTGTTGTCAGTGATAATTTTGTACATTCTGGGTAACAAGACTACACCAGTTGCCTATAGGACCACTTGAAAGCAGTGATTCCATGGGAAAACTCATTTTCAATCTTAAGCGACTGGCCTAGAAGTGGTCTTTGAGAAGAGAAGCCACTTGTAAGTGTGGGGCCACCTGCGTAAGATTAATACTGTTTAAGAGTTACTAATTTAGCAAATTTGGCCTGCAGAACATCCTCAGAAACCTTCAGTTCAGTTCAGTTAAGTTCAGTCGCTCAGTCGTGTCCAATTCTTTGCAACCCCATGGACTGCAACACGCCGGGCCTCCCTGTCCATCACCAACTCCTGAAGCTTGCTCAAACTCATGCCCATCAAGTTGGTAATGCCATCTAACCATCTCATCCTCTGCCGTCCCCTTCTCCTCCTGCTTTCAATCTTTCCCCAAATCAGGGTCTTTTCCAATGAGTCAGCTCTTCACATCAGGTGACCAAAGTATTGGAGCTTCATCAGCATCAGTCTTTTCAATGAATATTTAGGACTGATTTCCTTTAGGATTGACTGATTTAATCTCTTTGCAGTCCAAGGAACTCGCAAGAGTCTTCTCCAACACCATACTTCAAAAGCATCAGTTCTTTGGAACTCAGTTTTCTTTATGGTCCAACTCCCACACCCCTCCATGACTACTGGAAAAACTGTAGCTTTGACTAGATAGACCTTTGCCAGCAAAGTAATATCTCTGTTTTTAATATGCTGTCTAGGTTGGTCATAACTTTCCTTCCAAGGAGCAAGTGTCTTTTAATTTCATGGTTGCAGTCACCATCTGCAGTGATTTTGGAGCCCCCAAAATAAAGTCTGCCACTGTTTTCACTGTTTCCCCATCTATTTGCCATGAAGCGATGGGACCAGATGCCATGATCTTAGTTTTTTGAATGTTGAGTTTTAAGTCAGCTTTTTCACTCTCCTCTTTCATCTTCCTCAAGAGGCTCTTTAGTTTCTCTTCTCTTTCTGCCATAACCTCATCTGCATGTCTGAGGTTATTGACATTTCTCCCAGCAATCTTGATTCCAGCTTGCACTTCATCTAGCCTGACATTTTGCATGATGTTCTCTGCATATAAGTTAAATAAGCAGGGTGACAAATACAGCCTTGACATACTACTTTCCCAATTTTGAACCGGTCTCTTGTTCCATGCCTGCTTCTAACTGTTGCTTCTTGACATGCATACAGATTTCCCAGGAGGCGGGTGAGGTGGTCTGGTATTCCCATCATTTAAAGAATTTTCCAGTTTGCTGTGATCCACACAAAGGCTTTGGTGTAATCAAGCAGAAGGAGATGTTTTTCTGGAACTCTCTAGCTTTTTCTATGATCCAATGGATGTTGGCAATTTCACCTCTTAATGGGACAGAAAAGTAGCATTTAATATGCCATATATCTGACATAAATTCATTCATTTCATTCATTCATTCCAAATATTGTTGAGCACATGCTATATACTCCAGACATATATCAGGTATGGGATAGAGAAAGGAGGACTGCCCTCATGTAGCTTCTTGTCTACTTGGGGAATTAGACGAGCAATGGCTGACTGAACCAGCAGCTCAGAGAAGACACTGATCAGGGACTGGTAATGGTGAGAAAGCGTTGCCTCTGAGAAGTGCTCAGGACTGGAATCTCCAGGGAGGTGATGTTGACAGTAAGACCTGAATGATGAGAAATCATCAAAAGAACTGGGAAAGTATATTCTAGGCAGATGGCCTAGGATGTCAAAGAAGAACAAGCTAGATTATGTCCAAGTCATATCTAAATAACCATTTTTTTAAAGAATAAAAATTCACAATTCATGACTTTCTTACCAAAAATGTTATTCTGCTTCTTTCCTTGTCAACATACATTGTTTCTGCAACTGAGAAAGCAAGAAAGAGACAAAATAAGGAGATGGTATTAATCAACACACTTGTTTTTCTCCCTGAAAAATTATGGTAACCTTCCAAACATGTGGTTCAAAGGGATGCTGATTGGTTTATTGAGAAAATAACTAAAGCTAAGCAGTATGGGACTTTTCTGATATTTTTATTTAGATGCAAAATATCTAGCTAAGCTATTCACTATCTCTGATAATAATCTGAAACTATTTAAATGTGGGTGTCTTTGTGTTTTTGCCACTGAAGATAAAAAGATATTAACTTATACTTCTACTGAGGATTTACAAATGTTAGTTGATCAATTTTTAAAGGCATACTAAGGATACATATTTGAGCAATAATTCTAATAACAAAACCCCACTCTCCTAGGTTATCAGTTGAAAAACGGCAAATCGCAGTCTTTAATGTGACACAAATGTGGAGGCATTGTGGTGAGGTGATGCCTCTACTTTTGTTGATGTGTACTTAATTCACAGCTCTCTAGGCTTTTACAATCTCAATTTACTCAGTGGTGGAAAGATGGAAGGACTTGTTTTGGCCTTGCCTCGGGTACTCTTTTGTCAAACCTGAGGCATGCCCCTTGCCTTTTTAGCCCTTCCTAGCTTCATGTAGAAAAACAAAACAATGCATTAATTTAGTCTTTCTTAACTTGACTTTGAATAATAGTTTTTAGGCCTCTTCTTTTTCAATATTGGAATTTTTTTTTTTCTGATGAGATCTTACAGGAATTCCAACAGATAAAAATGAGCTTCTCTAATTACAAGTTTCCTTCCCTTCCTAACGGAATCTGTGGTACATGGCTCTAGAGCCCAGACCAGTATACGCTTGTGATGCTTCATAGCCCACTATCACTATTTTCTAATGAAATAGAGCAAGATAGAAAAGAGAGCACTCCACACATTATAAGGATTCATGGTATTTTGTGGCAATAAACATTTATACACAACAAATATTCAATGTCTATTTAATGACACTAAAATCAGTTGAACAAGACAAATAAAAGTTCTTGTCAAGGTGGAACTTATATTCTAGTATGATATTTGTACATATATATCATATAAATACATATATTACAGCTATTCCCTGATTTCTGATGATTCAACTTAGAATTCTGCAACTTTACTATGGTGCAAAAGTGATACACATTTATCAGAAACTGAAATTTGAATCTTGAGTGTTTCCAGAGCTAGGCGATATGTAGTATAATACTCTCTCGTGATGCTGGATAGCAGCAATGACCCTGAACTCCCAGTCATCCATGTGATCATAAGGGTAAACAGCATATACACTTACAACCATTCTGTACCTACACAACCATTCTGTTTTTCACTTTCAGGACAGTGTTCAACAGGTTTTAAAATGGGCTTCATGTTACATGATTTTGCCCACCATAGTCTGAATGGAAGTATTCTGAGCATGTTCAAGGTAGGCTAGGCTAAGCTATGATGTTTGGTAGGTCAGGGGAATTAAATGCACTTATGATCTTTTCAACTTAGGATGTGTTTATTGGGACATAAACCCATCATAAGTAGAGGAAGATCTATATATGTATATGTATACACAAATACAAACACACAGAGAGAAAAATAAGTTAGGAAGTCACTAATATAGATAATCTCTAATTACATTCTAAAGTCTATGATTTAAATCAGATCCATTTTAACATTACTGAAAATTTTATAGGTCTGGAATATACTCATGTGTCTGTAAGCTTGATATATACTGTGCACTCTGTGGCATTTTCAAACATCTATTGATGCTATCAGCTGGCTAACTAAGTCAAATGACCAAATCCCTTTTGGGGAGTGAAAAGTTAAACCATCATTGTCTGGTCTGATCCACTGATACCACAGGAGAAAGGGATAAGGTCAATGGGAGGATTCCTGGCAGATAGCTCAAATGGGTGGCCAGATTTGTAGTTGAGAGCAACTGTAAATCGAATGTCCTCATTGTTCTATGAATTTACATAAGACAGGGCATTTCTCTGGCTTTTATCACTTTTCATTTCTTAACTCAAGGTCAACCTTCTCTTGACATTTTCTTGAGGCCCCACAGCTGGTAGTGACCTCTCTCTTCAGTGGTTGGCTCTTTGTTACAATTCTTGCTATAGCAAGGCTTGTCAAACTTCATTGTGCATAAACACCACCTAGGGATCTTATTAAGCTGCAGGGAGGTCTAGGGTGGGTCCTAGTATATTACATTTCTAACAAGCTTTCAGGGACCATGCTGTGAATAGCAAAATGGTAGAATACCTACATACAAACATAACCCCCACACGAGTACATGTGTACTCATCTGGAGTTTGTCACAGTGTTGAGGTCAGGGATTGTGACATATTCACCGATAGCTTGCTAGTGGTAGAAAGAACCATACAATTTTATAGACTATGATTTGGAAAATTAAATGACTGATCACAAAGGCTTTCTACATTCCAATTATTTGGATTAAAGCATTGTGAAATAATGGAGTAAATTCTAATGATTTCTGTCTTAAACATCATCTCTACCATATTCTACCTGAATTCTACTCCATCAACATTAATTGTGATTTCTATGAGAACCATCAAGATGTTTAAATAGGTATATAGCACCTAGTAGAACATAAAAACACTGTAATACTGGTATAGAAATATTCCTTTGTATGAAATATTTATTTCTAAAATATCTACTAAAATTTTTAAAGGGGATATATTCATTTTCTTCATAGACTCTCATTTACATGAAAAAATTCATCTCTAAGACTTCTTTAAATCAGAAGCTGTAAACTACATATCAGTTATGGGGGCAGATTCAGCCCCCATAGGCATGTTTTATATGAATGGTTTAAAATTAGTTGCCAAGAGATTAAAATAGGGTGATTTCTCTTAAAATTAATTCAGATTTCTTTTCTTTTTTTTATTTTCAGATTTCTGACTCTTCTTGAAAACTCAGAAAATCTTGGACTACTGTATTCTTTGTTCCTAAGTGAATTAGAAGAGGCTGAGGCTTCTAGACGCACTATATATTTTTCATTGATGTTGCTGTTCTCCTCTCCTAGGCTGGGGGTTTGCAAATCCTACATAGTAGGTTCTCTTTGTGTATTTATGTTATGATTTAGGTTGTATGAATTCACCAAACATATATCTTTCCCAGAATATATTCACTGCTTAAAAATATATTCAGATGCATTGCTTACTTGGCTATTTTTGAAGACTCCCGTATTTCATCTATCAGCAAATATGTTCTAATGATCAGAATAGTGATCTCCTCCATATCTGACTTCTCTTAATTGGTCAGTCCTCTCTTTCTTCATTAAAAGTACATAAATATATTCTATTATATATGCATTCCTATCTATTAAATGAATAAAACATCTAACAAAAATAGTTGACAATGACAAACTCATTTAGAAGATTGGTAGTAAAAGTTATATCATTCAATATTAGAAAGATTACAAGCCTTCATCATGTTTCTCCAACATAGATGATTTCATTGTAGACACTGGGTCTCATTGTGGTCTAAAATATGCTTCTACAAAAATAGTTTCCACCAAAGACTAGGCAACATTCACACTATGTAGGTTTGAATTGCAATTCTGTTACCTTTTGTTACAAATTTGGCATTTGTAAAAGTTGAAAAATTTATGCAATCTGAAGAGAAACCAGGTCTTGGTATTTGAAAGAGAATTAGTTATCATTAAAGACATTATACCCATTGTTGCTGTTTAGTCACTAGGTCATGTCCAACTCTTTTGTGACCTCTTGGATTGGAGCCCACTAGGCTTCTCTGTCCATGGGATTTCCCAGGCAAGAATACTGGAGTGGGTTGTCGTTTCCTTTTCCAGAGGATCTTCCCAACCCAGGGATAGAACATGCTTCTTCTGCACTGCTGGCAGATTCACTTCCCCATTTGAGCATCGGTATCTCTAAAGAGGGAGGCATAATAACCTAAAAAGTGGATATTTTCTTCTTTTTCTTATTTATCTGTTTTTGGACACAGTGCTTCTTCTCTGCATCACATATGGATTATTACTCTCTGAGCACTTTTTTCTCAAATATGATTTTATATGATACTTTGGTAAAGAAAATGTCCATGTGTCATTCAAATCTCCTCTTTGCATTCTTCAGCACAGAAATGGAAGGGTCCCAACCCGCAAACACACCCCATGATAACACATCCCAGCATTCACCTTTGGAAGGATGGCCAGCTTCCTGCTTATCAGATTACCATGAAAGGAAAGCTAAATGGCAGAAAACAATGCCAAAACAATTTTGATTCTTTCCCTGATATGCTTTAACTTGGTATCTGTCTGTGATGTGAAATATATAACCCCATTAAGGTGAAGCATCAAGGATTCAATAGCTAACTTTTCAGAAAATGTTGACACAATGGCTACATTTTGAGAAATCAAGAACATATCAAGGTGCAGATTGAGTGAAAAAACCAACAAAATGACCAACATATTTAACCCTCCTCTGGAGCCCTTTCAGAGCAACCTGGCTTATCAGTGAGCTGAGCTGCTAGGAACATACACTCTGGAGGGTAAAACAGACAACTCATTTTTATTCTAAAGTGGCTATAGTATAGAAGTGACTCTTGCATTCACTCAACTCATTGTGTCATTCTTAACTTGGGGAAATAACTTCTCACTCGCTCAAAGATAACACTCTTTATGTGAAATGTTACAACTAGGCAGGCCTCTGAAATGTTTTAGAAAAATGGTATTCTGAGAATTTTCAATGTACGGAGTCCTTAAATGGCTTAACATATGTATAGACTACAGAAGACTTAACATACTGCTATTCATTTGGGACAAGACACATGGTAAAATCTATGTTTTGCTGCAATGACACACAAATTCTCTATAAAGAACAGTCAAATGTATAATTAAAGTAAATGTCTCAGAAGTTCCTTTAGAAAACAGAAAGGCATGTGTCAACTAAGTAATACAGGATTCTACAATGTGTTATAAATTGTCATCAAGAACTCATTGAAAAGGAACGTTCACGTCATGTTTGATGTTGAATTCCTTGACACCATGAACATATAGCCGCAACTGTCCCCTGAAATCTACAGTTTTATTCTTTGAAGTCCATTCTTGATGGTACCATCTGACAGAAGAGAGCCTTATCTCAAAGCGTTGCAAATTAGGACTTCCAAAAACACTTACCCTGCTCCCGTATCTTCTGAAATTTTCTAATTTTGAGAACATGTCTCCAAAGTGGAAACCGTAAAAAGTTTCAAATTTTATTGTCGTTGTAATTACTTGTGATGAGAGTGGAATATCATTTTACTTATTATTCCTCCAGAATGACAGTTTGTGTTATAGGAATCCTTATGGTATACACTATTACCTGAATGTTCATCTGATCAAATACTTTGGGTCTCTTTCTGCACAATTTCTTTCCAGTTGTATGTGTTTAATAGCTGAGACCTTTTAAAGCCTGCACACGTGTACACAGCAGGTACTGCGCAGGGACACAGTATTTTTTAAAGTCAGTTTGGCTGTCTGTTTTCAAAGGAAAGATTTAAAAAATCTTCTGCTTCAGATAAAAGAGTAAACCATTGGAAGACGGGTATCTTTTAGAAACCATGAAGTCTAAGAAAGAAAAAAAAACACAACTATTAAAATGCACATACACTGCTGGCTGGCACTGTTGTGACAGCCAGCAGTATCAGCGTCAGTCAATTATCTTCACAAATGCCTCTTGTGCTAATGAGCACTCACAAAAATCAGCAGACTTTTCTGGCAAGGAGAAAAGATCAGTTTCATTGCTTGCAGAACTAATTCAGGGTACAAAAGTGAAGGCTCCGCCATCGCTGCCTCTTTTACTGCTCCTTTTGTAAAGGCTTTTGATGTGTACTGAAGAGCTGGGCCTGTGTTTAGGCCTCTTCATCTCCAGTTCATTGCCTGCCATTAACATACATATCCATATGAAAAGTTCGGTAAGTCACTAACAGCTGTCCAGAAAGGAGTTTGAGAAGGAAGGGGAAAAAGGACCTATTCCTTCTCAAAATGCTGACAATACTATTTAGCCCCTTTTGGCAATGATATACCTAACTTTTAAAAGCGGCCTTTCACTCAAAAAAAGGACTAGGCATAATACAACATTCAAACACATAGTGGTTTTTCATTTTGAAACAGTCATTTGCTGTATTCAGAGGGAAAAAAGTCTATAGTTACCAGATGCAAAGGAAATCCATCATTCATGATACATAAGTATATGACGGGCATGTACACACACACACACACATACACACACACACACACACACACACTCACTCACTCACTCACTCTATATTGTTTTTGCAAGATGTTAAATAACCTCACATCTTCCATTTAAACTAGAGGAAAATCCGCTGCAGCAGATGTGAGAGGTTTTATGCCCATTGCCTTCTTCAGTTTGTGACACTGACAGTTATCTACGGTCAATTTGTTATCAATGGATACTGCATTAGTAAAAGAACATACTACCAAAAATGTCCCTTAAATTTTGTCCCTTAAATGTCTCTAGATGAGTGGATGACAACTCCTTTCAAGAAAAGAAAAGAAGTCAGAAATGTACAGGTTATAGTTTGAACATGAGGGATTCGTATTACACATTTTCAAGTTGGATAAGACCATTTAAGATAGCTGCATAACTGAGTGATTTTGTCATCTCATCCAAAACAGTTTGGGAGACAGCTTTGTTTAAAACAAAAGTTTTAAACAGTTTCTAAAGACAGTGATATAGGTCAGCTAATATACAACTTACAATGAGGATATAGTTAGCTTTCCTTTAAGGAGAAGTTATGAAGGCCAGAATGGGAAGAAATACACAGATTTTAAACTGATGAAAAAGGGTGCTTCCCAATCATTTGGTCTGTGACTTAGCTGTGTCAAACTCAGAAAGAAAGCATGTGATGGATAAATGCTTTTCCTCCCAACCCCACCCCCACCCGCATGGAGTTCATGACCCTGGGGCCATCACAAGGCACACACTGCACCCGACTTTGCTAGGCCAGAGCAAGAAAACGGGGGCGGGCAAGTCTCTGTCAATTACAAAGATCTGATAGCACTTTTAAGAGGAATCAAGAATTTTCCTTTCCTCTTTCTTTCTTCTCCCTTCTTTACTCTCTCCTTTCTTTCTCTCCTTCCTTCTTTCTAAATCAGAATCACAATGTAAGGGAAAACTAGTAATTCCCAATTCTGTAAAGATTTTATTCCTGTAAGGACCCTCCCCCCATGCAGAAGTAGCTTGTGCTACATGAAACCAAGACTTTAATCCCACTTGTTGCTCTCCCCACCTTACTCCCCACCAACTTTCTATTCTCTTTTCAGCTGCATTTCTCCTATATCAGCCACTAAAAATCTTTAACTTGGCCTATTTTGATCTGAAAATTAAATCTTATTTATTATGCATCCTGTTTGTTGTCCTTGAAGAACCCCAGCATTCATTTAAAGGGGTCCAGAATGACTTCTTAAACACATTTCTCTCTTTGCTGCAATTAAACAAAGTGGAGCTGTGATTAGTCCTCCACAGGGGGGAAAGAAAAAGACACCCTTGAATCAAAATGGGGAGACCTGGCTGGGCATTATTGCCTCACAATGCAGGAGTTTATTGCTGAAACCTGCTTATCCCCCAGCTCCACACTCCATGGGAACTTCAGTCAGGTGGAAAGTTATTCTCTTCTCTGCTGAAGCAGCTTGAAGTATCCTAAGTCCCGCTAAAGCCCCTAAAGCTCTTCCTCGTAACTGAGACATTTAGGATAATCTTTACAGGAGTTTTGCATGAGCTTCTGCTTTTTGTTGCGCTTCGAAGGAGAGTTAATGATGAGCTTTCACTGGCTTCTCCTTTTTTAAAAAAATCTAAGCCAAAAAGCGCCTGTTTAAGTACCACCTCCCTCCAGCCCTTGGGAAACCACTCAAGAGGGCTCTGCTTGGCTCTGTGTTCATGACACATAATGAAAACAATTTTACGCTGTGGAGGGAAGTATTGGGCAATTACTGATGTAACAGCCACCTGCAGTAGCGAGCCCTGGCTGCAGCACTGTGCGGTTCATGAATATTTTATGGTGTGATGTTATTTTGAATGGCTGGGGCAGGTGAAGGGGGCCGCGGGTGTAATAAGTAACTCTGCTGGAGGCTGTGTAGCTGCTCTGTTTCCCCGCGGAGCCCCCAGTGTAACACCAAGAAGCATCCTGACCCCGCCTGGATCGACGCGAGGGCAGCTGAAGCTGAGGCAAGATGCTATGACAAGTCACGGTGGGCACCCTTTACAAACCGTTGTCTGCCGATTTTACACATGATGTCCAGCTTGAAAAGCCCCGGAATCAATCTTGTCTGATTTAATTTGATAAATTAAGTGTGGATAAGGATTAAATGAGAATTTTGTAATGGAGAAAACTTGTCCTTATTCTCTAATCCAGTTAAGATAGTATGGGAGAAACCCTATAAAATATAAAGCAATGACTTGAGAAGGCGAAGTTAAAAAAAAAAAAAGAGAGAGAGAGAATTGTTTGTTGCTTTGGTGACATTACGTCCATATATAGGTTAAAATGAAAACACTACTCTTGCTTTCTGGTTTTTGCATGTGAAATATACATAACCTGTATACACACATATCTACCATCATATGTG
>SJYQ01030175.1:339386-465276 GCA_006410935.1 Redunca redunca
CGTATTTTATAGAGGACCTAGAAATACAGGAGAGAAACAGGGTTTGCAACATGCTTATGTAATAAAATATGGCTATTGAGAATTGTTCGTGAATAGGTGGAATATTTTTAGTATCATTTCCTTTTTCAAATATTATTTTCCTAACTGGAAATGTCAAGACTTAAACTGAGTATCATAGCACAAAGAATACATATCCAGCACTTCAGATTTTATAATTCTTCCTACTGGTATATTTAAGATTTCAGGAACATATATCATATTGTATATGACCAAGATACAAACAGAATAAAAATTATTTCACATGACAGTTATATTTCTATAGAATGTAACAGTATGAACAAACACTACTTATCTAGACATGATAGAAATTCAAAACAATGCAATGTAAGACTCTATTAAAATTCTTTTTCAAATCTGTCTGTTGTGTGTGTGTTTAGAATGGCAGAGTGTGCTTTTGAGGAAGAGCCTGGGAAGGTTGTACATTAGACTCCAGGCTGAATAGCTTTGTGGTAGAGAACATGCTTAGAAAGATACAAAAGATTTGCAGAATCCTTGGACACATACTGGCATAAAGAACAGAGATCCTAAACAGAAGCACACAAGGAAAACTGTAGCAGACTAGACATTTTGAGAATAATGTGGGGCAACAGAGGAATTGCCAGAGTGACAATTTGGAGATTATAAAAGATACTGTTTAATTTTTATAAGCAGTAGTTTTATTGGTATGCTCATAACATTTCATAACATTAATTTAGAGTTTGTACCAAAAAGAAATAATGTGATGCTATGTTAAATTTTCCACTTTAACATTCACATTGTAGCAGAATTTTGAAGTACTGCTGCTTCCAATAGTTGACAATCCCATTTACACTTCAAAAATTATAAAATCAGGATGACAAAAATGATGTGTTTATACAGTCTGGGTATGAGTCACTTTTATCAAATGGCAGTACACTATCTAAATCCTAATCTTAATATTTAGTATTGGCATTACTATGTAGTGTGTACATTGAAAGAATTATCTTGGCTTGCTTGAATATGCCATCTATAGATAGGTACAATGGCAGTCCTTTTTAAAATATTGGTAGTTTCCACTAACAACAAGGAAATGATATTGATGTCATGTCATTGTAAGCCACCTCTCTCCACAAATAGCTTGAATCGAGAGAAAGGCAATTAAATACCAAGTAGTCTTAATATAGTTATATTAATAGAAATCAACATATATTCATGAAATTCCAAAATATTTGATTTTATCTCACTATATGTATTTTTTCTGCCTCATAATATGTTAAAGGTGCCTAATTTAGCAATTTTATAACGACTAAATTATAAACATGCAGTAAATTTCAGATTCTTGTAATTAGATTTTTAGCTTGAGATGTTAAACTCTGTATATAAACGACATTATTTTAAAGCCTGTCTTCTAAAAGAAAATTGCTGTTTGACAATTCTATAGAATATTCAAGAAAGGTAATTATACTGCTCTGGTTGTTAAAGATGCAGGTGTTGAATAAAAGTCATAGCTTCAGCTTTTGCAAAAAACTCCAAGGAGGAAGATAAAGGAGATGACAAAACTCCACTGCCAAATCTTTATCCTTAAAACATCAGAATATTGGTTGGTGCACATTGCCTCCCTCTCCTCTTATGGGTAATACAAAACTGATCAGAAGGGACATTTCCAGCCAACCTACCAACACAGAGAAGCTGTGATGAAAGAAAGCAGATTTCTCTGTAAAATTCGTATGGGACACTGTTATTTTCAAATGAGATGTTATTAACAAAATAAATTATAAACCATAAAACTGGAAGACTTTTTTTTTAAATCAAACATCATATAATAAAAAGGGGACAAAAAATGACAACAGTAAAAATTCATCCTTGATTGACCTAGTTTTACAGGAATACTTACCGCTTTTACATTCATTTATTTACTTAAATATAGGTAACATGCTTGGAGAAGGAAATGGCAACCCACTCCAGTATTCTTGCCTGGAAAATCTCATGGATGGAGGAGCCTGGCAGGCTATACAGTTCATGGGGTGACAAAGAGTCGGACACGACTGAGATTTCACTTTCACTTCACTTTCAGGTAACACGCTTAGAAGAAAATTTAATTTTGAGAATTACAAATTTAATTAAAATTTAACTAAAGTATTTAATTCAACACTAATGTATTGTAATGTTAAGAAATGTTGGACCTAGAGAAGCCCTAAATGTCATTATTTTATTGATGAGCAAAATGCTTTTCATGGACCTAAGGATGTAAGACCCCAAATGCATGTGTGCACAGGTTTTAAAAGAAATTTATGTCTGCTCTTCAACACTGGATGAAGACCAGGAGTGAAGAGATCATAGGTTAATAAAAAGACAAACCAATGCCAAGATTTTAGGTGTTGGCATGTTATTCTTCGACTCTTGGCCTTTCCCACAGATACTTAGAGCTGTGCTTGAATTGAAAAAGAAAAGGTGAGTGCCACAATATTAAAAGATGCTTGCTCCTTGGAAGAAAAGCTATGACAAACCTAAACAGCATATTAAAAAGCAGAGATATCACTTTGCTGACAAAGGTCTGTATAGTCAAAGCTATGGTTTTTCCAGTAGTCGTTTATGGATGTGAAAGTTGGACCATAAAGAAGGCTGAGTGAAGAACTGACACTTTCAAACTATGGTGCTGGAGAAGACTCTTGAGAGTCCCTTAGACAGCAAGGAGATCACACCAGTCAATCCTAAACAAAATCAACTCTGACTATTCTTTGGAAGGACTGATGTTGAAGGTGAAGCTCCAATACTTTGGCCACCTGATGCGAATAGCCAACTTGCTGGGAAAGACCCTGATGCTGTGAAAGACTGAGTGCAAGAGGAGAAGGGAACAACAGAGGATGACATGGTTGGATGGCATCACCTACTTGATGGACTTGAGTTTGCATAAACTCTGGAAGATAGTGAAGGACAGGGAAGCCTGGTGTGCCACAGTTCAGGAGGTTGCAAAGAATCAAACATGACTTAGAGAATGAGCAACTGCAATGATATTTTCAGTCCCTAAACTATTCCCATATTTTGAGAAGAAATTTAAGGAAAGAGCAAAAAAGTCACATAATTTTCTTTTAGTCCTGATGAAAACATCTCATATGATTTTTATATCCTTAATTTTACTAAAGCTCTTTTGTCTCTAGTCTTTCCCATGAGAATGTTTCCTCTTCTACCAACTAGCTGAAGCCCCATCCCTTCTATTTATCTTTTTTTCTCATTGCCTCCAGTCACTGAGCTCCTAACAGTACTTATTACTTCTTTAATTGATGTTAACTTACATTATTACTTAGTTCTTTTGAATACATGCTTAGACCGCAATGTAAATGGCACCCACTACAGTTGTGTAGTATGGTGGCCCCTGAATGCATGGATCTCCACTTTAGTATAACTCCTGGCTCTTTAAGGGCAAAGGGTTTATTTTTCACACTCCCACTCCACCGCCTGCTTTTTCAGTGCTCTTTCTATAATCGATGATCAATTAAAACACACCAATTTGAAGCTATTCCGTTTCTCCCCCTTTCCATTTATATACAGCAGCCTAGGTTCACAAAGCACTTTCCACAGATAAGAGCTACTTGATTCCCACCACACTTTGATGTGTGCAATTAGGACAGGGAATTAGGGATCTGAAAGTGGCAGCATCTAAACTTGAATTGTGTTCTCTTGACTCCCAGGGTGGTGCTCTTGCTACTCTCTCCAACTTCCTTTTCTCTTTGATGCTGAATCATCCGAATTTGATTTAAAGAAGTGAAAAGCATCTGCATGATGGCCAAGGCAGGGTTTGGGGTGTTAGTTCTCATAGGCTATGGCAAGGAGCTGAAGCAAGGGCAGTGACAAAAGGCTGCTGCTATATTGCCTTTCTTGAAAAAGCGAAATTGTGTCCGACTCTTTGAGACCCCATGGACTTTAGGAAAAAGCAGAAAATTTTACATACTACACAACCCCTCCAGACTCCTTTGTCCATGGGAGTCTTCAGGCAAGAATCCTGGAGTGGGTAGTCATTCCCTTCTCCAGGGGATCTTCCAGATCCAGGGATCAAACCTGGGTTTTCTGCATTGCAGGCAGATTCTTTACCATCTGAGTCACCAGGGAAGCCTCTGCCTTTCTTGAAAATGTGCTTAATTCTGTGCAGGGCAGGGTGAGGGGATGGAGGGAGTAGGACACCATTGTGGTTGATGGACCAGATGATTTAAGGGTCCTTGGAAGCCAATGGGTGATCTGCAGAACTCTGAAGCTTCTTCTCTGGTACTTGCACAAATTAAACTGGCTTTAGCTAATGATGAAAACATGTTGGTTATGATTTCTCCTTTGAAGTCCAGCTTCCTCCAAATAAGACTTCAGGAAGTAGCATGTAGGTGTCATGAAGCTGTTATTAATCTGTATAGAGCAGCTGGCCTCCAGGATTTACTCTAAAACTTTTTAGGGCAGAGTAGCTGCACCATTTCATGTGAACAACATCCTGAGTCTCCTACTCCAAAAATTCTAGTCAGGGGGACTCTCCTGTGCATGCCCCTGGTGGTCCAGTGGTTAAGACTTCACACTTCCATGGAAGTGGGCATGGGTTTGATCCCTAGTTTGGGCACTAAGATTCCACACGCTGCCTGCAGCAAAAAAACGTACTCTAGTACATTCTGTACTTTCTGGAGAACTCAAGTCTTCCTTCTCTGAACTTTTCACACTCTACCTTTGCTAGTGCTCATGACACACTGACCTCACAAATTATTTCTGTTTCTCAAACATTTGAAGTTGGTCCCTGCCTTAGAATATTTGCTGAAGCTCCAATATTTTGCCCACATGATGTGAAGAACTGACTCACTGGGAAAGACCCTGATGTCGGGAAAGATTGAAGGCAGGAGAAGGGGACAACAAAGGATGAGATGGTTGGATGGCATCACCGACTCAATGGACATGAGTCTGAGCATGCTCCTGGAGTTGGTAATGGACAGGGAAGCCTGGCATCCTGCAATCCATGGGGTTGCAAAGAGTTGGACACGACTGAGCAACTGAACTAATAGTAGTATAATACATTTGTTGTAATTAATGAATCCATATTGGCATACTACTATTAACTAAAGTTTATTATTTATTCAGACTTCCTTAATTTTCACCTAATATCCTTTTTCAGAATCCCATCCCATCCAATAAATGTAATAATATGTTACACTTATTAATTATGTTTACTTGGACTCCTTTCTGCTGTGACAGTTTCTCAGATTTTCCTTGTTGTCTGCCTTTGACTGCTGATTGCCAGTGCTGAGAACAGTGCCTGCCATGCACCAGGTACGTATAATATCTGCTGAGTGTGTGTAAAAGAATTAATAGCTTGAGTGAGGAATTCACTACCAGTATTATGCCATTTTGCATTTGTTTAGCATGTTACACTTTACAAAATGCATTCATTTATCTTATTCACTCTCCTGATAATTCAGTCAGGTGGGCTATAAGTAAATTGCGGTTAGTGAATTAGTTAGTGAATTGCTGAGACTGCACTTAGGTTCCCTGATGATCCTATTCTTTCTACTACCACAGTGGAAAGGATGGACCCATGAAGAAAATAACAATGGAATCAATTTTATCTCAAGTGGTGCGTAAATCAAATGACAAAAGTATCTATAATCTTCACTAAAACACAACAAAACTTGAATATACAAGCACAATACAGTATGTAGATAAATAGATGATAAACAAATAATTCATGCTTGATTTTAAAATTTGGGTCAAATTGATTTTCCAGATCTAATTTTTTCAACACCTAAACTTGTGTTTGTTGAGTGACTATTTAATGGCTCTTGATTATATATACATTGTTAAGGTTTAAATGGAAAATATAAATTATTAGCTTAAAGGCAAAAATTTAAGAAGTACCACAGTAGAACTGCTTTGGTAAAACAAACATGTTATACTTCTTAACCTGATAATGGCAACAGTTAGTGGGATATCAGTTACACAATTACTTTCTGAGGTTACAGAACAGTCAAACATTTAAAAGACAGAAATCTAAATTCTAAGATTTTTTAGGAATTACTTCTTTATTATGAATAGTGTATGGACTCTTAACAACTAGAAGGGACTTCAGTATTTTAATTATTTCACTTTACAGGTGAGGATGCAGAAAGTGATTGAGTAATTTCTCAAAGTCAACACCAAGTTGACAGTAAAAGTCAAGTCTTGATCTCAGGCATTTACCTTTCATTCCAGTGTTCTTTATCAAACTATGAGTTAAATACCTGAATCAAGGAAGTTTGAATTGAGTAGTTAGTCTAATACTAAAGCTCTGCTCTTTAATGTAAGTGTAACCATTCATTTACTTCTAAAAAGTGATGGATGAATTCTTAATGATGAGCAAATACTTTCACTTCTACCTATCAGAACTGTGTTGGATGAAAAAGGGCATGATCCTCTGTTGTTTTTTTATGGAAAACTAAAAAGGAGGAATAACATATCTGTGTCAAATAATACCTCTATTGAAATTTAATTCTATTTCTCCTCAAGAGAAAAATTAGCAATCTTTGTGGATGCTTCTGAAATAGAAAAGGTATTCCAGAATAATGAAGTATTTTAATACCAAATCATAATTGCTGTATTTGAGTGATACAACAATTAAAAATATAATTATAAGCAAGCAAGAAACATGAAGTGTTCTCTAGATGGTAAAGAATGGGTGGGACTTGACATAACTATTACCATCCTCCTCTACTGCAGGAATTTATAATGTGATAGCCAAGCCTTCGTGAGGCTGGTGAACGTTATTTTTCAGCTACATGTGCGATGTATAATGCCTTCTGACCCGATTAAGAAAGCTTATTTGAAGGCAAATGCTATAGCTCAACATGTTAAAAGGCATTTGGTGATGGTGAGTAGGTTTATGTAATAAGATTGGGGAACCCTACAAATTCAGAAAAAGAGAAAGAGGAAGATTTTTGTTATTAACAAATTAAGTTACTTCAGATTTCTGACTGAGCAGGTTATTGAAGAACAGTTTGTACAACAGAGATGATAACCTGGATGTGAAACAAAGAAACCCATAAAGAATGGTGATAAGGCTCCTGGGGTGATGTTCCGGCTTTGCTTTGTCCTATCAGTGGAAATGAATATGAAGGATTATCAAGAGAGACTAGATCATTATTAGGTGGAGGCAAGCCCTCAGTTATATAAGGGAGTAGCAGCCAGAGGTATGCTGTCATGGGACTTCTCATTTAATGAACTGCTTTATTCATAGGAAATGTATATTATTTTCTCATTCTAACTTATAAACAGATTTGGTTCTTTTTTGTTAAGAAACTAAAAGATGCCAGAAATGTCAAGGTATTTGCTTGAGGATAACATGTGAGTTATCTACAGATATAGTCTTGCAGAAACTGTGTAGTCAGATAAGTTAGTCAGGGAGTTGGCATTTATTGAGTGTTCTCCATGTTTATGGTTTGGAGGTAGAAAGAAGGCCAGAAGCATAGTTACTGCTGATAAGAAGTTCAAAATTATGCACAGATGTGGATGGAGACTGTCATACAGAGTGAAGTAAGTCAGAATTGGAAAACAAATATCATATATTCATGCATATATGTGGAATCTAGAAAAATGGCATAGATGAACCTATTCACAAAGCAGAAATAGAGACACAGACATAGAGAACAAATATATGGACACCAAAGAGGGAAGCGTATGGTGGGATGAACTGGGAGACTCAGATTCACTGGTGGTAGTTTAGTTGCTAAGTTGTGTCCAACTCTTGCAGCCCCATGGACTGTACCCCCCTAGGCTCCTCTGTCCATGGGATTTTCCAGGCAAGAATTCTGGAGTGGGTTGCCATTTCCTTCTCTAATGGTCTTCCCAACCCAGGGATTGAACCGGAGTTTCCTGCACTGCAGGCAGATTCTTTACCAACTGAGCCACCACAGAAGTCCTGCTAAGCATAAAACAGATAACTAATGAGAACCTGCTGTATGCACAGGGAACAGCACTGAACGCTCTGTGCTGGTTAAGAAGGAACATATGTATACGTATAACTGATCACTTTGCTGTACAGCAGAAATTAACACAACATTATCAAATAACTGAACTAAATTTAAAAAAGAAGTTTAAAATTAACTCTTAAAGATTAAAAAGCCATCTCTTCTGTGACTGTGTGCAGACCACTTAACTTTTCCATCTTCCCTTGCAGCAAGAATAAAATGAGAAAGATTTGCTCTTACAAGAATCAAAACATAATGTTTAAGACCATAGGCTTTGAATTCAAACCAAACTACACTTGATTCTTGGACAACATTTACTACTTATGTGATACAACCTTTCTATGGTGCCTGTTATGTATAAGTGTTCAGTAAATGGTTAACAGATTGATTTTTATTAAACATAAGCTAATCAGAGAGTGTAACTGTGCGGTAGTTTGAGCATTCTTTGGCATTGCCTTTCTTTGGGACTGGAATGAAAACTGACCTTTACAGTCCTGTGGCCACTGCTGAGTTTTCCAAATTTGCTGGCATATTGAGTGCAGCATGTTCACAGCATCATCTTTCAGGATTTGAAATAGCTCACCTGTAATTCCATCACCTCCACTAGCTTTGTTCGTAGTGATGCTTTCTAAGGCCCACTTGACTTCACATTCCAGGATGTCTGGCTCTAGGTGAGTGATCACACCATCGTGATTATCTGGGTTGTGAAGCTCTTTTTTGTACAGTTCCTCTGTGTATTTTTGCCACATCTTCTTAATATCTTCTGTTTCTGTTAGGTCTATACCATTTCTGTCCTTTATCAAGCTCATCTTTGCATGCAATGTTCCCTTGGTATCTCTCATTTTCTTGAAGAGATCGCTAGTCTTTCCCATTCTGTTCTTTTCCTCTATTTCTTTGCATTGGTTGCTGAAGAAGGCTTTCTTATCCCTTCTTGCTATTCTTTGGAATTCTGCATTCAGATGCTTATATCTTTCCTTTTCTCCTTGGCTTTTCGCCTCTCTTCTTTTCACAGCTATTTGTAAGGCCTCCTCAGACAGCCATTTTGCTTTTTTGCATTTCTTTTCCATGGGGATGGTCTTGATCCCTGTCTCCTGTACAATGTCATGAACCTCATTCCATAGTTCATCAGGCACTCTATCTATCAGATCTAGGCCCTTAAAGCGATTTCTCACTTCCACTGTATAATCATAAGGGATTTGATTGAGGTCATACCTGAATGGTCTAGTGGTTTTCCCTACTTTCTTCAAGTTAAGTGTGAATTTGGGAATAAGGAGTTCATGATCTGAGCCACAGTCAGCTCCTGGTCTTGTTTTAGTTGACTGTATAGAGCTTCTCCATCTTTGGCTGCAAAGAATATAATCAATCTGATTTTGGTGTTGCCCATCTGGTGATGTCCATGTGTAGAGTCTTCTCTTACGTTGTTAGAGGAGGGTGTTTGCTATGACCAGTGCATTTTCTTGGCAGAAGTCTATTAGCCTTTGCCCTGCTTCATTCCGCATTCCAAGGCCAAATTTGCCTGTTACTCCAGGTGTTTCTTGACTTCCTACTTTTGCATTCCAGTCCCCTATAATGAAAAGGACATCTTTTTTGGGTGTTAGTTCTAAAAGGTCTTGTAGGTCTTCATAAAACTGTTCAACTTCAGCTTTTTCAGCATTACTGGTTGGGGCATAGACTTGGATTACTGTGATATTGAATGGTTTGCCTTGGAGATGAACAGAGATCATTCTGTCATTTTTGAGATTGCATCCAAGTACTGCATTTTGGACTCTTTTGTTGACCATGATGGCTACTCCATTTCTTCTGAGGGATTCCTACCCGCAGTAGTAGATATAATGGTCATCTGAGTTAAATTCACCCATTCCAGTCCATTTTAACTCACTGATTCCTAGA
The DNA here is from genome assembly GCA_006410935.1 of Redunca redunca. Taxonomy (NCBI): domain Eukaryota; kingdom Metazoa; phylum Chordata; class Mammalia; order Artiodactyla; family Bovidae; genus Redunca; species Redunca redunca. Next base: position 349,259 of record SJYQ01030175.1, read on the forward strand.
ATGTCGACATTCACTCTTGCCATCTCTTGTTTGACCACTTCCAATTTGCCTTGATTCATGGACCTGACATCCAGGTTCCTATGCAATATTGCTCTTTATGGCATCGGATCTTGCTTCTATCACCAGTCACATCCACAGCTGGGTATTGTTTTTCCTTTGGCTCCATCCCTTCATTCTTTCTGGAGTTATTTCTCCACTGATCTCCAGTAGCGTGTTGGGCACCTACTGACCTGAGGAGTTCCTCTTTCAGTATCCTATCATTTTGCCTTTTCATTCTGTTCATGGGGTTCTCAAGGCAAGAATACTGAAGTGGTTTGCCTTCCCTTCTCCAGTGGACCACATTCTGTCAGACCTCTCCACCATGACCCGCCCATCTTGGGTTGCCCCGCAGGCATGGCTTAGTTTCATTGAGTTAGACAAGGCTGTGGTCTTAGTGTGATTAGATTGACTAGTTTTCTGTGAACATGGTTTCACTGTGCCTGCCCTCTGATGCCCTCTTGCAACACCTACCATCTTACTTGGGTCTCTCTTACCTTGGGCGTGGGGTATCTCTTCATGGCTGCTCCAGCAAAGCACAGCCACTGCTCCTTACCTTGGACGATGGGTATCTCCTCACTGCCGCCCTTCCTGACCTTCAACGTGGGATAGCTCCTCTAGGGCCTCCTGCGCCTGCACAGCCACCGCTCCTTAGACTTGGGGTTGCTCCTCCCAGCAGCCGCCCCTGGCCTCGGATGCGGGGTAGCTCCTCTCAGCTGTTCTTGCGCCATTACAGCCTGGCACTCTCGGCTGCTGCTCCTGACCTCGGACATGGGGTAACTCCTCTCCGCCGTGCTTAGTGCACCCGTCGCAGTGCCCACGCTCAAAATTCTCCAAGACAGGCTTCAGCAATAGGTGAACCATGAACTTCCTGATGTTCAAGCTGGTTTTAGAAAAGGCAGAGGAACCAGAGATCAAATTGTCAACATCGGCTGGATCATGGAAAAAGCAAGAGAGATCCAGAAAAACATCTATTTCTGCTTTATTGACTATGCCAACGCCTTTGACTGTGTGGATCACAACAAACTGTGGAAAATTCTGAGAGAGATGGGAATATCAGAGCACCTGACCTGCCTCTTGAGAAATCTGTATGTAGGTCAGGAAGCAACAGTTAGAACTGGACATGGAACAACAGACTGGTTTCAAATAGGATAAGGAGTATGTCAAGGCTGTATATTGTCACCCTGTTTATTTAACTTCTATGCAGAGTACATCCTAAGAAACGCTGGACTGGAAGAAGCACAAGCTGGAATCAAGATTGCCAGAAGAAATATCAATAACCTCAGATATGCAGATGACACCACCCTTATGGCAGAAAGTGAAGAGGAGCTAAAAAGCCTCTTGATGAAAGTGAAAGAGGAGAGCAAAAAAGTTGGCTTAAANCGGATTCGATGGACGTGAGTCTGAGTGAACTCCGGGAGTTGGTGATGGACAGGGAGGCCTGGCGTGCTGCGATTCATGGGGTTGCAAAGAGTCGGACACGACTGAGCGACTCAAGTGAACTGAATCAGAGAGTGGCACGTAAGTACTGAGAAATTTTTGACATTGCTAATATAAATAGAAGTTTTCTAGGCTAATTCATAAAACTGATACATTCTATAGGAGAAAGAAAAAAATTGTAATTATATATGTAAAATGTAAACATGCACATGTAATAACAGAGCTGTGGAAGCATGCTCCGATAACAGTATGATATACAAATAGCACAGGGATGTTCATGGCTTGTTACTTGAAACAGCAAAATTTAGGGAAAATTATATATCTATAATAAAAATTATAACTGCTAGCTTATTGAATATTAACTATACTCTAAGTTTTTTAAAATTAGCAATTTATTTCTCACAAAACCCCTATGGGTTAGGTACCATTATTGTCTCTACTTAGCTTATAGTCGATTCAAAAAATTATGTGTTTTACATACTGTGCTGAAATGTTGTTCAAGCCAAAGTAAGCAAGATTCAAAACTCCATCACACACACACACATACACACAGACATCAGACTGGGTTTTAAAAATATAACAATAGATTCTTACAATAATTCAGCTTAAATATAAGGACACAGAAAAGATTTTTAAAAATATGTCATTGAGATCCAAATAAAAGTCAATTATATTTCTGTACACCAACCACAAAAACAAGGAAAGTAAAATACTAAAAATCATTCACCTACGAAAGAATAAAATATATCAAGAGCTTGGTAGAAAATCAAGAGATATTTAAAAGTTCTATACTAAATACTACAAAACATTATTAAGAGCATTTAAAGACTACTTAAAAGAAATACCATTTTGATGGATTAGAAAACTGAATAGTATAATGATATCAAAATTCTAGAAAATTTATCTATACAATCAATGCAATCTCAACAGCTATCACAGCCACGGTGTGTGTGTGTGTTGTGTGTGTGTGTGTATGTGTGTAATTTGAAAAGCTGATTCTAAAAGGTATGCAGAATGTGAAGGGTTTAGAATAGCCAATGTGATCTTGAAGAACATAACTTGAAGATCTAAACTACCAGACACAGTAATGACTAATAAGTTGGTATTGCCCACTTTGTAATCTTTTGTTTAGGGCCATTCAGTCTCACCCATCTTTATGATGGATTGTTTGCTTTTAGTTGTTATTTTTTAAGAGTCTTTGGGCTTCCTGATGGCTCAGATGGTAAATAATCTGCCCGCGATGCAGTCAATCCAGTTCGATCCCTGGGTCAGGAAGATCCCCTGGAGAAGGAAATGGCAACTCACTCCAGACAGACTGCAAAAACAGACTATAAACCTATGAACAGACTACAATTCAGAAACAGATTGAAACACATGGGGTCACCTGATGTTTGACAAAGATGACAGTACAGTGGAATGGGGAAAGGATGACAATTACTTTTTTCAATATATGGTGCTGGGTCAATTTGATATCCATTTGGAAATGAATGCTGAACCTTTTATCTTACACCATTGACAAAATCCAATTCCTGATAGATTGTAGATCTAAATGTGAAAGGTAAAAAAATAAAGCTTTTAGGAGAAAACTTAGGAGCATATATCATGACCTTGGAATAGGCAAACATTTCTTAAACAGGACAGAAAAACACTAACCATAAAAGAAAAAAAAATGAATAAATTGGATTACATTAAAATTAAAACTTTTGGTCATCAAAAGACACTGTTAAGGGAAGGAAAAGGAAAGGCAAGGCAGAGTGGAAGAGATTATTTGTACTACATATATAAACAAAGAGTTCATATCCATACCGTAAAGGACTCTTGTGTGTGAGTTATTCAGCCATGTCCTACTCTTGGCAGCCCCATGGACTATAGCCTGCCAGGCTTCTCTGTCCATTGAGATTCTCCAGGAAAGAATACTGGAGTGAGTTGCCATTTCCTTCTCCAGGGGATCTTCCTGACCCAGGGATCAAACCCGGATCTCCTGCATTGAGGGCAGATTCTTTACCATCTGAGCCATCAGGAAGCCCAAAGGACTCTTAAAAAATAACAACTAAAAGCAAACAATCCAACATAAAGATGGGTGAGGCTGAATGGTACTAAATGAAAGATTACCAAGTGGCCACAGGAAAGCAGAGGAATGCACACCTTATCTGCAATAAACACAAACAACATCTAGAGTAATATAGTGTAGAGCAACTGAAATTAATCTACACTTTTGGTGGAAATGCAAATTGATACAATCACTCTGAAAAACTATTTGGCAGTATCACCTGAGCTGAATATGTACATTTCTTTAAAAGCATACCTAACCCTTTGTCTTGCAATCACAATGAATAAGTACATGCCAGCAAATTTGGAAATCTCAGCAGTGCCACACGACTGGAAAAGGTCAGTTTTCATTCCAATCCCAAAGAAAGGCAATGCCAAAGAATGCTCAAACTACTGCAAAATTGCACTCATCTCACACGCTAGTAAAGTAATGCTTAAAATTCTCCAAGCCAGGCTTCAGCAATAGGTGAAATTTGAACTTCCAGATGTTCAAGCTGGTTTTAGAATAGGCAGAGGAACCAGAGATCAAATTGCCAACATCCGCTGGATCATGCAAGAGAGTTCCAGAAAAACATCTATTTCTGCTCTATTGACTATTCCAAAGCCTTGGGCTGTGTGGATCACAACAAACTGTGGAAAATTCTGAAAGAGATGGGAATACCAGACCACCTAACCTGCCTCTTGAGAAACCTGTATGCAGGTCAGGAAGCAACAGTTAGAACTGAACATGGAACAACAGACTGATTCCAAATAGGAAAATGAGTACATCAAGGCTGTATATTGTCACCCTGTTTATTTAACTTATATGCAGAGTACATCATGAGAAATGCTGGGCTGGAAGAAACACAAGCTGGAATCAAGCTTGCTGGGAGAAATATCAATAACCTCAGATATGTAGATGACACTACCCTTATGGGAGACAGTGAAAAAGAACTAAAGAGCCTCTTGATAGAAAGTGAAAGAGGAGAGCGAAAAAGCTGGCTTAAAGATCAACATTCAGAAAACTAAGATCATGGCATCTGGTCCCATCAGTTCAGTTTAGTTCAGTCACTCAGTCGTGTCCGACTCTTGGCGACCCCATGAATCACAGCACGACAGGCCTCCCTGTCCATCACCAACTCCCGGAGTTCACTCAAACTCATGTCCATTGAGTCGATGATGCCATCCAGCCATCTTATCCTCTGGCGTCCCCTTTTCCTCCTGCCCCCAATCCCTCCCAGCATCAGGGTCTTTTCCAATGAGTCAACTCTTCACATGAGGTGGCCAAAGTATTGGAGGTCCAGCTTCATCATCAATCCTTCCAGTGAACACCCAGGACTGATCTCCTTTAGGATGGACTGGTTGGATCTCCATGGGACTCTCAAGAGTCTTCTCCAACACCACAGTTCAAAAGCATCAATTGTTTGGCACTCAGCCTTCTTCACAGTCCAGCTCTCACATCCATACATGACCACAGGAAAAACCATAGCCTTGACTAGACAGACCATAGTCAGCAAAGTAATGTCTCTGCTTTTGAATATGCTATCGAGGTTGGTGATAACTTCTCTTCCAAGGAGTAAGCGTCTTTTAATTTTATGGCTGCAATCACCATCTGCAGTGATTTTGGAGCCCCAAAAAATAAAGTCTGATACTGTTTCCACTGTTTCCCCATCTATTTCCCATGAAGTGATGGGACCAGATGCCATGATCTTAGTTTTCTGAATGTTGAGCTTTAAGCCAACTTTTTCCACTCTCCTCTTTCACTTTCATCAAGAGGCTTTTTAGCTCCTCTTCACTTTCTGCCATAAGGATGGTGTCATCTGCATATCTGAGGTTATTGATATTTCTCCTGGCTATCTTGATTCCAGCTTGTGCTTCTTCCAGTCCAGCGTTTCTCAAGATGTACTCTGCATATAAGTTAAATAAACAGGGTGACAATATACAGCCTTGATGTACTCCTTTTCCTGTTTGAAACCAGTCTGTTGTTCCATGTCCAGTTCTAACTGTTGCTTTCTGACCTTCATATAGGTTTCTCAAGAGACAGATCAGGTGGTCTGGTATTCCCATCTCTTTCAGAATTTTCCACAGTTTATTGTGATCCACACAGTCAAAGGCTTTGGCATAGTCAATAAAGCAGAAATAGATGTTTTTCTGGAACTCTCTTGCTTTTCCCATGATCCAGCAGATGTTGGCATTTGATCTCTGGTTCCTCTGCCTTTTCTAAAACCCGCTTGAACATCTGGAAGTTCACGGTTCACATACTGCTGAAGCCTAGCTTGGAGAATGTTGAGCATTACTTTACTAGCGTGTGAGATGAGTGCAATTGTGCGGTAGTTTGAGCATTCTTTGGCATTGCCTTTCTTTGGGATTGGAATGAAAACTGACCTCTTCCAGTCTTGTAGCCACTGCTGAGTTTTCCAAATTGGCTGGCATATTGAGTACAGCACTTTCACAGCATCATCTTTCAGGATTTGACATAGTTTAATTGGAATTCCATCACCTCACTAGCTTTGTTCATAGTGGTGCTTTCTAAGGCCCACTTGACTTCACATTCCAGGATGTCTGGCTCAAGGTGAGTGATCACACCATTGTGATTATCTGGGTTGTGAAGCTCTTTTTTGTACAGTTCTTCTGTGTATTCTTGCCACCTCTTCGTAGTATCTTCTGCTTCTGTTAGGTCCATACCATTTCTGTCCTTTATCGAGCCCATCTTTGCATGAAATGTTCCCTTGGTATCTCTCATTTTCTTGAAGAGATCTCTAGTCTTTCCCATTCTGTTCTTTTCCTCTATTTATTTGCATTGATCACTGAGGAAGGCTTTCTTTTCTCTCCTTGCTATTCTTTGGAACTCTGCATTCAGATGCTTATATCTTTCCTTTTCTCCTTTGCTTTCCACTTCTCTTCTTTTCACTACTATTTGTAAGGTCTACTCAGACAGCCATTTTGCTTTTTTGCATTTCTTTTCCATGGGGATGGTCCTGATCCCTGTCTCATGTACAATGTCACGAACCTCCATTCATAGTTCATCAGGCCCATCACTTCATGGCAAACAGATGTGGAAACAGTGGAAACAGTGGCAGGCTTTATTTTGGGGGGCTCCAAAATCACTGCAGATGGTGACTGCAGCCATGAAATTAAAAGACGCTTACTCCTTGGAAGGAAAGTTATGACCAACCTAGACAGCATATTAAAAAGCAGAGGCATTACTCTGCCAACAAAGCTCCATCTAGTTAAGGCTATGGTTTTTCCTGTAGTCATGTATGGATGTGAGAGTTGGATTATAAGGAAAGCTGAGTCCAAAGAATTGATGCTTTTGAACTGTGGTGTTAGAGAAGGCTCTTGAGAGTCCCTTGGACTGCAAGGAGATCCAACCAGTCCATCCTAAAGGTAATCAGTCCTGGGTGTTCATTGGAAGGACTGATGTTGAAGCTGAAACGCCAATGCCTTGGCCACCTCATGCAAAGAACTCACTCATTTGAAAAGGTCCTGATGCTGGGAAAGATTGAGGGCAGGATGAGAAGGGGATGACAGAGTATGAGATTGTTGGATGGCATCACCTGAGTTTGGGTGGACTCCGGGAGTTGGTGATGGATAGGGAGGCCTGGCGTGCTGCAGTTCATGGGGTTGCAAAGAGTGGACAAGACTGAGCGACTGAACTGAACTGAACATATGTCACTTACACAGAGATGATGATACACTTTGCAGTGAGACACTGAAAATTTAATAGGCCTACCTGTGCAATACTAGGACTCCAATTAAACAACACCTTGAACATTTCTTGTAAGCCTGTCCTGCCCTGCAAAAACAACATTATCTCTGACTTTTGCAATGCTGATATCTGAAAACAGATCATGACATTTGTGGATATGGTAATCATGTCAGAAAGTTGAACTTTCCCACCATGAATAGATGAATCAACTAATGTGAACTCAGAAATCCTGAGGGTTATTTCCCACTCAAACAACCTCTTGGTTTTTGGTTTTCATGAGTCTTTTGAAGTCTGAATTTTTTCTTATCACTTTGCAAATAAATGTCTTTTCTTCTTCAAAATCTATAAGTCTTCTTTTGACAGTCCTGTGCTATGCTGTGCTGTGCTTAGCTGCTTACTCAGGTCTGACTCTATGCGACCCCATGGACTGTATCCTGCCATGCTCTTCTGTCCATGGAATTCTTCAGGCAAGAATACTAGAGTGGATTGCATGTTCTCCTCCAGGGAATCTTCCAAACTCAGTGATCAAACCCAGGTCTCCTGCATTGCAGGCAGATTCTTTACCATCTGAGCCACTAGGGAAGTCTGAGAATACTACAATGGGTAGCCTAGCTCTTCTCCAGGGGATCTTCCCAACCCAGGAAACAAACCGGGGGTCTCCTGCATTGCGGACGGATTCTTTATTAGCTGAGCTACCAGGGAAGCCCTTTGACAATCTTAAGACACAGTAATTCTGCTCCTAGTTATATACCCAAAACATGAATGCATATGTTTAATAGACATACATTAATGTGTTCAGAGGAGAACATGAATAAATGAACTGTAGTATCAAATGGATAGAATAGAATGAAAAAAATGAACTGTCACAGACATATTCAGTGGAATACTATATAACATGAGAATGAACGTGTTATCGTTGCATGTAACAACACAGATCCATCTCACAACATAATTTTGAGCAAAAGAGGCCAGACACACAAAATACTTACTTTATAATTCCATTTATATATATAAAGTTCTAAAATAAAAGAATTTATCTATGGTACAAGATGTCAGGATGGTGACATATGGTTATCTTTAGAGGTGGATAATGATTAGCTTGAGTAATTCATATGTGCTGATAAGTCTTGCTTGACCCACACGTTGGTTAAACGGATGTACTCACTTTCTGAAAATCCATGAAAGTTTACATTTAAGATCTGTGCACTTTCTTGTAAGTATGTCATTTTAAAAATAAAATCCATTTTAAATGAAAAGGAGACAAACTGATGATGGAAAGATGAAAGCATATAACATAACAGGTTGGTGAGGAGCAGCCCAGTGCCCATCTCTGACTGTGAATGATACTGGTCTCACCTGTGTGGAGAACAGAAGCTGTGTGTATGAAAGAAAAATAAGCTGAACAAATTTTTTAGAGTCTTATTTCCCTCAAACCTGATAAGAGTTTGGCCAGGGATAATACAGATGGGTATAGAGACTGGTTTTCATCTGAAATAGGAGAAATATAGAATTAATCAACAAGGATGAGAAGAGACTTGGCCTATAGTGAGAGGAAGGCAAAGGAGAGTCATTTTGTTCAGTCATGATTCTAGCCTTTCCCAAGGGTTGATGAACAAGATATTTTCAGCTGCATTCTTTTCTCTTCCAATTTGGCTCATGATTCAATTGATTAGTTTAACACAGCTAAAAATGTCATGTATGCAATATCCTTAAATGATGGGTGTGAATGTAGCCAAAGCAGGTTAACAACTGCCAGTCCATTTGCTGGAGCTTCCTGATTATAATATGCAAATGTTTGAATCAAATAGTATCTAGTATTTAATGATCAGCTCCTGTATACTCAGACATTGGGAAAACAGAAAAACAAGATATTAGGTCCTCAGAAGAGTTGACACATACATGGCAACATAAGGCTACTACATAGAAAACTATGGTGTGGGTGTGAGATGACATTCCAGTGTCTACCCTGTGTAAAGAACTAACACCAGCACCCAGCAAAGGATCTCAGCTGTGTGAACGGACTGTGAGGTACAGCACCAGGAAATATCCGAGAGAATTTTCTTGATAACACCTCTGAAACTGCATATATCCTTGTTATAGTCATACTTAGACCATTCATGGTATCAAACCTAAGTTTTTGCATAGTTGTGAGGACTACTTATTATTTTCCAACATATTCAGGAAAGATACCAGCATGATGACCTTAAATAACAAAACCTATGCATCATGGAACATGAATGACTCCAGATACTGGAACTCATCTTGACCCAATCATGCTGACAGTTTTTACATGAAATGGAAGGTCAGTAACACTTTGGAGCCCTATGGACACATCTTGCTAATCATAACACAGAAAGAAGATATGCTCACTCGCTCACTGGCTGGCACAAACTATGAGAATCAAGACAGTGCAAAAATAAGTAAATTTCCCTCTCAGAACCAACAAAGCAATTATCAGATGTGGAGTTCAGCTTGTGAGTGAGCATCTGGGTTTTAGTACAATGGTGTGAAACAAAAATTATGAAGATGGATTCACAAGCAGATATAAGGATCACAAGAGATTGACAAAAATATTTGGGAAGAGTCACTGTGAGAAAACACTAGACTGTCTTTTAGTTGAGGGACTCCGAGCATCAAAATTGAAGGCATTAATGTAAATCTCACCCCATTCACTCCCTCAGCAGATATTCACTGAGACTGAAGTGCCTGGAATAGGGTGAGTCCTTTGTGCAGGGTTGCTGGCCAGGCCACCCTGCAGGCCTAGAAAGTGAGAAGGAGGGTCACTGAGAAAATGGAGGTGAGCAACAACAGCACAGCTTCAAGAAACTTTGGACACGCTGGTTACATAACACTGGGGAATATACTTGACTTCTAGGGTCACTGTTAAACGTATAAACAACAACGGTCTTCAAAGGTTCTTGGGGAAGCCCTATAGCCTCTGATGTATATAATGGATGCACTGGAGTCAAGGGAGAAAGACAGTTAGAAAAATTATGTACAGTCAGCATTGCCCTCATATTGATAACATGTCTGAGAACAGCTGATCCAAACATACTCCTTAGCTCTACCCCAACACTTCTCACAGTGCACTAAAATACCTTTACCAATGCAGCACATTTAGAGTCACTACAGAGGCCTCATATTTCAGTGGAAAGAACCCAGACTCAGAGTTTGAAGACTTGAGTTCAGGTCTGTCAAAATCAAGTAAGACTTAGATGAGCTACCAGCATCTCAGGTTCTTATCTGTAACCAGAAGTATAATAATAAGATCACAGAGTGATAGCAATAATGACACAAGATCGATACCTACAAAAACGCTTTGTTCATTCCAAAACATAACAGAAATATTTGTCATTAGAATTTATTCATCCTGAACCAAATCCAGCCTCAACATATTTAAGAGTATTCTCTTAAATACCTGCTACTATACATATATCTTTTATATCCTCTCTTTTCCTAAGCATTGACAGTGAAGAAGAGCTGACCAGCATCTATAGATGAAGCATCTGATTCTGGCTTCTCTCCATAAGGACAAATTAATTCTCAGTTTTTTGGTTCAGGTGCTGTGTTTATCCAGTGCCTTGTGCTCAAGTTCAGGGCATGATTCCATTCAGCCCTAAGCAATTCACATTAGACATATTCGAGCCACACCCCGTTCACTCACCTCTGTTTCCGATGGAGCCTGTGGCCATTCTTGACTCATCATGCAGTGTTTTCAAGTGAGAAGAAGGAGGGCAGCAGCAAGACTGTTCCTTGTGACAGTGGCCAAAGATCACAGCAGTTCAATGTGGTACTGACAACCAGTTTTCTGTGGGTCATACTTCTCTAATCACGTATATTCCTCTAAGTTTCTCCAGGTTTTTTTCTTTTTCTGAGAGTGTATGAGTTCAGTTCAGTTCAGTCGCTCAGTCATGTCCGACTCTTTGCGACCCCATGAATCACAGCACGCCAGGCCTCTCTGTCCATCACCAACTCCTGGAGTTCATTCAAACTCACGTCCATCGAGACCGTGATGCCATCCAGCCATCTCACCCTCTGTCGTCCCCTTCTCCTGCCCACAATCCCTTCCAGCATCAGAGTCTTTTTCAAAGAGTCAATTCTTCACATGAGGTGGCCAAAATACTGGAGTTTCAGCTTTAGCATCATTCCTTCCAATGAACACCCAGGACTGATCTCCTTTAGGATGGACTGATTGGATCTCCTTGCAGTCCAAGGGACTCTCAAGAGTCTTCTCCAACACCACAGTTCAAAAGCATCAATTCTTCGACACTCAGCCTTCTTCACAGTCCAACTCTCACATCCATACTTGACCCCTGGAAAAACCATAGCCTTGACTAGATGGACCTTTGTTGGCAAAGTAATGTCTCTGCTTTTGAATATGCTATCTAGGTTGGTCATAACTTTCCTTCCAAGGAGTAAGCTGCTGCTGCTGCTGCTAAGTCGCTTCAGTCGTGTCCGACTCTGTGTGACACCATAGATGGCAGCCCACTAGGCTCCTTCATCCTTGGGAGTCTCCAGGCAAGGAGTAAGCTACTACTTGTCAAAAATGAATCACCTGTCTCTGAAAGCAAGGTACACACAGACAGTGCAACTTATAATGATCCTTGTATTTTTTACTACAAAATGATTGGAATGCAAAGAGCAGAACTCCATAGATGGTTTAAACCAAGGATGAATGAACAGTGATTGCTAGGCCATCATGGCCTGCAGTTTTATATAAGACTTATGATCATTATTCCCAAGGTCAAAGCAAAAGAATTCAAGAGAGAAAAGGCTCCCAAGTGTTCCATGTCATTTATAAGGAAGATGGTGCCAGGGATGTTCCACCATACGGAACTGAGTCCTGGCATCTGGCTCTTATGAGAAATAAATGGCATCTGGGCTGACATTCACTGGGTGTATTTATTTCCTACTCCTGTTGTAACAAACTGTCACAAACTTAGAGGCTTAAAACAAATTTTTTCTCTTACAGTTCTGAAGGTCAGAAGTTAAAAATTAGTCTTAAAAGGCTAAAATCAAAATGCTGGCAAGTCTGATTCCTTATAGAGTCCAGGGAGAATCAATTCCATGGCTCTACCAGCTTCTAAAGACTATCTATCATCATTCCTTGGCTTGTGGTATATCACTGCAATCTCTGCTTCTGTAGTCACACTGCCTTCTCTTACTAACTTTGATCTCCTGCCTCTCTTTTATAAGGACACTTCTGGTTACATGAGCCCACCCAGACAATTCAGAATAATCTACCCATTTCAAAATCCTCCATTTAATCACATCTGCAAAGTCCCTTTTGCCATATTAGATGACATTCACAGATTCTTGAGATTAAGATGTGGATCTTGGGCACCATTACTCCCATTATTGACTCCTGGTTCAAACTGTCCTGCCTAGCTAGGGATGTGAGAAATCTTCTAGTCAGAGGGGGAAAAAAGCTAAGAATGGCTTAAATTGACAGGCAGTAACCACAGTTTTCTCTTTGCTTTATCCCAGTATCTTAAATAGTTCATAACACAATAGGTACTCAAAATAACAAAGCTTGCTAGTTGTCCCCTGATATGCTTTTTATACTTTGCCCTTTGTTAACAGAATGCCCTGGTTTTGTTGTGTGCAAAGCTGCTCACCATTAGGTGTTTTCAAGTTCTGGCTAATAGGAGCAAGAGCGAAGCTCACAACTTTCAGACTGTGCTCCTAGAGTGAAACAGAGGACCCTTTCTCCCTTCCTCTTTCCCTTCCTGCTGGCTGGAATTAAGATGTGATAATAGGAACAAAATGATTGAATCAGACTGTGAGATGGAAGCCATGAGCTGAGGACCAACAAGAAGATAGATGGAGCCTGGGTCCTAGGCATGGTGGAACTATTCTATCAGCCTGGGACCATTTGTGCCCAGACACTTAAAGACAATTGAATTAGAAAGGAATAAACTTCTGTCTTGCTTGGGCCTTTGTTATAGAAGCCAAACTCCTTTGTTAGGATAGCCAAACTATTCTAACGTAATTCTCAATGTATGAACTTGATATTGGAACGAACTATTTCTCTCCACAGCTTTGACACTAAATGGATATATGATCTCACATAGATCAGTGTGCCTCTCTGAACCTTGGTTCCTTTAGCGGAAAAATAGAAATGATAATAATACAGACCTCATGTGCTGCAAATATTAAATGAGAGTGGACATGTGGCCATCATTTGTGAACTCTAAGGCACTTTATAAATATAAGGGTTGAAAGATTAAAATGTAATTTCTGATTCCTCCTCAAACATACTTGGCTTTTTAACATTTTATTGTCTAAAAGGCTCTGCCAATTTTCTCATTGACTTTCACTTATTAAATAAGGTCAGTAATATAATTTGTAGAATATATATAAACTTTTCTACAGGATTTAATAAATATGTTTGTTTTGAATGAAAAAGATTGAGACCCATTTTTTTTTTAATTACCCTTTGAGAAAATGTTTGCTAAAATAGTGTAGGGGAATAAAACTAACCATTCCTTCTATCCTGATAAATTCTTAGCTAGGACTCCTGTTACAAAAGATAGATTAATAGGAGAAAAACATACACATTTATTTAATAAAAGTTTTACATGACATGAGAGCCATCTTAAGGAAATGAAGACCCAAATACCAAGTTAGAGTTGAGTGTTTATATACTGAATTGGTCAGAGAAGTAAACCATAAAAACATGACAAAGCAAAGGGGCTCAGGTTAGGACAGTTAATGGTAGAAAAGTAACTGGGAAAATAAGGGCTAGTTTAACAAGCCTGTTTATACACATTATTTCTACTACTACTTCCCATTTTTGGTGATAAGAATGCTACTGCCCTCCTGGCATAGGATGTATATCTCCCATGCGGGGTTTTACTTGCTTCTCCTTAGAGTACCCGTTGTGCATCTGCTGTTTTTTCATTTCTTTAGGTAAAAGTTCTTATACGGAAGAACTGTACAAAAAAGATCTTCACGACCCAGATAATCATGATGGTGTGATCACTAATCTAGAGCCAGACATCCTGGAATGTGAAGTCAAGTGGGCCTTAGAAAGCATCACTACGAACAAAGCTAATGGAGGTGATGGAATTCCAGTTGAGCTGTTTCAAATCCTGAAAGATGATGCTGTGAAAGTCCTGCACTCAATATGCCAGCAAATTTGGAAAACCCAGCAGTGGCCACAGGACTGGAAAAGGTCGGTTTTCATTCCAATTCCAAAGAAAGGCAATGCCAAAGAATGCTCAAACTACTGCACAATTGCACTCATCTCACATGCTAGTAAAGTAATGCTCAAAATTCTCCAAGCCAGGCTATAGCAATATGTGAATCGTAAACCCCCTGATGTTCAAGCTGGTTTTAGAAAAGGCAGAGGAACCAGAGATCAAATTGCCAACATCCACTGGATCATGGAAAAAGCAAGAGAGTTCCAGAAAAACATCTGCTGCTGCTGCTGCTAAGTCGCTTCAGTCATGTCCGACTTTGTGCGACCCCATAGACGGCAGCCCACCAGGCTCCACCATCCCTGGGATTCTCCAGGCAAGAGTACTGGAGTGGGATGCCATTTCCTTCTCCAATGCATGAAAGTGAAAAGTGAAAATGAAGTCGCTCAGTCATGCCCAACTCTTAGTGACCCCATGGACTGCAGCCTACAAGGCTCCTCCATAACATCTACTTCTGCATTATTGATTATGCCAAAGCCTTTGACTGTGTGGATCACAATAAACTATGGAAAATTCTGAAAGAAATGGGAATACCAGACCACCTAACCTGCCTCTTGAGAAATCCGTATGTAGGTCAGGAAGCAACAGTTAGAACTGGACATGGAAGAGACTAGTTCCAAATAGGAAAAGGAGTACATCATAGCTGTATATTGTCACCCTGCTTATTTAACTTATATGCAAAGTACATCATAAGAAACACTGGACTGGAAGAAACACAAGCTGGAATCAAGATTGCCAGAAGAAATATGAATAACCTCAGATATGCAGATGACACCACCCTTATGGCAGAAATTGAAGAGGAACTAAAAAGCCTCTTGATGAAAGTGAAAGAGGAGAGTGAAAAAGTTGGCTTAAAGCTCAATATTCAGAAAACGAAGATCATGGCATCCGGTCCCATCACTTCATGGCAAATAGATGGGAAAACAGTGGAAACAGTATCAGACTTTGTTTTTTCGGGCTGCAAAATCACTGCAGATGGTGATTGCAGCCATGAAATTAAAAGATGCTTACTCCTTGGAAGAAAAGTTATGACCAACCTAGACAGCATATTCAAAAGCAGAGACATTACTTTGCCAAGAAAGGTCCGTCTAGTCAAGGCTATGGTTTTTCCTGTGGTCATGTATGGATGTGAGAGTTGGACTGTGAAGAAGGCTAAGCGCCGAAGAATTGACGCTTTTGAACTGTGGTGTTGGAAGAGACTCTTAAGAGTCCCTTGGACTGCAGGGCGATCCAACCATCCATTCCGAAGGAGATCAGCCCTGGGATTTCTTTGGAAGGAATGATGCTAAAGCTGAAACTCCAGTACTTTGGCCACCTGATGGGAAGAGTTGACTCATTGGAAAAGACTCTGATGCTAGGAGGGATTGGGGGCAGGAGGAGAAGGGGATGACAGAGGATGAGATGGCTGGATGGCATTACGGACTCGATGGACGTGAGTCTGAGTGAATTCCGGGAGTTGATGATGGACAGGGAGGCCTGGCGGGCTGTGATTCATGGGGTCGCAAAGAGTCGGACATGACTGAGAGACTGAACTGAACTGAACTAAAAGTAAGCCCTGCACCAGAGTGGCATATTTTGAGATGGCATGTTTTCCCCCTTTAACCAGGCTTAAATCATGTCTATCCCTCTATCAGTGACTATGTGTAAGAGACCGTGGTTCCCATCTGTAGATTCTGAATGATGAACTTGAAAAAGAAATGTGGATAGCTGTGTGCTGGATGGGGTTAAAGGTCAAATTACAGGAACATAGACTGGTCACTCGGAGCGTCAAAGTGGTAAAAAACCAGCTCTTTCCACATAAAGAAGGTTTAGAACACCATAGAACAAGCTATGGTTTGTCCAGTACTTATGTATGGATGTGAGAGCTGGGCCATAAAGAAAGCTGAGTGCTGAAGAATGCTTTTGAACTGTGGTGTTGGAGAAGTCTCTTGAGGGTCCCTTGGACTGCAAGGAGATCCAGCCAGTCCATCCATCCTAAAGGAAATCAGTCCTGAATAATCATTGGAAGGACTGATGCTGAATCTGAAGCTCCAATACTTCAGCCACATGATGCAAAGAAATGACTCATTGGAAAAGGCCCTGATGCTGGGAAAGATTGAAGGCAGAGGAGAAGGGGATGATAGAGGATGAGATGGTTGGATGGCATCACCAACTCAATGGACATGAGTTTGAGCAGGCTTCAGAAATTGGTGATGGACAGGGAAGCCTGGAGTGCTGCAGTTCATGGGGTCACAAAGAATCAAACACAACAGAGCGACTGAACTGAAATGAATCTAAAACACCCTGCCCAGGCAGCAGGGAGACAAGAACATACGATGGTCTTAGTATGTGGTTCGTCTCCCAGCTTCAGATCTCTGAGTTAAACCACAGCTTAAACTTCATGTTCAGAATGTGCTTATAGCAGAGTTTAAGGAGCACAACTGTATTGACAGAAGGGCACAGGCTGGCTGCTGGACAGATCCCCTAGTGTCCAAATGGCCATCTGGATTTGGATCAAGGACTGGCAAACAGGCATTCTCTAAACCCCTCAGGGTGATTTTTGATTACTTTTTACCCTTTGTTTTCATTCCTTCCTCTCTGTGGAACCCGAGATGTGGCAAAATAAAAAGAGCATTTCAGAACCAAAGAGAGTAAAATTGAACTCTTACATTTTGGCATCAGTAGTACTTAAGTAAAGGCTTTATAAATGTGTAATATAATGGGAGAGTGAAGTGAATGTATGGTTCCTTTTGTTATCCTCGTGTCCACACATGTAAGAGTCATACTTACATTTTTTTCTTACCTTAACCCCAGTTTCTCATTGACAAATTTTACCATGTTTTTGTGCAAATTTAAAGACAATACTTAATAGGTAACTGAATTTCAGATTTGCAAACTGGTGGTCACAAAGAGCTTTCATCTGTTTCATTTATGTTTGCTGCGTATTGGGAGCTATTATACATGTAAAGGTTGTTCTGGATGAATAACAAACTGGTACATGTAAAACCACCCAGTACACTGTAATTACAAACTGGAAGCTCATAACTGATGCATGAACCACTTCCTTTATGAGTTACTGGGCTTTATTCATGACTTTTTCCATTGGAGGGGCCCTGTCTTCTGGCTCTGCCTTTAATAATTATGATAATCATAATAACTATAATAATGCAGCATTACTTTCTAATTACAAAGAAAATTTCTTCTAAAGAGCTCAAAGCACTTGACAGACATTATCTCATTCATTCTCATAAGCCCTCTGTGCTGCTTGTCTGTCACCAGCATGATCATAGTAACAAGATGGTCACTTTCACTTCTCAGCACTCTCATAAGGCCAAGATGGCAAAAAGAACTATCATGCTTCCCAGGCTCTGGCTGAAACTTTCAGCTGTTTCTGATCAGTCTTCATCACACAACTATAGACATCAGTAACCACTCCAGGGCTGTGAAAGTGCTGCACTCAATATGCCAGCAAATTTGGAAAACTCAGCAGTGGCCACAGGACTAGAAAAGGTCAGTTTTCATTCCAATCCCAAAGAAAGGCAATGCCAAAGAATGCTCAAACTACTGCACAATTGCACTCATCTCATACGCTAATAAGGTAATGCTCAAAATTCTCCAAGCCAGGCTTCAGCAATATGTGAACTTTGAACTTCCAGATGTTCAAGCTGGTTTTAGAAAAGGCAGAGGAACCAGAGATCAAATTGCCAACATCCACTGGATCATGGAGAAAGCAAGCAAGTTCCAGAAAAACATCTATTTCTGCTTTAC
This sequence comes from Redunca redunca, assembly GCA_006410935.1. NCBI lineage: Eukaryota > Metazoa > Chordata > Mammalia > Artiodactyla > Bovidae > Redunca > Redunca redunca. The sequence goes on from SJYQ01030175.1 coordinate 367,421, forward strand.
TGACTATTCCAAAGCCTTTGACTGTGTGGATCACAATAAACTGTGGAAAATTCTGAAAGAAATGGGAATATCAGACCACCTGACCTGCCTCTTGAGAAACCTATAAGCAGGTCAGGAAGCAACAGTTAGAACTGGACATGGAACAACAGACTGGTTCCAAACAGGAAAGGGAGTATATCAAGGCTATATATTATCACCTTGCTTATTTAACTTATATGCAGAGTACATCATGAGAAACGTTGGGCTGGAAGAAGCACAAGCTGGAATCAAGGTTGCCAGGAGAAATATCAATAACCTCAGATATGCAGATGATACCACCCTTATGGCAGAAAGTGAAGAGGAACTAAAAAGCCTCTTGATGAAAGTGAAAGAAGAGAGTGAAACAGTTGGCTTAAAGCTCAACATTCAGAAAACGAAGATCATGGCATCCAGTCCCATCATTTCATGGGAATTAGATGGCAAACAGTGGAAACAGTGTCAGACTTTATTTTTGGGGGATCCAAAATCACTGCAGATGGTGATTGCAGCCATGAAATTAAAAGACGCTTACTCCTTGGAAGGAAAGTTATGATCAATCTATATAGCATACTCAAAAGCAGAGACATTACTTTGCCAACAAAGGTCCATCTAATCAAGGCTATGGTTTTTCCTGTGGTCATGTATGCATGTGAGAGTTGGACTGTGAAGAAAGCTGAGCGATGAAGAATTGATGCTTTTGAACTGTGGTGTTGGAGAAGACTCTTGAGAGTCCCTTGGACTGCAAGGAGATCCAATCAGTCCATCCTAAAGGAGATCAGTTCTGGGTGTTCACTGGAAGAACTGATGTTAAAGCTGAACCTCTAATACTTTGGCCACCTCATGCGAAGAGTTGACTCATTGGAGAAGACTCTGATGCTGGGAGGGATTGTGGGCAGGAGGAGAAGGGGACGACAGAGGATGAGATGGCTGCATGGCATCACTGACTCGATGGACATGAGTTTGAGTGAACTCAGGGAGTTGGTGGTGAATGGGGAGGCCTCGTGTGCTGCGGTTCATGGGGCTGCAAAGAGTTGCACACGACTGAGCGACTGAGCTGAACTGAACCACTCCCTTATGGCTCAGTTGGTAAGAATGTGCCTGCAGTGTGGGAGACCTGGGTTCAATCCCTGGGTTGCAAAGATCCCCTGGAGAAGGAAAAGGCTAGCACTCCAGTACTCTAGACCAGAGAATTCCATGGAACTGTCCAGGGGACGGCAAAGAGTGGACATGACTGAGTGACTTTCACTTTCACACTTTCACTTTCACAATGGGATAGAAAGAATTGCCTGCCAGTGCCCCTTTATGGAAGAGAAATTTTTTATGTTTTTGTCATGTCCTTGCTTATCATTTAACATTGTGTCCTTAGAAGGACACAAAGCTTAACATTCTGTGTCAATGAAGGGTTCCCAAATACATAAACTCACCCCAGGTGACATGTTCCTGCTGCTCTTCCGCAGCCTAAATACACTGATTGATCAGTTCTCCAGGACAGGGCTCAGCAAATTGTATGGCTAAGAATGGTTTTCATGTTTTTAAATAGTTTTAAGTGTAAAGTGGTTATATATAAATTCCTAAACAATATCCTGGATTTTGCCTCTTGTACTCCAAAGGCTAAAATAGTTACCATATGGTTCTTTAAATGTTTGCCAACTCCTACTCCAAGAAATATGACAAAGACACGAAGGCTTGGACAGTGGTAGGTGAGCAGAATGGGGGACCCCTGAAGCACCCCAGGGGACAGTCAGGAAAGGTCCTGATGTTACGATGCATACAGCACCTGACAGAAAAAGCTCAGAGCTGGTCATGATTTCCTAGTGTTCCATAGGCCCATATAATTTCTCAGGGTGATTATTTCTTGGGTCTTAACCATACTTTTCTCAGAAAAGCTTATTCTGTGTATCTCTAATATGGCTGCACTGATATTTTTTTGTTTCCTCTTGAGGTTCAGATCTTTCAAGCCAACTGTACTGCCTCACAATTGTTGAGTGTGTATTTTTAACTGTATGCACTGCTTGTGGCTGGACAGTTTTATTTGTACTAGAAAAAGGATTAAAAGCATAGTTATGACACACCTTAGAGATGTTTACTAGCCTTTATAGTCAGTGAGTAAGCAACGGGTGTGGTAGTTTTGACTTATTCACGTTCACATGGTGTTTTGCTTTTCTGATCTCTAATCTTTGGATGAAGCCTCAATCTAAGTTTCAAGGCATTTAATATTCTACATCTTTTTGGAAACAGAGTTTGGTAAGAACCTCCAAGCAAAGGGCAGACTGGTTGATAAGCCTGGTATTCCTGGGTCACAAAGGACTGCTGGATACTTTCCATCTCTAGGTTGGGACTGCCTTTTCTCATCTCTTAGAGCACTGTACTTCTCAGCTTGGCATCTTGATTACTTTCCCTTCCTGTTTATTATTCCTCTTGTTGGACCAAAAGTATAAAAAGGAAGTCACTCAGTCGTGTCTGACTCTAGGATTTGGGAACAAGGATTAGTTGGACACATGTATTTTGAGATCAGCTTTAGTTTAGTTAAGTCTTTATAATTATTTAGTACAGTGGGAGAGAGGTCTTCAACACAGGTTTTTGGGTCAGGTCTTCTTTTGGCTAAATAAATGGTAAATAGAGTTCATCTCTGAGAATGAAGGAATAATGGCAAGACTAGAGGGCAGACACACTGAAACCATACTCACAGAAAACTAGTCAATCTAATCACACTAGGACCAAGCCTTGTCTAACTCAATGAAACTAAGCCATGCCCTGTGGGGCCACCCAAGATGGGCGGGCATGGTGGAGAGGTCTGACAGAATGTGGTCCACTGGAGAAGGGAATGGTAAACCACTTCAGTATTCTTGCCTTGAGAACCCCATGAACAGTATGAAAAGGCAAAATGATAGGATACTGAAAGAGGAACTCCCCAGGTCATTAGGTGCCCAATATGCTACTGGAGATCAGTGGAGAAATAACTCCAGACTCACTGGAAAAGACTCGGATGCTGGGAGGGATTGGGGGCAGGAGGAGAAGGGGACAAAAGAGGATGAGATGGCTGGATGGCATCACTGACTCGATGGACGTGAGTCTGAGTGAACTCCGGGAGTTGGTGATGGACAGGGAGGCCTGGCATGATGCAATTCATGGGGTCGCAAAGAGTCGGACACAACTGAGCGACTGAACTGAACTGAACTGAAGTATAGGCTGCTCAGGCACTGTGTCCTTAGTATGTGAGTATGTCACAACAACAAACCCGGTCCTACGTGTGAGCCTGAATATTGAATATCATGGATACATTTTACCTTGTCTTGTCCCCTCTTGCCTTACAGGGCAGAAAGGATGAGATGATATTAGCTTCTGGAGAAATAGCCAACACAGCAAACCTACTGTATGTGATTGTGAGCATCATGCTGGCAATACAAAGGATTAGTGGCACCCTGTAAAGCAGGAAAACATTTTTATGGCAACAGATAGCAGAAGACAGAAGACAAGCTGTAAAAATAATCTTTGAAGTCAGTGTTAAAGTTCTATTGAAACTTTAAAAAGTAACTTCTGCTATGATTCCAAAACACAGGCAACAAGATGAACTAGAGTTCATTAAATATAAGAACTTTTATGTATTAACAGACACGAACAAGAAAGTGGAAAAACAACCAACAGAACAGGAGAGAATATTTGCAAATTATGTATCTGATAAGGAATTAATATTTAGAATATATAAAGAACTCCCACAATTTAGCAACAACAAAACAAACAACCCCATTTAAAAATAGTCAAAGGTGACCCACAGAAACTAGCCACAGTAAAATGTCAGCTTCAAATGATAAGTTGAAGGGGTTCTGTTGAGCCAAACTGAAGAATCTCTGATGTACTTCTGTGAACCACCTCTGACTCAAGGGCAGTTTGCTGAAGGAAAGAGAACTGGGCCCGGAGTCAGAAGAAAGGGGTTATGTCTTATCTTAGCCATCTACTGAGTATTGTTGGGTTAATCACTTGGATTTTCTGTGCTTCAGAGAATCAATAAAAATCGAGAAACATGAAAAAATAGCCAAAGGATCTGAATAGATCTCTTCCCAAAGAAGATATACAAAAAACCAGCAAATACAAAAGAGGACGCTCAGCATCATTAGTCATTCAGTTCAGTTCAGTTCAGTCGCTCAGTCGTGTCCAACTCTTTGCGACTCCATGAATCACAGCACGCCAGGCCTCCCTGTCTATCACCATCTCCCGGAGTTCACTCAGACTCATGTGCATCGAGTCGGTGATGCCATCCAGCCATCTCATCCTCTGTCGTCACCTTCTCCTCCTGCCCCCAATCCCTCCCAGCATCAGGGTCTTTTCCAATGAGTCAACTCTTGGCATGAGGTGGCCAAAGTATTGGAGGTCAGCTTCATCATCAATCCTTCCAGTGAACACCCAGGACTGATCTCCTTCAGGATGGACTGGTTGGATCCCCTTGCAGTCCAAGGGACTCTCAAGAGTCTTCTCTGTTAGTCATTCAGTTCAGTTCAGTTCAGTCACTCAGTCGTGTCCGATTCTTTGCGACCCCATGAATCGCAGCACTCCAGGCCTCCCTGTCCATCACCAACTCTCAGAGTTCACTCAGACTCACGTCCATCGAGTCAGTGATGCCATCCAGCCATCTCATCCTCTTTCGTCCCCTTCTCCTCCTGCCCCTAATCCCTCCCAGCATCAGAGTCTTGTCCAGTGAGTCAACTCTTCGCATGAGGTGGCCAAAGTACGGGAGTTTCAGCTTTAGCATCATTCCTTCCAAAGAAATCCCAGGGCTGATCTCCTTCAGAATGGACTGGTTGGATGTCCTTGCAGTCCAAGGGACTCTCAAGAGTCTTCTCCAACACCACATTTCAAACGCATCAGTTCTTCGGCACTCAGCTTTCTTCACAGTCCAACTCTCATTAGGAAAATACAAATCACAATCACAGTGAGATACCACTTCATACCTACTAGGATGACAAGAATAACAACAGTAATAACAAAAACTAGAAAATAACAAGTACCGGTGGGGATGTGAAGAAATTAGAATCCTTGTGCACTGTTGGTAAAAATGTAAAATCATGCTGCCATTGTGAGAAACAGTTTGACGTTTCCTCAAAAAGTTAAACAGAGAACTATGATGTCACCCAGTAATGCCCACTTCAAGTTTTTTACCAAAAAGAACTGAAAGCAGTGACTTGAACAGATATGTGTATACCAATGCTCATAGAAACAACCATGGTCTATCAACAGATGATGGAATAAACAAAATGTGGTATATAAAAACAGTGGAATGCTATTCAGCCATAAAAAGGTATGGCATTTTGATGTATGCTATTACATAGGTGTGTGATTAATGAAATAAGTTTGACATGGAAGGGCTGATATTGTATGATTCCACTAGAATGTGGGGTACCTAGAGCAGGTAAATTCACAGAGACAGAAAGTAGAAGAGAGGTTACCAGAATCCGGGGTCAGGGAGAAGGAAAAGTGATTTGTTCCTGGGTACAGAGCTGGGGATAATGAAAAAGTGATGGGTATAAATATTGGTGATGCTTACACAGCATTGTGAAGGTTTTTAATGCCACTGAATTGTATACTTACAAATGATTAAAATAAGAGTATATTGCTACATTGTACTTTATGTATATTTTTCCATGATAAAAGAAATTAAAAAAAATAATCTTTGATATTTACTTCAATCCTTGGTTTTTGCCAAAGAGCCAATCCCTTTATTCTTATTTTGAGCTTTTGTTCTTTTTGTTAGAAAGGTGGTTTCTAACTTAAAACTGACAGCAAAGCTGCCTTGAAACAGCAGCTGTGACTCTGCACTGCACTCCGGGAACTGGAATCGTGTCTGCAGTTATAATTTCAGCACATGTGGACTGAGCTTGTAATATGTGTATTATGGAGCAGAGCTACAATTCATCTTAATGATGGTATGTGAAAGAACATCTCGGCAGGGCACCTTAATGAAATGACAATTGGTTGAAGACTTAGAAGATTAAAAATACCCAAGACTTTCAGAAGCCATATCTACTCTCATTTGGATCCTTTAAGGGATAGTGTAAAATAATGTTCTTTGCTATAAGAAAGCTTATAGAAAATACAGCAAAAATCTTTTTAATATATTTTTCAAGGATGTAGCCATTAAAATTGTCTAATAAGAAAGCTAAAAATATGAACCAAATTCTCAAGCCTGAATATATCATATAGACACTTAATGACAAAACTTCCTAATGAATGGACTAAAATATTGCCAAAAATATTTAGATTCTCTTAAAATGAAATATTTGTAATTCCCTCTATGGAGGAGATATTATTGGTCAAACCCTTTGTTAGACACAGTATGTGTGTCTTAACTCTGAGGTCAGTCTTATGAGGCAGGTGATAGTAAACCTGCTTCACTGATGAGAAAACTGAGGCTCAGAAATGTTAAATACATTTACCAGGGCTCATGGTAGACAAGGCTTCACTGTTGTTAAGGCATGACTATCACTTGATAGCAAAACTGTGGCCATATTTTATATCCCATTTTATAGTCATCATGTTAATTAATACTGCAAAGAGAAAAATTATAGACAGGCAAGACTCTTTTTCTTGGTCCAAAATGGCAAATAAAAAGCAATATATTTCATGACAAGAATTCTAAATTCACTCCCTGGCTCCATCTCAATCAAAGTGGATAACTTGAGATAGCCACTCACTATCTTACTTAGTTTCCCTAAGAAAAATATCAAGTGCCTACTTGTTCCTAATACTCTGCTAACCATTTTCACATGCATTATCGAACTGATTCAATCTAGTCTAAAAAGCTTTTCCTTCTGCATAGCTTGTAGACATGAAAGGTATGCTAATAATCCTGTGTAGAAAATTGTGTGCCAATATTTACTGATAACAAACTACCGTGATGATCAATTAACCAACAAAATTCCTCGCATTTTTCTTATATTAAATACATTTGCCAAACCTTAAAAATTTTAAACTCATATATTTCAGAATTAGCAAATGACTCTCAAACTATTATCCAATAGGTAATATGAGTCACATATGGGAGCTGCCAATAACTGTGACTAATAGTTGGATATCTTTTCAAAAAATAAGCTTTTCTGAAAACTTCTTAATACCAGAAGGTGAATTAGAGATGAAAGTTATTCTTTAAGGGCCAAAAATATAACAGAAGTGTATGACTGACTACTTTAAGATACATTTTGTGTATTTTGTAGAGCCATGATTTAGTACGTAGGCAGACTTAGATACTGGAATTCATTCATAATCCAGTGAGTAGGTTGGGAATTTGATCTAGAGCACATGACTTCATAATCTAGCTTTTAAAGTAGAGACTTGTTCTACTGTACATCTCTAAGCCCTCAGATCTTGCTGGACGCTATACAGCCAGCACACAGAGAAGTGAGGTTCTATAATCCAGGCATTGTTCTCTGAACTAATGCAGAACCATTTGCCTTGGGCTGTCTTTATTACACACCCTTACCTAGTCACATTCTTCCTGGCCTCTGACTTTCTGAACCAGCCTTGCTTGTGTCCTTCCCTTGTCACACATGCTTGCTCTGTAACAATGCTTCAGTTGCTTCCAACTTCTTTTGTCTTTGCTAGAATGATTTGGGCTTTCCCCCAGCAACTTAACCTTCAGTTTCTCTGCATTAAATTCAGTATGGCCTACTTTAGTCCTTAGAACACTAATAATTCGGCATGTTTCAAAACGATAGCACTACTGCTGGGTTTGTGCCATCCCTTGAGCAGAATCTAGACATACTAAATGTACTTAGGGTATTATTAGGTTAAAGTTAAAACACAAATCAACAACATAAACTAAGCAATTTGTTTTAGATCAGACACTAACTCTACAAAGATCTTCAAAGGAGAACTAATCATCTTTCATTATATTAGATTATTTTTTCAATACACACACACACACAAATATATGAGTTGGGAGATAAAGTGGAAAACTAGATTTTGAGGCCCTGGTGTCATCTGGAAGAGCAGTTGACATAATGGCTCAGTATGGTGAAAGAACTGAGCATGTGATAGATCCCATATTTCAAGCCTTTGGCAATTGTGTAAAGACTCTCTCTACATCAAGCTTAGTAGCAATGATTATGTGTAGTGGTTAATTATAAACTTTTGGGGCCACAAGAGTCATCATACTAATTGAAAACTAAAGAGGCTAGAGACGAGGGAAAAATGCTTTAAAGGAAATATATACCTGCTAAATATGAACTTAAAGAAATGCTGATTAGATTCCAGATGCTAGGGAGAAAAATAAAAACGCAGATTATCTGAGACGAGCAGTTCTCAATCAGGGGTTATGTTGCACCCCAGAAGATGTGCAGCAAATTCTGGAGGTATTTTTGGTTGTCACAACCGCAGGAGTAGAGTGTGTACTATAGCATCTCACAGGTAGTGGTCAAGGATACTGCTAAACATCATACAATGCACATGACAACTGCTCACAACAAAGGACTATTTAACCTGCTGCTGCTGCTGCTGCTAAGTCACTTCAGTCGTGTCCGACTCTGTGTGACCCCATAGATGGCAGCCCACCAGGCTCCCCCGTCCCTGGGATTCTCCAGGCAAGAACACTGGAGTGGGTTGCCATTTCCTTCTCCAATGCAGGAAAGTGAAAAGTGAAAGGGAAGTCGCTTAGTTGTGTCTGACCCTTAGCATGGACTGCAGCCTACCAGGCTTCTCCATCCATGGGATTCTCCAGGCAAGAGTACTGGAGTGGGGCGCCACTGCCTTCTCCGCTATTTAACCTAAAGTCTATCAATAGTGCCAAAGACTGAGAAATCTTAACCTAGAGCAGAACATTCTGAAACAAGGTGGCTAATATTTAACTTATGTGTTCAAAGGAGAGCTACACATGAATGCAGCTTGCAGAGTATAAGCAATACTGGGCCAATATCAAGTTTGTTTCTGCTGTTTCAATTTTCCTTGATATCCTAAATCTACTTATTAAGTATAAATTCTTTGTGATATCTCTATTTATCTTTGGGTCAAAATCTCATTCAATAAAAATTATTGAAAAAAAATCAGTCCCAATACAAAATGGCTTATCATTCCATGAATGATTTTCTTCTATAAGTGGAAATATGTTCATATGCAACAAAATGCAAAAGGCCACAAAGAATGAATCTCTAGATATGGAATCTAGGCATGTGTGAACTCAGTGTAAAAGGTTTGGGTTTGAGGGCAAAGCATTTGTGCATGTGAGGGTTTCACTAGTGGCTCAGTGTTAAAGAGCCTGCCTGCAATGCAGGAGATGTGGGTTCAATCCCTTGGTCGGGAAAATACCCTGGAGAAGGAAATGGCAGCCCACTACAGTATTCTTGCCTGGGAAATTCCATTCTCAGAGGAGCCTGGCAGGCTACACAGTCCATGAGGTCACAAAAGAGTTGGACTCAACTGAGTGACTAGAATATACATACGCAGTTATGCATGAAAACCAAGTAACAGGTAGTTGGACAATTGGTAATCTAAACATCTCAGATATGTCAATGGAAAACAAACCAATTTCATAATTTCAAGTGAAAGCCATGAAGGTCTAGGTAATTTCAGGATTTTGCAGGCCAAGCTTCAGGTTTACAAAGGCTCAAGACTCTGACTGTACAAGTCTTCCCAAAAGGAGAAAAGGACCATCACCAAAAAGTAAAATTAGGTTTAAAAAATCTATTTAAACCAAAACTAATGAGTTATCCACAGTTCTAGATAGGACTATTTCATTTCTTTTCCTTTCAATGTTCATGAGCATCACAAAGTTGGAAGTCAAAGTATGCTGAAAATGTACTTCTTGGAAAATAATGTTGATTCAAATTTATTACTAACATATGTTATAGGATTGTCTAAAGCAGTAATCTGTGGTTCATATAACAGAAACATAGTATGAAACTCTATGTTAAAAAAGCATGGATACTAGCAATAAATAAATAAATAAAACAGAAGAGAAAGGATAGTCTCAATTTTGTATTAGAAATCCACTCTTCTTCAGATCAGTTCAGTCCAGTTCAGTCACTCAGTTGTGTCCGACTCTTTGCGACCCCGTGAATCACAGCATGCCAGGCCTCCCTGTCCATCACCAACTCCCGGAGTACACCCAAACTCATGTCCATTGAGTCGGTGATGCCATCCAGTCATCTCATCCTCTGTCGTCCCCTTTTCCTCCTGCCCCTAATCCCTCCCAGAATCAGAGTCTTTTCCAATGAGTCAACTCTTCGCATGAGGTGGCCAAAGTACTGGAGTTTCAGCTTGAGCATCATCCCTTCCAAAGAACACCCAGGGCTGATCTCCTTTAGAATGGACTGGTTGAATCTCCTTGCAGTCCAAGGGATTCTCAAGAGTCTTCTCCAACACCACAGTTCAAAAGCATCAATTCTGCATTGTACATAGACTGGCAATTCGTTTCTTACATGATAGTATACATGTTTCAATGCCATTCTCCCATCTCATCCCACCCTCTTCCTTGCCCCCAGAGTCTAAAAGTCCGTTCTACACATCTGAGTCTCTTTTGTTGTCTCGCATACAGGGTCATCATCACCATCTTTCTAAATTCCATATATATGCGTTAGTATACTGTATTGGTGTTTTTCTTTCTGGCTTACTTCACTCTGTATAATCGGGTGCATGGGGATGACCCAGAGAGATGTTATGGGGTGGGAGGTGGGAGGGGGTTTATGTTTGGGAACGCATGTACACCCGTGGTGGATTCATGTCAATGTATGGCAAAACCAATACAGTATTGTAAAGTAAAATAAAGTTAAAATAAAAATTAAAAAAAAACAACACAAAAGCATCAATTCTTCGGCGCTCAGCTTTCTTCACAGTCCAACTCTTACATCATACATGATCACTGGAAAAACTACAGCCCTGACTAGACGAACCTTTGTTGGCAAAGTAATGTCTCTGCTTTTCAATAACCTATCTAGGTTGATCATAACTTTCCTTAGCATCCAGCAATTTGGGATTTCTGTAGCAAGCTCTGGAATATGTAACCCTTACACTCACTTTGGCTGTTGCTCTCCACCTCTTTTCTAGCCTTTGCTTATGTTTCACTCGTTTCTGGCTTCTTTCCCTACCCTCTCCTTTGTATATTTTCCCTTCCATTTCTTGCTTGAGCTAACTCCCATTTTGTATTTCTGCTCATTCAAATTCCATCATATATTAGAAACACACATACACACACACACATACAGTCTCTCTCTCTCTCTGTCTCCAGAGTTTCTCCTGTGCTCAAGATCATTCAGTCTCAGTGCAAATTTTAGTATTTCTTCTCAGCATTAATAAGCGGATTTCATTGTGAAAGTCAGACAAGGATTTTAGTCTATGAATAAAATATGCAAAAGGGACATGTGCCCAGATAGACTGAAAAAGAAAAGCAATACAACACGTTTTTAAACTAGGCAATGAGGCCATATATAGGAAATATATTTTTCTCCTTATGAAAATAACATATATTCTTTTGAAAACTTAGAAAATGTAAAGAAAATCATCTCTAATACTGTCACAAAAGATATAATCAATTCTCACTATTTCTTTCTAATCTTTTACTTATATGTTCATATAGATGTCTGAATATACATAATAACAAAATTGGANTAAGGTATAGGACAGATCTAGAATAGTGTTGCCTTTTTTCTTCCCATTTTTTTGAGATATAATTGACACACAACACTGTATTAAGTTTTAGGTGTACAGCATAGTGATGTGATTTACATACATTATACATTATAAAATTATTGCATCAATAAATTTAGTGAACATCCATCATCTCATACAGATACAAAATAAAGTAAAAAGATATCCTTCCTTTGATGAGAAACCTTAGGGTTTGCTCCCTTAACTATTTCATGTATAACATACACCAGTGTTACTTATATCATGTTGTACATTACATCACTAGTACTTATGTTATAATTGTAAGTTTGCATATCTTGACCACCTTTGTCACCATTTAAAGATATTACATTATTACTGACTATATTTGCCACAATGTACATTTCATCCTTGTGGTGCTAATGAGATTAAGGTCATGATTTCAACCTCTGAATGGATGCATTTAGCATCACACATTCAAAAGCTCTATTCTGCAGCCCCAGAATACCCCCAACTCGAAACAGTGGCTTCAGGCATACACATCATTCCTCAAGAGATGCACAGTGGGAGAATGTGAGTGGCTGGTGAAACTCAGTATATCAGAAGCCTATCTGGGCACTTTACCCTTTCATTTAGAGTAACAAAGTTCTTGTGCTGAAGGATTACTCTCACACAGGATGCACTTTAGGAAATGCTAGCCATACCATTTAAACTTTCAAACATCATATTATATGAGGGGCTCTGTGATCTGGCTCCATAAAAGTTTAGAAACATAATGGGAAAAAGCCTATGCTCTCGAATCAGATAAATCTGAGTGTGAATCCTTAACTTTATAAACCTCATTTTTCTCTTCTATGAAAGAATTAATTACAATATTTGGCGTGTGGCTGTGAGGATTAAAAATAATAACATTTACCATAATATTCTCTCAATAAATGGTGGATATTTTCCTTCTTACCATTGTCGTCTTTTGTTGCTGTTGTTCAATCTCTCAGACGTGTCCAACTCTGCGATCCCAAGGACTGAAGCACACCAGGCCTCCCTGTCCATCACCATCTCCCAGAGTTTGCTCAAGCTCATGTCCATTGAGTTGGTGATGCCATCCAACCATCTCATCCTCTGTCGTTCCCTTCTCCTGCCTTCAATCTTTCCCAGCATCAGGGTCTTTTCCAATGAGTTGGCTCAGGTGGCCAAACTACTGGAGTTTCAGCTTCAACATCAGTCCTTCCAATAAACACTCAGGACTGATTTCCTTTAGGATGGACTGGTTTGATCTCTTTGCAGTTCAAAGGACTCTCAAGAGTTTTCTCCAACACCACTGTTCAAAAGCATTATTTCTTTGACGCTCAGCCTTCTTTATGGTCCAACTCTCACTTCCATACATGACTACTGGAAAAACCATAGCTTTGACTAGATGGACCATTGTTGGCAAAGTCATGTCTCTGTTTTTTAATACACTGTCCAGGTTTGTCATAGCTTTTCTTCCAAGGAGCAAGCGTCTTTGAATTTCAAGGCTATAGTCACCATCTACAGTGATTTTGGGGCACATGAAAATAAAGTCTGTCACTGTTTCCATTGTTTCCCCTTTCTATTTGCCATGAAGTGATGGGACTGGATGCCATGATCTTAATTTTTTGAATGTTGAGTTTTAAGCCAGCCTTTTCACTCTGCTCTTTTGCCTTCATCAACAGGCTCTTTAGTTCCTCTTCAGTTTCTGCCATTAGGCTGGTGTCATCTGCATATCTGAGGTTATTGATTATTTCTCCCAGCAATCCTGATTCCAGCTTGTGCTTCATTCAGCCTAGCATTTCACATAATGTACTCCGCATATAATTTAAATAAGTATACGGCCTTGACATACTCCTTTCCCAATTTGGAACTAGTCCGTTGTTTCATGTCTGCTTCTAATTGTTGCTTCTTGACCTGCATACAGGTTTCTCAGGAGGCAGGTAAGATAGTCTGGTAAACTCATCTCTTTAATAATTTTCCATAGTTTGTTGTGATCCACACAATGAAAGGTTTTAGCACAGTCAGTGAAGCAGAAGTAGATGTTTTTCTGGAATTATCTTGCTTTTTCTATGATTCAACAGATGTTGACAATTTGATCTCTGGTTCCTCTGTGTTTTCTAACTCCAGCTTGAATTATGTGGAAGTTCTTGGTTCCTGTACTGTTGAAACCTAGCCTGAAGGACTTTGAGCATTACCCTGCTAGTATGGGAAATGAATGCAATTGTGCAGTAGTTTGAACATTCTTTGGCATTGCCTTTCTTTGGGAGTGGAATGAAAACTGACCTTTTCCAGTCCTGTGGCCACTGCTGAGTTTTCCAGATTTGCTGGCATATTGAGTACAGCCCTTTAATAACATCATCTTTTAGGATTTGAAATAGCTCAACTGCAATTCCATCACCTCCACTAGCTTTGCTTGTAGTGACTCTCCCTAAGGCCCACTTGACTTCACATTCCAGGATGTCTGGCTCTAGGTGAGTGATCGCACTATCATGGTTATCTGGGTCATGAAGACCTTTTTTGAATAGTTCTTCTGTGTATTCTTACCACCTCTTCTTAATATCTTCTGCTTCTGATAGGTCCATACCATTTCTGTCCTTTATTGAGCCCATCTTTGCATGAAATGTTCCCTTGGAATCTCTAATTTCCTTGAAGAGATCTCTAGTCTTTCCCATTCTATTGTTTTCCTCTATTTCTTTGCATTGTTCACTTGGGAAGACTTTCTTATCTTTCCCCACTCTTCTTTAGAATTCTGCATTCAGGTGGATATATCTTTCCTTTTCTCCTTTGCCTTTAGCTTTTCTTACTTTCTCAGCTATTTCTAAGGCCTCCTCAGACAACCATTTTGTCTTTTTTCACTTCTTTTTCTTGGAGATGATTTTTGTCACTACCTCCTGTACAATGTTATGAATTTCCATCCACAGTTCTTCAGACACTCTGTCTATCAGATCTAATCCCTTGAGTCTATTTGCCACTTCCACTGTATAATCATAAGGGATTTGGTTTAAGTCATATTTGAGTGACCTAGTAAATTTCCCTGCTTTCAATTTAAGTCTGAATTTTGCAATAAGGAGTTCAGGATCTGAGCCACAGTCAGCTCCCAGACTTTTTTTTTTTTTTTTTTTTGCTGACTGTATACAGTTTCTCCATCTTTGGCTGCCAAGAATATAATCAGTCTGATTTTGGTATCAACCATTTGGTTGCTGTTTTTCAACCACATTTACTCTCTCACATAATCCCTCTCCTCAAGCCCAACAGGCATCCTGGCCAACATATGCAATGTTCACCAACAAGTTTTGATAAAAGTGCAAATTTTCTTGTTGTTACAATTGAATGTGTATTGTATTCTGCCATTTCCTATCAGATGACATGTTCGCCTAAGAGGATGTTGGGTGTCTAGTAAGAACCAGGGGCAAGTTATTCTCAAGTGAGATTTATGGAAACATGACGCTTCTGCCTCCGATGGGAATACCAGACCATTCACTTGATGAATGCAAAAATAATTTTCAAAATATGAGCATTTAGATCCAATGCTAGGTTCTCTGTGACAGAATTCTAAACATATTATTCTGAAGCGGAAACAACAATGCTCCCCAGGCATTGCTATTGGGGGAGGTTTAATGATACTATACACACAGGAATATCACAGCACTCAAGTTCATATTCCAAAAGGGATTGACCCTTCCTTTTAATGGTTGGGGCATATAACCCTGGCCTGGAGAACATGAGCCCAGGCCAAGTTTTTCACTCACTCTAAATTGATAATTCGAAGGTGAAACTCAGGAATTTACATTTAATATAATGCCACTAATTTATTTTGATACATATGACCCACAAACCACAGTTTGAGAAACAAATATACAAGTTATTTTCCAGTCAATTAAAAAAATTCAAAAACGATATAAAAATCACAGAACACCATTTTAAAACTTAGAGGAAATACACACACACATGCACACACGCACATACATATATATATATACATCTATGTTTAAGTCTGAATTTTGCAATATTCATGACTCCATATACTCCATATACTCAGACTCCATATACTCAGACCCATTCTAGGATCCTTTCTCAGCAAATGGCAATTAAGGAATGAATTGTATTCCCCGCCCCCTGCCCCTCACCACCAAATTCATATACTGAAGCCCTAACTCTCAATGTGACGGTATTGGAGATAAAGGATTTTTAAAGAGATAATTAATGGTAAAAGAGTCAGAAGAGTGGTCCCTAATCCAATAGGACTACATCACCCACACACAAAGGAAAGGACATGTGAGGACACAGCAGCCATTTCCAAGCCAGGAAGAAAGTATCACCAGCAACTAACCTTCCTGGCACCTTGATCTTGGATTTCCAGCCTCTGAATTGTGAAGAAATTAATTTCTGTTGTTTAAGCCACTCAGACTGCAGTGTCCTGAGTGACAGCTCAAGCTGATACATTTGTTATTCTAAAAGCTCAGAATATATCTATGGGCCAGAGATAATGTCTGCTAGTAGGAATTACTGATGTGAACATAACTATTTACCTGTGAAAAAAATTTCTCATAAAAAGATGTTTTCACAGGTCTTTATCCAGGGAGAAATATTTTTTAATGATATTTTGGTTTGAGTTTCATATTTATATACATTAAAAATTATTTATAAAAATGTGTATTTTTTTAAGTTAAAAAACTGAAAAATTCTTCTTAGCTCTATCACAGAAGTGAGGTCACAAGGAAGAGTCCTGTCCCAAACACTGAAGAGACAGACAGACAGAAGGATACAGAGAGTAAAACCTCTAAGTAGAAAACATTATAAGAGCCAGTGCTAGGGTAGGAAATCCTGAACTGTAACTGATGAATTGCTGGAGGAAGGAAATGGCAACCCTCTCCGCCTGGAGAATTCCATGGACAGAGGAGCCTTCTGGGCTACAGTTCTTGGGGTCACAAAGAGTCAGACACAACTGAAGTGTCACAGCATAGCATAGCATACAGTAGGAACAAGTCTGACAGTTAAAAACTTCAGGTGGGTCCAGTTACAGGGCATCCCCAAACACTTTTGTACCTTTTACCTCCAGGAGCTATACCAGGTTCTCAGAGGAAATGTTAGAGAAAAATCCTCTCATACATCCAACAGAGGTGACAGTAAAACTAACCATTTTGAAATGCTTTTCTCAGTAATTTCTGTCCTTGTGAGAAACTTTTATCAGAGACCAACCTACTGGGAGTTCATGATCTGAACCACAGTCAGCTCCCAGTCTTGTTTTTGCTGACTGTATAGAGCTTCTCCATCTTTGGCTGCTACTGCTAAGTCGCTTCAGTCATGTCCGACTCTGTGCGACCCCAGAGATGGCAGCCCACCAGGCTCCCCCATCCCTGGAATTCTCCAGTCAAGAACACTGGAGTGGGTTGCCATTTCCTTCTCCAATGCATGAAAGTGAAAAGTGAAAGTGAAGTCACTTAGTCGTGTCCGACTTCTAGCGACCCCATGGACTGCAGCCTACCAGGCTCCTCTGTCCATGGGATTTTCCAGGCAAGAGTAGTAGACTGGGGTGCCAATGCCTTCTCCATCTTTGGCTGCAGGGAATATAATCAATCTGATTTTGGTGTTGATCATCTGGTGATATCCATGTGTAGGGTCTTCCCTTGTGTTGTTGGAAGAGGGTGTTTGCTATGACCAGTGCATTCTCTTTTCAAAACTCTATTAGCCTTTGCCCTGCTTCGTTCTGTACTCCAAGGGCAAATTTGCCTGTTACTCCAGGTTTTCTTGACTTCCTACTTTTGCATTCCAGTCCCCTATAATGAAAAAGACATCATTTTTGGGTGTTGGTTCTAAAAGGTCTCATAGGTCTTCATAGAACCATTCAAATTCAGCTTCTTCAGCATTACTGGTCAGGGCATAGACTTGGATTTCCACAATATCCAGTGGTTTGCCTTGGAAATTAAGAGAGATCGTTCTTTCGTTTTTGAGATTGCATCCAAGTACTGCATTTCAGATTCTCTTGTTCATTATGATGGCTACTACATTTCTTCTAAGGTATTCTTCCACTGTAGTAGATATAATCGTCATCTGAGTTAAATTCACTCATTTTGGTCCATTTTAGTTTGCTGATTCCTAAAATGTTGAAGTTCACAATTGTCATCTATTTGACCACTCCGAATTTACCTTAATTCATGGACCTAACATTCCAGGTTCCTATGCCATATTGCTCTTTACAGCATCAGACCTTGCTTCCATCACCAGTCACATCCACAGCTGGGTATTGTTTTTGCTTTGTCTCTATCTCTTCATTCTTTCTGGAGTTATTTCTCCACTGATCTACAGTAGAATACTGGACACCTAACTACCTGGAGAGTTCAACTTTCAGTGTCCTAACTTTTTACCTTTTCATACTGTGGAAGCAAGAAATAGATTTAAGGGACTAGATCTGATGGACCGAGTGTCTGATGAAATATGGATGGAGGTTCATGATGTTTTACAGGAGATAGGGATCAAAACCATAACCAAGGAAAAGAAATGCAAAAAAGCAAAATAGCTGTCTGAGGAGGCCTTACAAATAGCTGTGAAAAGAAGGGAAGTGAAAAGCAAAGGAGAAAAAGAAAGATATACCCATTTGAATGCAGAGTTCCAAAGAATAGTAAGGAGAGAGAAGAAAGCCTTCCTTAGTGATCAGTGCAAAGAAATAAAGGAAAACAACAGAATGAGAAAGACTAGAGATTCCTTCAAGGAAATTAGAGATTCCAAGGGAACATTTCATGCAAAGATGGGCCAATAAAGGACAGAAATGGTATGGACCTAACAGAAGCAGAAGATATTAAAAAGATGTGGCAAGAATACACAGAAGAACTACACAAAAAAGATCTTCATGACCCAGATAATCACGATGGTGTGATCACTCACCTAGAGCCAGACATCCTGGAATGTGAAGTCAAGCAGGCCCTAGGAAGCATCAGTGCGAACAAAGCTAATGGAGGTGATAGAATTCCAGTTGAGCTATTTCAAATCTTAAAACATGATGCTGTGACACTGCTGCACTCAATATGTCAGCAAATTAGGAAAACTCAGCAGTGACCACACAACTGGAAAAGGTCAGTTTTCATTCCAATCCCAAAGAAAGGCAATGCCAAAGAATTACCACACAATTGCACTCATCTCACATGCTAGCAATGTAATGCTCAAAATTCTCAAAGCCAGGCTTCAGCAATATGTGAACGTAAACTTCCAGATGTCCAAGCTGGTTTTAGAGAAGGCAGAGGAACCAGAGATCAAATTGCCAACATCTGCTGGATCATGGAAAAAGCAAGAGAGTTCCAGAAAAACATCTATTTCTGCTTTATTGACTATGCCAAAGCCTTTGACTGTGTGGATCACAACAAACTGGAAATTCTGAAAGAGGTGAGAATACCAGACCACCTGACCTGCCTCTTGAGAAATCCGTATGCAGGTCAAGAAGCAACAGTTAGAACTGGACATGGAACAACAGACTGGTTCCAAATTGGGAAAGGAGTATGTCAAGGCTGTATATTGTCACCCTGCTTATTTAACTTATATGCAGAGTACATCATGAGAAGTGCTGGGCTGAATGAAGCACAAGCTGGAATCGAGATTGCTGGGAGAAATATCAATAACCTCAGATATGCAGATGATACCACCTTTGTGGCAGAAAGTGAAGAACTAAAGAGCCTCTTGATGAAAGTGAAAGAGGAGAGTGAAAAAGTTGGCTTAAAGCTCAACTTTCAGAAAACTAAGATCATGGCATCTGGTCCCATCACTTCATGGCAAATAGATGNGGGGGGGGGCTTTAAAATCACTGCAGATGGTGACTGCAGGCATGAAACTAAAAGATGCTTACTCCTTGGAAGAAAAGCTGTGACCATCCTAGTGAAGTGAAGTTGCTCAGTTATGTCCGACTCTTTGTGACCCCATAGACTGTAGCCTATCAGGCTCCTCCATCCATGGGATTTTCCAGGCAAGAGTGCTGGAATGGATTGCCATTTCCTTCTCCAGGGGATCTTCCCGACCCAGGAATTGAACCCGGGTCTCCCACATTGCAGGCAGACGCTTTACCATCTGAGCCACCAGGGAAGCCCTATGACCGTCCTAGACAGCATATTAAAAAGCAGAGACATTACATTGCCAACAAAGGTCCATCTAGTCAAGGCTATGGCTTTTCCAATAGTCTTGTATGGATGTGAGAGTTGGATTATAAAGAAAGCTGAGCACCGAAGAATTGATGCTTTTGAATTGTGGTGTTGGAGAAGACTCTTGAGAGTTCCTTAGACTGCAAGGAGATCCAACCAGTCCATCTGAAAGGAAATCAGTCCTGAGTGTTCATTGGAAGGACTGATGTTGAAGCTGAAACTCCAATACTTTGGCCACCTGATGCGAAGAGCTGACTCATTTGAAAAGACCCTGATGCTGGGAAAGACTGAAGGTGGGAGGAGAAGGGGATGACAGAGGGTGAGATGGTTAGATGTCATCAGTGGCTCAATGGACAAGAGTTTGGGTAAACTCCAGGAGCTGGTGATGGACAGGGAGGCCTGGAGTGCTGCAGTCCTTGGGGTCACAAAGAGTCAGACATGACTGAGCGACTGAACTGAACTGAACCTACTGGGATGTTATCAGAGCCCAGCTAACCCTAGGGAAGGGAAAT
Source organism: Redunca redunca (assembly GCA_006410935.1). NCBI lineage: Eukaryota > Metazoa > Chordata > Mammalia > Artiodactyla > Bovidae > Redunca > Redunca redunca. The sequence continues at coordinate 387,669 of SJYQ01030175.1, forward strand.
ACCTAATTCTAGCATCCTCTAACCATCCTGTCCTTCTTAAATAGGGAAGAAAACCGAGGAGTACTCATGAAGTTCATAACCCAGAGGCACAGACTCAAGAAGAGACTGAGAGCTAATCATTGGCTTATACAATGATTCCCCTTCCCACTCCTGTCACCTCATCATCACATCACTAAAGACCTATCTATCTCATTTATCTAGTATTATATATCATGCTTGGCTTTCAACCAAAAAATTATAAGGTACACTAAAAGGCAAAATATATATATAGTTTATTGGGATAGAGTAAGCATTAGAACTAAACTCAGATATGGCAAGGGTATTAGAAGTATCAGACTGTGAATTAAAACAACTATGATTAATATGCTAAGGGCTCTAATGATTAAAGTAGACAGCACGCAAGTACATATGGCTAATGTAAGCAGAGAGCTGGAAATTCTAAGAAAATGAAAAGGGAAATGCTAGAGATCAAAAACTCTGTAGGAAAAATGAAGAGTATCTTTAATGGCCCCACTAGTAGTGTGGACATGGCTGAGGAAAGGATCTCTAAGTCTGAGGATATGTGGATGGAAACTTTCAAAACTAAAAGCAAAGAGGAAAAAAAGACTGAAAAAATGAAACAGAACATCTAATAACTGTGAGACAACTACAAAAAGAGTTATATACGCAAAGTGGGAATATCAAAAGGAGACTAATAAGAGAGAGAAACCGAAGAAATATTTGAAGTAATAATAAATGACAATTTCCCTAAGTTAATGTCAGCTACCAATCCCTAAATTGAAGCAGTTCAGAGAACACTAAGAAAGAAGATGCAGAAAATTTTAAAAAGACACATAAGACTCTATATTCAAACTGAAAATTAAGAAAAGAAAATTAAATTTAAAAAAGAAAATCTTTAAAAAAATAGCCAGAAGGAAAAAAATGTAGTCCTTAGTTATGGAAAAACAAAGATGAGAACTACATCAAACTTCTCAGAAAATATGCAAGCAAAAAGAGAGTAAAGTGAAATATTTAAAGTGTTAAGAGGGGTAAAAACCCACCATCCAAGAATTCTATATCGTGCTGAATTATCCTCCCAAAGTGAAGGAGAAAAAAGGTTCTCTTAGACAAAGTAAAATTGAAGGAATTTGTTACCATTAAACCTGCCTTGTAAGAAATTATATAAACTCTTTAGAAACAAGGAGAATGATATAGGTCTGAAACTTAGATCTATTTTTTTTAAGGGGTAATCAGTAGAGAATAAACAAGTAAATATAAAAAAAACTTTTTTGAAAAATTAATTGATCTACCAGATAAGAGTTTGTTCAAACTAATAATAGCAACAATGTATTTAGTGATTAGAGCTTATGTATAAGTGAAATTAATAACAAAAATGTTAGGAATATTTCATTACTATAAGATACTCAATGCAGTGTAGTATTATTTGAAAGTAGACTCAGATTAGTTATAAATGTAAACTCTAGGGCAACCTTTAAATTTTTTTTAAAGTAGTATAATTATTATACTAAGAAAGAAGAGAAAAATAGAATTTCATAAAATGCTCAGTTTAAGTTACAGAGACATAAAAAGAGTGGAAGACTGAAAACAGGAACAGAGAAGAAAAGTGAAGTCACTCAGTCGTGTCCGACTCTTTGCAACCCCATGGACTGTAGCCTACCATGCTCCTCCGTCCGTGGGATTCTCCAGGAAAGAATACTGGAGTGGGTTGCCATTTCCTTCTCCAGGAGATCTTCCCAACCCAGGGATCAAACCCAGGTCTCCTGCATTGCAGGCAGACGCTTTACCATCTGAGTCACCAAGGAAGCTCAAAAGGCAATGAATAAAAACCAGTAACAAATATGATAAATATTAATCTAACTAGTGGCTTTATTCATAATTGTCAAAATGTAGATGCTTCTCTGTTAGCTCAGATGGTAAAGAATTTGCCTGCAATGCAGGAGACCTGGATTCAATCCCTGGGTTGACAAGATCCCCTGGAAGAGAGCATGACAACTCACTTCAGTACTCTTGCCTGGAGAATCCCCATGGACAGAGGTGCCTGGTAGGCTACAGTCCATGGGGTTGCAAAGAGTCAGGCAAGATTGAGCAGCTAAGCACAGCACAGCACAGAAGCAATCATGATATCCTACAGAAGGTTAATGGATAAATAAACATCCAGACAGTGAACACTAAAAAAAAGAAAAGATCTATCAAGTCATGAAAAGACATGGAGGAACATCAAATGCATATTATTAAGTGAAACAAGCCAATCCAAAAAGGTTATATATAATTCAAACTATGTGACATTTTGAAAAAGGCAAAATCATGGAGACAGTAAAAAGATCACTGGTTGTCAAAGGTTAGAGGAAAGGGAGGGATGAATAGAAGAACACAGAATTTTCAGGGCAGTGAAAATACTCTGTATTTTAGGGAATGCCACTGCAATGGTATCTGCAAGTCTTTTGCAAATACAGGTTTAATACATAAAATAAATGGGCTAGAGATAGTTGTATGCTAGAGCCTAAGCATGCTAGATACGGCTGTTAAGTATTCAAGAACTTCGTGTGCTGGTTGTTAAAACTTGAAATCAGAAAATGTTGGGAGTATTTACATCACATAAATTGGCAAAGACTACAAATCAGGTTTGAAGTTTTGCTTTGCTTTGCTTTGTTTTACTTCTTCCAGAAATAGTTTACCACCATGCCACTGGTTAGAGACAAAATCTGAGAGCTATAAAAATACAAGTAATGATGCGAAGAGTTGACTCATTGGAAAAGACTCTGATGCTGGGAGGGATTGGGGGCAGGAGGAGAAAGGGACGACCCAGGATGAGATGGCTGGATGGCATCACGGACACGATGGACGTGAGTCTGAGTGAACTCCGGGAGATGGTGATGGACAGGGAGGCCTGGCGTGCTGCGATTCATGGGGTTGCAAAGAGTTGGACACGACTGAGCGACTGAACTGAACTGAATGGGAATGGTTATAGTTTTTACATGTGCATGCTTAATCACTTAGTTGTATCTGACTCTTTTCGATCCCATGGACTGTAGCCCACCTGTCCCGTCTGTCCACAAGAATACTGGAGGTTTTCATGCCCTTGTCCAAGGGATCTTCCTGATCCAGGGATCAAATTTGAGTCTCCTGCATCTCCTGCATCTCTCTGCATTGCAGGCAGACTCTTTACCACTGAGTCACCAGGGAAGCCCAAGGTGAACCATTGTTATCATGGCTTAACTCTTAGAGCCTCTTTTATGTGCTCAGTTGCATCCATCAGGCCCCTCTGCCCATGGAATTTTCCAGGCAAGATTACTGGAATGGGGTGCCATTTCCTACTCAAGGGGATCTTCCTGATCTAGGGATCGAACATATGTCTTTTGTATCTCCTGCATTGGCAGGATGATTCTTTATCACTAGTGCCACCTGGGAAGCTCCATATCAGTATAAACTAGGTATTATATATCTGTAAATTAACTTTAATCCACACCTAGGGGCAATTAGTTTGCATCTGAAGCAATCTAATCATGAATACACACTCTAGTGATGGTTATAATTTGTACAAGCATTTTAGATATTATTATATGTCTGCTTAAGAAATTTATTTATTATATAAATAGCTTAAGAAATGTCCAAAATAACTTCTGTTGGTGGTAGTGGTGGTTAGATGAGGGGACCGAAGACACATGCTATATTCGAACAGGTTATAAAAATCCAGTCAGCTCCAAAGGTAAGCATTGAGCTGCCCTGTAAGACTAGACTTCCACTTTGTCAACTGTTCTCCACTTCCTATCAAAGGAACCAGTTAAAGAGCTGGTGGTTCTCACCCAAAGAATTTTCTGTCTCCATCTTGGTGTGAATCTTCCAAACAAGGTATTTGTTAGTGTTTAAGGATAGAAAGCAGAGGTTTTATCATCTTATAATAACAAGGTTTTCAAACTGTTTTTTGTGTCTTCTTGATTATGCTGCTGCTGCTGCTGCTAAGTCCCTTCAGTCGTGTCTGACTCTGTGTGACCCACCAGGCTTCCCTGACCCTGAGATTCTCCAGGCAAGAACACTGGAGTGGGTTGCCATTTCCTTCTCCAATGCATGAAAGTGAAAAGTAAAAGTGAAGTCACTCAGTCGTATCCGACTGTTGCAACCCCATGGACTGCAGCCCACAGGCTCCTCAGTCCATGGGATTTTCCAGGCAAGAGTACTGGAGTGGGGTGCCATTGCCTTCTCTGCTTCTTGATAATAAGTGGATATATATTTGGCATTGGACTAATATCTGCTTTTAAAATATATATATATATATATGCTTTTTTTTAATACTATGAACCTGGTAGCAATGGTATGGGGAAGATATCTTCTTTGAGATAACAGTAGCTACCAATTTTCAACAAAAGAATCTGGCAGTTTTTGAACTGCCACTTTGATGGAGGTCAGTTTGTGACAGAAGTAAATAAGAGTTGACAAAGAAGTCAGGGCTTTAGTCCCTCACTTCTGGGTTTATGTCAAATTGTTTCTAAAGATATTTGTTTCCATGATGCCTTGTATTTATTGACCTTACATATGATCTTAAGAGCAATCTTTTAATCATGTTATTCTTCTGCTCTAAAACTTTCCATGTCATTCTATGAACTAAAAAATTACATCTCTTAATAAGATATTTGGAATCATTCATAATCTGGTTCCAATCTAAAATCATAACAATACTTTGCTTTTCCTTCATTCCAGCCAGACTGCTTTAGACAGTCTCTGAATCAACCTATGTGCTTTCCTTTGTAAGCAATGTGCTGTTTTTATGATGCTTTACTTGAAGATGCTCAAAGTGTTATCCCAGGACCAGCAGCATCAGCATCACTTGGAATCTGTTAGAAATGCCAAAATTCAGGTCCCATCCCAGACCTGCTGAATCTTAAACCCAGAGGGTGGGCCCAGGAATCTGCATTTTAACAAGCAATAGTCTAGGTGATTTAGATGCATATCTTGAGAACCATTGATCCATTCTCTGCATATTCTCTCACTGAACATCTGCTAAGCCCTTTACCGTTAGGCTTTAAGTCCTAGACCAAACCTACCCTCTCTGTGAAGTCACTATCTTCTGAAAAGCTAAAGTACTCATTGTTCATACCACATATTCATCTTCTACTGTCCTTTCAAATATTCTCAGGCATGTAAGTCTAATTCCCATCTAGACTGTAATACAACAGAGGAAATACTTCTATCTCTGTTAACACCTGGCAAGATATTTACTGTTGAGTAAGAAGAGGAAAAAAGATTTTTATGAGGAGTCCAGTATAGGCCCTGATCCCTGTAAGGGAAGTGGAGTCAACACTGTGGTGCACACTCAGATTCCCCTCACAACACTGAGACACTCCTGACCCTAGCTTCCTGGGGTCAGCCTCTCTCCAGGAGTTTACCACAGGCAAAGAGCACAAACAAGTCCAAGTTTGTAGCCTTCCCTCAGGGAAAACCCAATGACTGCTCATAAAATGTTAAAAACGTTAGGTTCTCCACACGGGTGGACAATTCTACAGTGCTATCCCAGTTCCAGGGCTTCCAGAGGAGAGGCTGGACCCTCTGTTACAACTGCCTCGCAGATCAACTTCTCCCCATCCCATTTCTGCTGCCTCTCCCTTTCACAGTTGTTATACCTAAGAGTATTTCCCAGACTCATATAAATCTCAGAGTCTCAGAGTCTGTTTTCCAGGAAACCTGACCTATGACAGAAAGTGAAAGGGCTCCTGGACATTGATTGCTTTCTGCCTACTTGATGATGTAGAGTTTGAATCAAGAATCAAGAAGGCAGCTTGGATGTATATAGAACTTTCCTTTAAGGGAAGCCCATATATTGTTAGTATAAATTCTCTCAAAGTAGTAATCTAATTATGAGCAGAAAAGAACAGTGACGTAGAAGGATTCTGGCCTCTCCATTTCTGCAGGACTATACCCTACGTCTATAGCATCCCTGGCAGCTGATTCTTTCCCTTAGAGATTCTGAGGCCTGAAGGACACTGTATTGAGAAGCAACACATCTGCTCCTGCTCTAAAGTTCTGTACTTTGGATCAGTTCCTATCACTTTGGCTACCGAAATCTGGAACACAATCTAATCTAAAGGTGGGTGCGTGTGGCAATGTTCCTCGTCATATCCTACATTCACCTGCAGTTCTATAGTTCCTACAGTGGGCACTGGCACTTTTACTAAGAGTCTACCCTTCATTTTGTTTCAGCAGAGGTATGACAGAAATAGGTTGAGTAGAAACTGTAGACAGAACCAGTAGATGCTACTTACTTAGTGCTATTTGAGATGTGTCAAAAAGTAGACACTCTCATCTTTCTGATAGGAACTTTGAAATTCAACCACCCCACCATTAAACAGATCCTGCTTAAATAACAGAATGTATACAAACAAGATAGGCACTCAATCAGTTCAGTTCAGTCGCTCAGTCATGTCCAATTCTTTGCAACCCCATGAATCGCAGCATGCCAGGCCTCCATGTTCATCAACATCTCCCGGAGTTCACTCAGACTCACGTACATTGAGTCAGTGATGCCATCCAGCCATCTCATCCTCGGTCGTCCCCTTCTCATCCTGCCCCTAATCCCTCCCAGCATCAGAGTTTTTTCCAATGTGTCAACTCTTTGCATGAGGTGGACAAAGTACTGGAGTTTCAGCTTTAGCATCATTCCTTCCAAAGAAATCCCAGGGCTGATCTCCTTCAGAATGGACTGGTTGGATGTCCTTGCAGTCCAAGAGTCTTCTCCAACATCACAGTTCAAAAGCATCAATTCTTCGGCACTCAGCCTTCTTCACAGTCCAACTCTCACATCCATACATGACCACAGGAAAAACCATAGCCTTCACTAGATGGACCTTAGTCGGCAAAGTAATGTCTCTGGTTTTGAATATAGTATCTAGGTTGGTCATAACTTTTTTCTGAGGACTAAGCGTCTTTTAATTTCATGGCTGCAATCACCATCTGCAGTGATTTTGGAGCCCAAAAAAATAAAGTCAGCCACTGTTTCCACTGTTTCCCCAGCTATTTCCCATGAAGTGATGGGACTGGATGCCATGATCTTCGTTTTCTGAATGTTGAGCTTTAAGCCAGCTTTTTCACTCTCCACTTTCACTTTCATCAGGAGGCTGTTTAGCTCCTCTTCACTTTCTGCCATAAGGGTGGTGTCACCTGCATATCTGAGGTTATTGATATTTCTCCCGGCCATCTTGATTCCAGCTTGTGTTTCTTCCAGTCCAGTGTTTCTCATGATGTACTCTGCATAGAAGTTAAATAAGCAGGGTGACAATATACAGCCTTGACATACTCCTTTTCCTATTTGGAACCAGTCTGTTGTTCCATGTCCAGTTCTAACTGTTGCTTCCTGACCTGCATACAGATTTCTCAAGAGGCAGGTTAGGTGGTCTGGTATTCCCATCTCTTTCAGAATTTTCCACAGTTTACTGTGATCCACACAGTCAAAGGCTTTGGAATAGTCAGTAAAGCAGAAATAGATGTTTTTCTGGAACTCGCTTGCTTTCTCCATGATCCAGCGGATGTTGGCAATTTGATCTCTGGCTCCTCTGCCTTTTCTAAAACCAGCTTGAACATCAGGGAGTTCACGGTTCACGTATTGCTGAAGCCTGGCTTGGAGAATTTTGAGCATTACTTTACTAGCATGTGAGATGAGTGCAATTGTGTGGTAGTTTGAGCATTCTTTGGCATTGCCTTTCTTTGGAATTGGAATGAAAACTGACCTTTTCCAGTCCTGTGGCCACTGCTGAGTTTTCCAAATTTGCTGGCATATTGAGTGCAGCATGTTCACAGCATCATCTTTCAGGATTTGAAAGAGCTCAACTGGAATTCCATCACCTCCACTAGCTTTGTTCGTAGTGATGCTTTCTAAGGCCCACTTGACTTCACTTTCCAAGATGTCTGGCTCTAGATTAGGGGTCACATCATCATGACTATCTGGGTCATGAAGATCTTTTTTGTACAGTTCTTCTGTGTATTCTTGCCACCTCTTCTTAATATCTTCTACTTCTCTTAGGTCCAGACCATTTCTGTCCTTTATTGAGCCCATCTTTGCATGAAATGTTCCCTTGGTAACTCTAATTTTCTTGAAGAGATCGCTAGTCTTTCCCATTCTGTTCTTTTCCTCTATTTCTTTGCATTGGTTGCTGAAGAAGGCTTTCTTATCTCTTCTTGCTATTCTTTGGAACTCTGTATGCAGATGCTTATATCTTTCCTTTTCTCCTTTGCTTTTCACTTCTCATCTTTTCACAGCTATTTGTAAGGCCTCTTCAGACAGCCATTTTGCTTTTTTGCATTTCTTTTCCATGGGGATGGTCTTGATCCCTGTCTCCTGTACAATGTCATGAACCTCATTCCATAGTTCATCAGGCACTCTATCTATCAGATCTAGGCCCTTAAAGCGATTTCTCACTTCCACTGTATAATCATAAGGGATTTGATTTAGATCATACCTGAATGGTCTAGCGGTTTTCCCTACTTTGAATTTGGCAATAAGGAGTTCATGATCTGAGCCACAGTCAGCTCCTGGTCTTGTTTTTGTTGACTATATAGAGCTTCTCCATCTTTGGCTGCATAGAATATAATCAGTCTGATTTCAGTGTTGACCATCTGGTGATGTCCATGTGTAGAGTCTTCTCTTGTGTTGTTGGAAGACGGTGTTTGCTATGACTAGTGCATTTTCTTGGCAAAACTCTGTTAGTCTTTGCCCTGCTTCATTCCGCATTCCAAGGCCAAATTTGCCTGTTACTCCAGGTGTTTCTTGACTTCCTACTTTTGCATTCCAGTCCCCTATAATGAAAAGGACATCTTGTTTGGGTGTTAGTTCTAAAAGGTCTTGTAGGTCTTCATAAAGCCATTCAACTTCAGTTTCTTCAGCGTTACTGGTTGGGGCATAGACTTGGATAACTGTGATATTGAATGGTTTGCCATGGAGATGAACAGAGATCATTCTGTTGTTTTTGAGATTGCATCCAAGTACTGCATTTTGGACTCTTTTGTTGACCATGATGGCTACTCCATTTCTTCTGAGGGATTCCTACCCGCAGTAATAGATATAATGGTCATCTGAGTTAAATTCACCCATTCCAGTCCATTTTAGTTCGCTGAATCCTAGAATGTCGACGTTCACTCTTGCCATCTCCTGTTTGACCACTTCCAATTTGCCTTGATTCATGGACCTGACATTCCAGGTTCCTATGCAATATTGCTCTTTACAGCATCGGACCTTGCTTCTATCACCAGTCACATCCACAGCTGGGTATTGTTTTTGCTTTGGCTCCATCCCTTCATTCTTTCTGGAGTCATTTCTCCACTGATCTCCAGTAGCATACTGGGCACCTAATGACCTGGGGAGTTCCTCTTTCAGTATCCTGTCATTTTGCCATTTCATACTGTTCATGGGGTTCTCAAGGCAAGAATACTGAAGTGGCTTGCCATTTCCTTCTCCAGTGGACCATACTCTGTCAGACCTCTCCACAATGACCCACCCATCTTGGGTTGCCCCGTGGGCATGGCTTGGTTTCATTTACTTAGACAAGGCTGTGGTCTTAGTGTGATTAGATTGACTAGTTTTCTGTGAGTATGGTTTCAGTGTGCCTGCCCTCTGATGCCCTCTTGCAACACCTACCATCTTACTTGGGTTTCTCTTACCTTGGGCGTGGGGTATCTCTTCACGGCTGCTCCAGCAAAGCACAGCCGCTGCTCCTTACCTTCGACGAGGGGTATCTCCTTACTGCCGTGGTTCCTGACCTTTAACGTGGGATAGCTCCTCTAGGCCCTCCTGAGCCTGTGCAGTTCCTCCCAGCCGCCGGCCCTGGCCTCGGGCGCGAGGTGTCTCCTCCCAGCTGCTGCCCCTGACCTCGGATGCGGGGTGTCTCCTCCCGGCCGCCCCTAACCTCGGATGCTTAGAGCCAGCCCGCTAAGCGCAGGCGACTGCCGGCGCACTCAATAGAGGTTGGTTGAATTCAAATTTAACTTACTGAATTTCTAACATAAGGTAAGAGCCGGCGCACTCAATAGAGGTTGCTTGAATTCAAATTTAACTTACTGAATTTCTAACATAAGGTAAGTGTTCCCTCTAAAGTCTCCTACTACACTTATTAGAAAAACTTTTCCAGAATTGAGCTGTAAGATTAATTTCAAAATGCAGTCACTTGAGTACAGAGCTATGGCAGTGGAATGTGATGGAAACCTGAAACATGAAGGCAGGATGGAGGAGAAAGGATGCTTAGAGATGCAAGAAGTGTGTGCCTAGTCACTCAGTCATGTCCGACTCTTTGTGACCTCATGGACTGTAGCCCACTAGGCTTCTCCGTCCATGGGATTTTCCAGGCAAGAATACTGGTGTGGGTTGCCACTGCCTTCTCCAGGGTAACTTCCTGACCCAGGGATTGAACCTCCATCTCCTGCATTGCCAGGCAGATTCTTTACCACTGAGCTACCTGGGAAGCCCCAAGAGAGATGTACAATCAACACAAAGGAAAAATTTGTACTCCTCATGACTTTGCTGCTTTATAAGTAAATATCAAATTTTTCATGTGAAATCCACATTGGAAGGAAGGACACCATTGTAGGTATATTCTTACTGCTGTGGCTACATTGAGAACATTTAGACCATAGGTTCCAGTAAGAATGTTATACAATTATAGCTGATCCTCACCATCCATGGATCTATATTTGAGAATATTCTTACTCTCTAAAATTTAATTGTAACCTCCAAATCAATGCTCCTGCTGCTTCTATGGTCATTTACAGATATGTGTGTGTGTGTGTGTGTGTGTGTGTGTGTGTGCAGAAAAGCAAAAATTTTTGCTTTCTCCTAGTGCACATACCCCAGTTAGTATGACCAAAACAACAACTCTGTATTCTTGTTTCAGCTCTCCTACTTTTAATGAGCGTCCTATATGCAATCTACTTAGTGTCAATTTTTTGAATTTTTATTAGAGATTTCACTGTTTAAAATAGTTCCTAAGTGTAGTGCTGACATGCTGTATAGTGTTCCTAAACACAAGAAGGCTGTGATGTGCCTTAAAGAGAAAATATATGCATTTGATATTCTTCATTCAGACATGAGTTATAGTACTATTGGCTGTGAATTCAATGCTAACAAATCAATAATATATATTAAACAAGGTGTCTTTAAACAGAAACACATTAAACAAGGTTATATATTGGTAGATTGACAAAAATGTTGCGACCAGAGGCTTGCAGGAAATGAATCCTGCATTTCCTCCAGGAGCAAAGGTTCAACATTTATGAATGCAGTGTTCCTGGTGGCTTTACAGAACATGATAACTGCAAATAATGGGAACTGATTGTATTTCATAGATAGCTTCTCCATATGCCTACAGACTTCATCAAAAAAAACAAACAAACAAACAAAAAAACCTATCATTTTGAATGTTCCTCAAAGCCTGAAGGTCCTTAGACAATCTACTAGACTTAGAGTCTTACCTTTTCAGGTTTAAGAAGCTGCTTTAACAGACTTGTGTCCTCCACCCCATCCTTGTCTGCCAAATTCCTATGTTGAAGCCCTAACCCACAATGTGGTGGTACTTGGAGATGTGGCCTTTGCAAGTAATTAGCTTTAGATGAGGTCTCAGTCCCTCATAAGGGGATTAATGCCCTTATAAAAAGAAACACCAGGACATTTGGTTCCTATGTGCATGCACTAAGGACAGGCCATGTGAGGACATAGGGAAAAGGTAGCCATCTAAAACCTGAGGAGAGAGATCTCACCAGATACCAACCCCACTGGCATCTTGATTTTTGGACTTCCAGTTTCCAGAACTGTGATAGATAAAGTTTTATTGTTTAAGCCACCCAATCTGTGTTATTTTATTAATGGGATCTGAACTAATTAAGGGAAAAACACCTATACAAGAAGCTCTGAATCCATATATGTATTATTCCAGTATTTCACTAAAAATGTGTGTACCCTCCTCTTCCCCTTTTCTTGATCATGGTCTACGTAAGGTCACCAGTGTGACAATTCAAGTCCAACTAACTAATAATCATGTCAAGACCATGAAGGTAATGACATAGTATGAAATGAAACTCCCAGATCAGGAGGCAAGGAAGCCAAGAGAGAAAGAATAGGAAATGAGTAAGCAAAAAAGAGTATAGGATTGAAGAGTACAGCGGTTTCCCAACTTTGCCTTCCAGGGGAAAGTGCTGACATGGCTTAAATGTACAGAAAAAACAAACAAGATTGTGGGATAGAACCTGAAAGAGAGGATTCTGGAAGTATGGTGTCCTCTTCACCCCAAAGAACATTATCTTCACATTTCCACTGATCTATTAATAGATTAAAACTCTTTACCCAACAAGAGAGAGGCACAACTTTTTTTCAAAAACAATAACTTTTTTTCTGTTTATAAAATTTATATGCAATCACTGTGAAAATTCAAGCAATACAGAGAAATCACAGAAGCTATCGCTACAGATTCCAGCCATAAGAGATAATGATTGTTTGCATATTAGTGACCATCCTTCAAGATGATCTCAACAATATGTCTTAGACATCACTAGTTATACAGCAACATAAACATTTTAAACATATGCATGATTCAATGACATTTATAAATTACAATCTATTTTGAATTGCCTATGTGGAAACAATTAGATTTTTTTCCATAAGCAAGATTACAGTGAATAACTAAGTTTATATATCTGGACACACTTGTTGAATGATCTTTTCTGATTAAATTCCCAAAAGAACTATTTCTGAGTCAAAGTGAATATACATTTAAATTTTAGATTAATACTGAGAATATTAATCCTTTCACAAGCTTGTTAAGTGACATTAAGAAAATTTATCTGGCACAGACACTAAGTTTAAATAAACAGACTGTTCATACCCCTCACTTCTTTGAGTCTTCTGGCTGGTTTGAAATCTCTGATGCTGGCTGTGGCATGAAGTAGACCATCATTTACACTTCATGTAAATTGATTTCCACAATGCATGTGTGGATATTCTAAAAGTCCTGACTGCCTACTTAGGGTTAATTCAACTATTAAAGTCAAGTTAATGCAGAAGCTGTGAATGCAGAAATATCAGTAGCAGGCTGAAAATAGCCTCTACTCATAACTGCTTGTGAATATCAGTCAGTTCAGTCACTCAGTCATGTCCGGCTCTTTGCGACCCCATGAATCGCAGCACACCAGGCCTCCCTGTCCATCACCAACTCCCGGAGTTCACTCAGACTCACGTCCATCGAGTCCGTGATGCCATCCAGCCATCTCATCCTCTGTCATCCCCTTCTCCTCCTGCCCCCAATCCCTCCCAGCATCAGAGTCTTTTCCAATGAGTCAACTCTTCCCATCAGGTGGCCAGAGTACTGGAGTTTCCGCTTTAGCATCATTCCTTCCAAAGAAATCCCAGGGCTGATCTCCTTCAGAATGGACTGGTTGGATGTCCTTGCAGTCCAAGGGACTCTCAAGAGTCTCCTCCAACACCACAGTTCAAAAGCATCAGTTCTTTGGTGTTGAGCCTTCTTCACAGNCCCAGGGCTGATCTCCTTCAGAATGGACTGGTTGGATGTCCTTGCAGTCCAAGGGACTCTCAAGAGTCTCCTCCAACACCACAGTTCAAAAGCATCAGTTCTTTGGTGTTGAGCCTTCTTCACAGTCCAACTCTCACATCCATACATGACCACAGGAAAAACCATAGCCTTGACTAGACGGACCTTAGTCGGCAAAGTAATGTCTCTGCTTTTGAATATGCTATCTAGGTTGGTCATAACTTTGCTTCCAAGGAGTAAACGTTTTTTAATTTCATGGCTGCAGTCACCATCTGCAGTGATTTTGGAGCCCAAAAAAATAAAGTCTGACACTGTTTCCACTGTTTCTCCATCTATTTCCCATGAAGTGATGGGACCGGATGCCATGATCTTCGTTTTCTGAATGTTGAGCTTTAAGCCAACTTTTCGCTCTCCTCTTTCACTTTCATCAAGAGGCTTTTTAGTTCCTCTTCACTTTCTGCCATAAGGGTGGTGTCACCTGCATATCTGAGGTTATTGATATTTCTTCCGGCAATCTTGATTCCAGCTTGTGTTTCTTCCAGTCCAGTGTTTTTCATGATGTACTCTGCATGTAAGTTAAATAAGCAGATGACAATATACAGCCTTGACGTACTCCTTTTCCTATTTGGAACCAGTCTGTTGTTCCATGTCCAGTTCTAACTGTTGCTTCCTGACTTGCATACAGATTTCTCAAGAGGCAGGTCAGGTGGTCTGGTATTCCCATCTCTTTCAGAATTTTCCACAGTTTATTGTGATCCACACAATCAAGGGCTTTGGCATAGTCAATAAAGCAGAATATAATATGTGCCTTATTCAATTTGGGTTGCTATAACAAGATAATATATACTAGATAGCTTAAACAACAGTATTTGTTTATCTTTCTAAAAACTGAGAAGTCCAAGATTAAGGTAACAGTAGATACAGTGTCTGGTGAGTCCAAGATGAAGATACTATCAGAATCAGTGTCATCTGCAGATGGTCAGCTTCTCTTTGTACCCTTACATGATACTGAGAGGGTCAGCGCTCTACCGCTTCGTATAATGAAACTAATCTCATCATAGGGGTATGACTCCCAAAACATAATTAACTCCCCAAGGCCCCACCACTTAATACCATCATATTAGAGGTCTGACTTGGAACAAAAGACTTGTTCAAAATTGGGATAGGGGTACATTAAGGCTGTATATTGTCACCCTGCTTGTTTAACATATGCAGATTACATCATGGGAAATGCCGGGCTGAATGAAGCACAAACTGGAATCAAGATTGCTGGGAGAAACATCAACAATCTCAGATATGCAGATGACACCACCCTAATGGCAGAGAGTGAAGAGAAACTCAAGAGCCTCTTGATGAAAGTGAAAGAGGAGAGTGAAAAAGTTGGCATAAAACTCAACATTCAAAAAATGATCATGCCATCTAATCCCATCACTTCATGGCAAATAGATGGGGAAACAATGGAAACAGTGTTTACTTTACTTTCTTGAGCTCCAAAATCACTACAGATGTTGACTGCAGCTATGAAATTAAAAGATGCTTGCTCCTAAGAAGAAGACCTATGACAAACCTAGACAGCATACTAAAAAGCAGAGACATTACTTTGCCAGCAAAGGTCCATCTAGTTAAAGCTATGGTTTTTCCAGTAGTCAGGTATGGATGTGAGAGTTGGACCATAAAGAAGGCTGAGCACTGAAGTATTGATGCTTTTGAACTGTACTGTTGGAGAAGACTCTTGAGAGTCCCTTGGACTGCGATGAGATCAAACCAGCAATTGTAAAGGAAATCAACTCAGAATATTTATTGGGAGGACTGATGCTGAAGCTGAAGCTCCAATACTTTGGAAATCTGATGCAAAGAGCCAATTCATTGAAAAAGACCCTGATACTGGGAAAGATTGAAGGCAGGAGGAGAAGGGGACAACAGAGGATGAGACGGTTGAATGGCACCACAGACTCAATGGACATGAGTTTGAGCAAACTCCGGGAGGTGGTGAAGAACAGGGTGGCCTGGCATGTTGCAGTCCATGGGGTTGTAAAGAGTTGGACATGACTGAGTGGCTGAACAATAGCAAAGAGATTTGACATATGAATTTGGGCTGTAAAGGATATAACAATTTGTTCTAATATTTGCTTTATGTAATTAAAGTTTTAAAATTTTGGAATTGCCTCACCCTTTCATTTTCAACATCTTAACAGACATTTTCACCTGGATGTTCTATGGACATTTTAGATGTAATAAAAAAAATAAAAATACTAATACATATTATTTGAGTGCATGATATGTATGAAGTGCTGTCACAAAAATACATTGTCTCTCAAATTCACAGCAATTCTGCATGGAAAGATATATTATCTCATTTTCATAGATGAGAGAACTAAAGTTCTTCAATAAATGATTTGCCTCAGGCCACCATCAACCAGTAAATGCAGGGAATAGGAACTATTATTACTAAAACTCTACTATATTCTACTTGTTTTAGACACATTTTTTTTTCATGGACTCCTCAGTTACCCTGGGAGGTATGTGTCATCTCTAACATGTAGGTAAAGAGTTTCCTACTCATTCCCTCTGTTTCCTAACACCTATGACAGAGTGCCTGGCACACAGCTGGCAGGAGTGAATGAACACATGAGCAACAGTGCCCCTCAGCAAATGTGGGCTTCCATATGCATACAAAATAGCCATTTAACTGTCTTGTCAAATTTATTTCCTTCAAAAAAAAGTCTTAAATATTCAGGTTTAAGAAACAAAAGGAAAATTTAAAAATACAGGTGACCACTTTTAGTCATTTTCAGGTGTCCACCAGCTCTCAGAAAGCAGTCTCTTTGGTAAAGAATTACAACAGCATCATATAGGTGGTGGGGGGGAGGGGGGTACATAGTACATGTATTACTTTAGTATATAGTTTCCCTTTAAATTTAGTCCTAAAATAATTATATATTGTTTACAAATTTCAAGATGTTATCTCACTCTAGCATGGTCTTTATAATAAATAAAGACTAATGTTTAAAAGAAGATGAATAAGACAAACAATTTCAAGGCCAAGTATGTGTCACTTGTAGATTAAATTTGCAAATCTATTCATTTAGCACATTCAATTGGGAAGACGGGAGATACAGAGTTAGTCCCCTAAGTGACCTTTTCCTGAGAAATAATTAATTGGCATGTGCTGTGCTTTGTTAAAGAAAGCAAACACCCTTCATGAATATGAATTTAATGCCTTTTGAAGCAAATTGATCTAGGTTTTTTAACCACTTCCTCCTTTTTTAAGTCTCTGCATTTTTGAGAAACCTACAAAAAATTCTATGTAGTCAATATACGTTTTCACAAACAAATAAAAAGCTTCTGGAACCGTCTCCTATTCATGAGTTTCCATGAACAATTATTGGAGATGTGACCACAATGTATAACTCATGTGCAAGGGATTCATAATATGTCAGAAACGAACAATGTCTGAAAAACACTTGATTCACTATCTCTATTCACAGAAGCCAAAGACAGAGCTACAGACAAAACTAAAGGTTCAGTTTCTACAGCAGAGGGAAACATAAAGTGCTATGATACTGATATTTATTGCAGAATACAAATAAGGAGGAGAGGATATCCTACCTGACTTGCCTTCCTTTTCCTTTTCTTCCTGAGGAGCAAAACGCAAAATCTGAAGATCCAGGACATGTTTGGGACTCTATGGTGGCAAATACAACAAACAACCAGGAAACCTTTAAACTCTGTGTGTATGTGTGTAGGTGTGTGTTTTATTAGACTACTAGAAGAGCTACTATTTCTTGAAACAGAATGGAAAAAATCTTCATGTGCAAGAAGTTTTAAGGCTGAAGAAATCTGCAAAAAAAATTAAAGTGCGGAAAAAAGCCTTAGGTGAGAAAGAGGGGAGGGGAAAAGAAAGAAAGAAAGGGAGAAACATAGAGGCACAGGATGGGGGAGGGAAAAGGAAAGGGGAGGGAGAGAGAAAGAGAAATAGGCAGAAGAAAATTAATCTTCATAGAGTTTATTATGTAAGGCAAAATGCTTGGTAGTTATTTGCCCAAACTATTTAAGACAAATGAATCTATCACCTGATGAAGTGGAGTGGGGCAGAGAGGGGAACAAGGAGAGAGAGATTGAGAGGAGAGAGAGAATGGCTCTGTCCATTTTAAAGTTAATCAGTATTCATGATGATGTATTTCTCCAAAATAATAAAATGGATTAAGCAAGAGCTAAGAGAGAAAAGAGGGCAGCCATTTTATCCCTCCACCTCAGCCCAATTCAGATGAAATATACATAACATAAGAAAGGGCCGCTGGCAAGTACCCACAGGAAGAGCACCTGGAAGATTAAAGCTGTGGCCACAACATTAACAAAGTACAGACCATGCTGAATTAATGAGCGCTGGAGATAGACATTCAGTGGAGTCTTAATTTATTTTCCTTTTCTAGCTCATCCTTTAAGAAAATGACAGTGTCTTCTTATCGATTTTACACTCAGAGATCAATCAGAATTGCCCTGACTCAGACAAAATTTACAGCAGTCTCTGACACAGCCCCGAGCATGTGGGCCCAAACAGACATTACAAGGAAGCAATAGATCATGTTTGTATGTAGAGCTTGACATGCTTAAAAATAAGCTAATCTGTAGTGGAATTTCCTTCTTTTTGACAAGTTGCTCTGCCCAGTTCTTCGGCCCCTTGTTATGAATTTCTCTCTGGGCTCCACTATTAATTATAACATGTGCAAAGGATTCATGTACTTAGGCCCTGAGGGAGGTCACCTGATCTGCAGTTTTAGATAAAATATAAACTAACAGATCACTCCTACTTAAACAATGTGAAATGTCACTCTGAGGCACTCCATAAAAAAAAAAGCTAGAGGTGTTCCGTCAAGAGCTATGATCAATTCTGACAACCCAACAATATCAGGGCTAAATGATGGGCCTGTACATTCCTAAACAACCCCCAGTGGAAATTGCTGTATCCGGAAGCTCTTTTGTGCAAGTAACTAGCTGTATTAAATGCAATAATTACAGAAAAGACACTAACTGTGGTGGCTCAGGCAGTTGTTGGCTAAGCTGACTTGTTTCCACACCACCATTTATCTCGTAACTGGGGCTGCACTGTGCCCTGACTTGACACACTGGAGTGAAAGTCTATGGAGCTTCCCCCTCCAAGCCCAAGAGGTTCTGGCTCACTGTGTGCCAGTGGAATTATTCTGGGAGGCGTTTGCTCAACAGGGACAGAGGAAAAACATAAAAACAATTGCTTGGGGATAAAGCACTTTGTGTATGGATCTGGCTGGAATGGGGCTGCATCTGCCAACAGCTCAACTCCAGGGAAAGCCCTTGCTGGATGGATGAAAGGCCTTGCTTCTGCCCAAGGCACGTGGCATCTAAAACCTCCAGTGAATGCAGGCACTGAATAAAAGACAACGGAAGAGTTTCAGTGATACATTTCCTTACAGCTAATTGACCAACAGTATATGGTGATGTTGCTCTGTGTTGCTACCTGGAAGGAAATGAAAATATTTAAGTATCAGAATAGCCATCTTAAAAGAGAAAGTGATTTGCCACAGTGTTGAGAGACCTCTCTGAAATCACTGATATAACCATATCACAAAAGAAGGACAACTAACTTTAAAATGCATTTGGAGAGCAATATAGACATTCTCTCCTATATGAAGGAATGCCACAATTCCTAGAGTCTGATTCTTAAAGTTATTTTTTTTCATAAAACCTGCAGTGTAGAATATATCAATTTTCGAAATACTCAAATGGGTAAGGAGGTAAATTCACAAAGGACTTCTCTAACTTCCTATAAAAGAAAATACCACTGCATGAAGGATCAAGACTTTTTAAGGACAGGGGTTTTATTTTGTTTTGTTCTTGCTATACAACACCCACACATGGACCCTGATATTTTATTTTGCCAGGAGATAATAAATATCCATAAAATCATATCCAGTCGTAGCAAATCTAACTATTTACTGAGAAATCTGTGTCAAGCTCTGATGGACGCTGAGAGTACAGATGAGGAAGTTATGACCATTTCCTAAGCTGAATGTAAGTGGGAGAAAGAGACATGTCAACAATTATCTTAACACATTGTAATAAGTCTTTCATAAAAGTGTGCAGTGATGGTAGAGGTGCATGTATTATGGAGGTTAGGTTAGGTCAGTTCTTAGCTCTTCAGGAACAGAGACAATGGGGCACCTGTGTGTGTGTGTGTGTGTGTGTGTGTGTGTGTGTATGCATGGGCACACATGTGCACACACACACATGAACCTGTTTAGCAGGAGCTTATAATGAATGTTTCCTGGAACAGAAACTCTGGCAAAAGTGTAAAAACTGGATGGCTCCATTAGGCAACTCACTGAAGAGGCACCAAGGACATGGCTGAGATAATTTGGGCAAGGGATTTTCAAACCCTTATCTCCAGGTGGGTTTGCTATATTTATATGACCCGCAAATGCTTTCTCTATCTGGGCAGATTAATTTCTTCTCTTCAAATTTTATAAATACCCATTTTATCCCTGTGAGTAATTTTGTTGTACTTGTTCTAGATAAAGGTTACACACCCCTGATCTCTGAGAAAGGTGAGGGAGTATAGTGGTTGAGTGCAGACTCTGGAATCAGAATGATTTGATTCAACACTTATATCCATCCCTTATCTGTGGTTTGACTTTGGGTAAGTTGCTTAGCTTTGCTGTGTCAGGTGCTGTCCAATGTAAGATGTCAGTAGTAACCCTTTAGGTTGCGTGTGTGTGTTAGTCACTCGGTCCTGTCTGATTCTTTGCAACGCTATGAACTGTAGCCCATGAGGCTCCTCTGTCCGTGGGATTCTCCAGGCAAGAATACTGGAGTGGGTTATCATTACCTTCTCCAGGGGATCTTCCCAACCCAAGGACTGAAGCCAGGTCTTCTGTACTGCAGGCAGATTCTTTACCGTCTTAACCACCAGGGATATCCCAAGGCTTTGAGAATCAAATTAGTTAACATATTAAGTGCTTAGTGTAGCATCTAAATTGCCAGCTCTCTCTGTCAAATTTAAAGAGGGATTTCAAAATTAGCATAATAGAAAAAATATCTAGATCTAAATATTATAATATGATCAAATAAGTTGATCGGTGATTTCTGGGAGGTCTCCCAAACTGTTCCAAATTATTTTATTCTTAAGATGGATATTTTGGTACCTAACTGGGTTCTTCCAGGTAGACCTAAATACGTTGAACTAAATATTGCTCTACATGATTCAGATCAATTTAAATACACATTGAAGGTATTATAAAATGTCAGGGATCTAGAACATAAGATTGCTGAGTTCTGTAGGGTAATTAAAAACTGTCAGGCACACACTGTGCTATTCCATGCCTCCCTCTACAACCATGTCAGATAAACCAGCGAGGATGCTGCTGCAGAGGACAGGAGGCTCTACAGAGAGGAAATGTCCTAAAAAACAAGATATAGACAATCAAAGTGGATTACCTCGGAAAGGGAGGAGATATGATTCTCCCACATCAGAATGGTTTAAATTGGACTTTCACTTATCAGTTGACAATAAGATGAAATATCAAGGACCAAGCATAAGATCTCCAATAGTATACTGAATGTATGTCAAATGTATAAGAATATATCAAAGTCTATTATCATGTGGACTAAAACTAATGGTTATAAAATGGATGGCACAATAATATGAGCATATACTATCTTTAGATTTGTGAGACCTGGAGACTCAGTCTCCCTTCTTCAAGGTTCAGTTTTGAATAATCAAACACCATTATTTCACATTATCATTCCAAAGTGACGGCCAGGTAACCAGTACTCTTGTTATGATGTTATTCTCAGGCATGTTAACTCATTCATTTGTTGATAATTATGGTAAAAAAAAAAACATGCAACATAAAATTTGCTATCTTAAACCATTTTAAGTGCTTATTTCAGTAGTGTTAAGTATATTTATATTGCTATACAAATCTAATATATACATATACATTATACTGTACTACCATTACCACCATCTATCCACTTACCTCTTTTTGTCCTGTAAGACTAAAACTCCATACTTACTTATTAGATAATAATTATCCATTTTCCCCATCCCCAGGCAATCACCATTATATTTCTGTCTCTATTATGCTAGTGGAGGTGATGGAATTCCAGTTGAGCTCTTTCAAATCCTGAAAGATGATGCTGTGGAAGTGCTGCACTCAATATGCCAGCAAATTAGGAAAACTCAGCAGTGGCCACAGGACTGGAAAAGGTCAGTTTTCATTCCAATCCCAAAGAAAGTCAAGCCAAAGAATGCTCAAATTACTGCACAATTGCACTCATCTCACACGCTAGTAAAGTAATGTTTAAAATTCTCCAAGCCAGGCTTCAGCAATACATGAACCGATAACTTCCAGATGTTCAAGCTGGATTTAGAAAAGGCAGAGGAACCAGAGATCAAATTGCCAACATCTGCTGGATCATGGAAATGGCAAGAGAGTTCCAGAAAAACATCTATTTCTGCTTTATGGACTATGCCAAAGCCTTTGACTGTGTGACTCACAATAAGCTGTGGAAAATTCTGAAGGAGATGGGAATGCCAGACCACCTGACCTGCCTCTTGAGAAACCTGTATGCAAGTCAGGAAGCAACAGTTAGAATGGGGAGTGGAATAACAGACTGGTTCCAAATAGGAAAAGGAGTACGTCAAGGCTGTATATTGTCACCCTGCTTATTTAACTTCTATGCAGAGTACATCATGAGAAATGCTGGGCTGGAAGAAACACAAGCTGGAATCAAGATTGTGTGGAGAAAAATCAATAACCTCAGATTACGCAGATGACTCCACCCTTAAGGCAGAAAGTGAAGAAGAACTAAAAATCCTCTTGATGAAAGTGAAAGAGGAAAGTGAAAAAGTTGGCTTAAAGCTCAATATTCAGAAAACAAAGATCATGGCATCCGGTCCCATCACTTCATGGGAAATAGATGGGGAAATAGTGGAAACAGTGGCTGACTTTATTTTGGGGAGCTCCAAAATCACTGCAGATGGTGACTGCAGCCATGAAATTAAAAGACGCTTACTCCTTGGAAGAAAAGTTATGACCAACCTAGATAGCATATTCAAAAGCAGAGACATGACTTTGCCAAGAAAGGTCCAGCTACTCGAGGCTATTGTTTTTCCAGTGGTCATGTATGGATGTGAGAGTTGGACTGTGAAGAAGGCTGAGCGCCGAAGAATTGATGCCTTTGAACTGTGGTGGTGGAGAAGACTCTTGAGAGTCCCTTGGACTGCAAGGACATCCAACCAGTCCATTCTGAAGGAGATCAGCCCTGGGTGTTCTTTGGAAGGAATGATGCTAAAGCTGAAACTCCAGTACTTTGGCCACCTCATGCGAAGAGTTGACTCATTGGAAAAGACTCTGATGCTGGGAGGGATTGGGGGCAGGAGGAGAAGGGGATGACAGAGGATGAGATGGCTGGATGGCATCACTGACTTGATGGACGTGAGTCTGAGTGAACTCTGAGAGTTGGTGATGGACAGGGAGGCCTGGCGTGCTGCGATTCATGGGGTCGGCAAAGTGTCGGACACGACTGTGCGACTTGAACTGAAGAATGCTCAATCTTAGTTTAAAGATGTGCATGTTAGTTGAGGGAATGCTCTGATTTCATTTTAAGTAAGAAACTATTTCAAAGCATTTGTGTATTCTGAGCCACCTAAATAGATAGATGCCAACAGTTATACCCCTGACTCAAAATCTACAATTAAGGAAATTCTACATCAGCATGCTGCTTGGGCCAACAAAAAGGTATTTAACATATGCAAAATATAGAACTTTCATGCATCAAATGAGCAAGGCTTGACAGGCAGTTCCAGTTTGATATGGGTCATGCTGCTGATAACTACTGCACTTTTTAAAGGTTACATTAATGCTGAAGTTGTGCATGAAGATGAGTACCCTGTGTAAACATAAGCTTTATATTTCATTCATCTCTTGTCATCTCAAAAATAGAGTTAGTGATACAAATGGGACATAACATTTTGAAGAGCTCACTTGGTATGATAAGAACTTACCCAACCAAAGCACCACTTTTTTTTTCTGAGTAGTAATTCCATTAAGGGGGAAAAATCCATGTGACCTTATTTCTTTCCCATCTGCTTTCAATCATATCACAATATTATGAAACAAATTGCTACTAACAGTAAGGTTGTCATATTCAGGAATGAAATGGGTAAGCCCATAAAGGCAAGCGACTGGCACAGTGCAACTTCCTTTTTATCAACTATACCAGTCAACAAAATACCAGTGTTCAAAGGGGCTCTACAAAGTCATGAACCAAGATGCACCCCATTCATCCACTGAATGCTAGGATGTCCTCATGGAGATTCTTTCCAGAGCTCACCAATAAGCAGATCAGAAATTCAGTAGCTATGGATTGTAATTCCTGCCTGCAAATAGTTAGGTTACTTTATGAATTTCATAAGGGCCTGGTATTCTTATCTATAAGACAGAGATATCAATGTTCAATTTCACTATAAAAATATATATTACTAAAATCAACCTGATAAGACATGAACCTTCATTTAAAAATCTGAATCTGTCAACAATTTGAGAATTTTCATAAACACCTCCCACCAAACATTTCTTATTTTGATACATTTTAAAAAGTGACCTATTTGTCCAGTAAATATGTATTGAGCACCTACTGTATACTAGGTACTCTGCTAGATGGTGAAGATAAAGCAGGGAACCTGACAGAAACACCCTCATTCTGGTGTGTTTTCATTTTCTGAGATTAAAACATTGAACTGAGAGAAAAACAGAGAAAGATATTGAATGTTTGGTTTCATTCCCAATCACTACTGCACACCAGAAGTTCCCAGATCAAAGTGTAAGATTCAGTTATTGAATAGAGTGGTTTTCAAACTGTGTTCACTGGAGTCCTACGGGGTCTACGGATGGAAGTTGGGAGGAGGGATGGAGAGTGGTGAGGAGGATATGTAAAAGACCCAACCAGTCCTCAGATTCCATCAAAGCAGTTCCTAAACCATTTTATACACTCTAAAGATTTAATTTGGAAGATTAAGCATTCTGTTATTTGTTATTAAAAGGAAGAAAATCTCTGAATTAAAAAAAAAAAAAAACTTTTCCTAATAAGGCAATTGAGAAGACTAACAGATTTATTTAAAGTGTTACAATACCTTAAATAGCCAGTTTGAACCAGCTCTTCCAAGAATTAATCAAGGACTCTTTATACTTTGCCACTGAATTGTTTAGGCATATATTCAGCCACCAGTGGGGTAACTTGCAATTTTTTTAAACATAATCCAATGTACTTTTTTTCGGCTGTGCTGAGTCTTCATTGCCGTGCAGGCTTTTCTCTAGTTGTGATGAGCAGGGGATGGGGGTAAGTTACTCTTTAATTGCAGTGGACGGGCTTCTCATTGTGGTGGCTTCCTCTGCTGTGGAGCACAGGCTCTAGGGCACTTGGGCTCAGTAGTTACGGTATATGAGCTTAACTGCCCGGTGGCACATGGAATATTCCAGGACCAGGGGTTGAATCTGTGTCCCCTTTATTGGCAGGTGGATTCTTAACCACTGGACCACCAGGGAAGTCCTAATTTGCAATTTTTAACTTTTGAAAATTATCATCTTAGAGCTAGAAAAATGTAGAGAATTATCTAACGCAACCTCCCACACTATATAAGGTGCGTACGTGCATGTTAAGTCACTTCAGTCATGTCCAGTTCTTTGTAACCCATGGACTTAGCCTGCCAGGCTCCTCTGTCCATGGGATTCTCCAAGCAAGAACACTGGAGTGAGTTGCCATGCCCTCTTCCAGGGGATCTTCCCGACCCAGGAATCAAACCTGCGTGTCTTACCTCTCCTGCATTGGCAGGCAAGTTCTTTACCACTAGTGCCACCTGGGAAGCCCATGTTATATAAGAGTCTCTCAAATTGTGGACTGTGATCTATTAGTTGACAACAAATTGATTTAGTGGATGCTGCTGCTGCTGCTAAGTCGTTTCAGACATGTCCGACTCTGTGCAACCCCATAGACTGCAGCCCACCAGGCTCGTCCGTCCCTGGGATTCTCCAGACAAGAACACTGGAGTCGGTTGCTATTTCCTTCTCCAATGCATGAAAGTGAAAAGTGAAAGTGAAGTCGCTCAGTCTGATTCTTCGCTACCCTATGGACTTGCAGCCTACCAGGCTCCTCTGTCCATGGGATTTTCCAGGCAAGAGTACTGGAGTGGGTTGCCATTGCCCTCTTTGGATTTAGTGGACAAGAACCAATTAATTTTTTAAAGAAAGAGAAAAAAATAGAAAGTATCAGAATGCATACCATGTGGGTGGGATAAAGCTGAGTTATTTCATGAAACTTGTGTATAAATGTGCAAAATATACATATACACACACAAAATACATAAGTACATATGTATATGTGCATATATACACATACATAAATATAAGATCATTAATAAAATGTATTTCTTACTATAGGTAATGATCAAAAACTGCAAACACCATTGATACATAGAAATTCTTTTACTATTATTCTAAGATGAAGACTCTAATAATAGAGCCATGGAGCTCTCATTCCTTCCCTAGGTAACCATTTCTAGTTCTACTAGATCAAGATAGTCATAAAGCATTATCCTTGATCACATTTTATTTTTGCTCATTAACCAGTCCTCATTGCTTTAACAGCTCCTCTGTGATAATTTGTAGACCTTACTCCACTGTGGATGTTGTCAGTGGCTTTCTTAGAATGAGATGTTCTTAATTCAAAATAAACCTCTTGTTAGGACCAGGTACATAATGAAAATAAGGAGCTTCTTGTTCAAAAATTACTAAGAATTTAGGAAGAGTGACTGCAGAATATTAAGCCAAACATGGAGCCCTTTTAAGGATAGAGTCCTGTGTGATCGCACAGATTGTATGCCCAGGAAACCAGCCCAGCCTTGAAGTACAGCCTGCTTATTACAAGGTATTCCTTGGTCTTTCAGGGCTCATGCTCCTATTATTGCATCTGTGACCATAGTAGCTTGTTTTTTCCAGGGTAAGCAGAAACTGCAAAGGTTCCTGGTCTGCAGAAACTCCATCTAGTCTCTGAACAAACCAGGAAAAATTCCATCTGCTTTGTGCATTCTATTCTGCCCTGGCCACACCACCCCCTTGCATCTCTGCTCCTCAGGCATGGAGGTCTTTGATGTGAAATTTCATGCTCAATCTCATGGTAGCCAGATCCATGAGTTATGTGGTGCTCTGGGTTCCAGAGACAGCAGTGATCAGCATTCTTGGCTACAGAGTTCCTTTCAAAAGGCACTGCTCAAATAGTAAGTTGCTCATTAAAATGCTCTAAGTTGGTAAGATAGTTCCAAAATAGAAATTTTTTAAAAATCTCAGCAAGTCTGTGAAGATTCAACACTTCATGATGATATTACTTAGAAAGAGTGCCATGAAAAATCGATCTCACATTTGGAAACAAACCAAAATAAGATAATTTCATCCTAAAGTAATGAAAGGATTCAGGGCTTTATTTTAGAAGGGTATCATGAGTAAGAAGGTCTCAATCTTTTATTTTTGAAATATTAACCTAAATTACAAATACTTTAAAACATGGGCCAGTTGAAATTTTAGATTATATAATCATTGAACGTCAAAATCCAGTTTAGGAGTCAAAGTCAAGTTAACTGTATTCTTAAATCATTATCATGAAATTTCCCATATATTGATTAAAATGATAAGTAAAAAATAAATATCTGCGTATGAAACTGAATAGGTTAAATGTATTGGTACACTTTAATAATGAAGTGTCCTAGGTAAAGCATGGCTCAGCAGGTAAGAATCCACCTGAAGTGCAGGAGATGCAGGAGACCAGGATTTGATTCCCAGGTCAGGAAGATCCCCTGGAGGAGGAAATGGCACCCCACTCCAGTGTTTTTGCCTGAAAAATCCCATGGACAGAAAAACCTGGAGGGCTACAGTCTATGGGGTCATAAAGAGTCAGGGCGTGGCTGAGCACGCATGCATGGATGGACCTCTGTCTGATGATTTGCGGGCTTCCCTGGTGGCTCAAACAGTAAAGAATCTGCCCACAACACACGAGGCCCAGGTTCTATCCCTGGGTAGGGAAGATCTTAAGAGGAGAATGGCTACCCACTTCTGTATTCTTGCCTGGAGAATTCCAAGGACAAAGAAGCCTGGCAGGCTACAGTCCAGGTGGTAGCAAAGAGTCACACAGGACTGAGCCACTAACACCACTGCTACCGCTGCTGCTACTACTAGTAAAGCAAGTCTCCATTTAATGCAAAATTCTATTCTTGGATCCACAACTTTCTGCCTTTTTCCACTGCCATTTAAACATAGATTGTTCTAAAATTAACTCATTTAATGAAAAGAAAATTATTTCTTCTAAACTGCACTCCATTCTAAAAGAAGTTTCTTTGTAGCTGACTCCAAAGCAAGCCAACACAATATGAAGCTCTTAGAGAGGAGCTGTGACTCTCACTCTATGCCCAACAGTGCTGGATCATAGAAAGTGCTCAAAATAAGTTCACTGAATGACTGAATGGATTCTTCCACCCATGCCTCCAAGACTGAAAATTCTCCTTGCTAAAAAAATCATCACTCTGGTTAACACACGTTTTTTGGGGTGTGACAAAAGTAATTGCTTATTTTGCTTTTGGAATGGCTTCCCAAATAGCTAAGTGTGAGAAGAGGGCATCTCAAAATGTCTCTCCTTAAAAATCTTAGCCAGTACACATTAAAAAGAAAGAACACCCGTATCATTAGGGACCAAGGCAGAAGTAGTAAGTTAAATTTGTTTTGAGGTCCACCTCCCTGGATTTTAACACCACTTTCTCTCCTGAGTCTTTCCATTTCTCTTTCTGCTGTTCACCTGACTTAAGATGAATCCTTAAAAATTCACCTGAAGAGAGAGAAAGGAAGTAGTTCTACATAAGGGTCCCCTTGATAGCTTCCTGTTAGGTGGAAATTTTATGTTAAGATATCAATACCATGTTACAAATCATTATGTGATTGACAGCATTTGCCACCAAGGAGCCAAAATATAAGGAGTGCTTCACTGGTCAAGAGTCAACTGAAAAAAAATAATTGTAAAGACAAGAATTATTACTGATTTCCAGGCAGGGATGTACAGTAAGAAGTGATCTCAAAAAAACCTATGGAGAATTCTTAATCCTACTGTGCGTGATTAGGCACTTGGGAGCTTGTTAATGATAACAGCCCCCTGTTGCTGTTCTTATTTCTGAAATTCGCTTCCCTGCTCTCCTACCCTCCCTCCTCTTTCCCCTCCTCCTCCTCCTCCTTCTTGTTCAACTGGAAGCCAGTAATGACTTCTAGACTATCCCTGTTAGAATCCCAGGTCCATTACTTAGAAACCACCTTAGAAATGATGCTTAATCTCTCTGAACCTCAGATTCCTCATTTATTAAACAAGGGTGGTAACAGTATGTCCTTCATGGAGTTACTGGAATTATCAAATGGACTAATTGATGACAAGTGCTTAATAAGGTACCTGGTTCATAATTAACCCTAAATAAATATTACACATGATTTTTATTAGTAGCATATCAAGTACATATATTCTCCCTAAAATATACAGAGCCAATGATTATCAATCTGAATATAATAGATTGTTGATCCTGTTCCCTGTTCCACAAACTTTATTGTGTTCTCTATAGCATACCATTTCCACTTATTTTTAAATTTTATAATCTTTCTGATGGTACACCTCAGAAAAGTCATTTATTAATTGGAAATAAGAGTTGTGGGAAACAGAAGAGTTGTGGGGAAAAAGTGTTGTGGGCTATTTATCTTATTGAAACATTTCATAGTTTATATTCTTATACAGAACAAATGAAGGCCAAGTAAGCTCAGAGAATTTCTATTTACTCAGAAGGAATGACATCATTATCAATGACAAAAGCACATTGTCTCATACAGGTTAAAGAAAAGTTTAATACTCATTAGCAACCAATAAGTACCTGCATGGTCAACCTTGTTTAATTCCTTATTCTTGTTTGGGGTAAATGGATGCTGTATGTTATGAAGAAAAATGTGATGACATAAAACAAATGATCCTCACAGATGCACACTCTGCTGGAGTGCAAGGAGTTGTGGCAGCAGCACATCACAGAAGGACACGACACAAGAGATAGGTTCCTACAATTACATGAAAACTGAAAACTTTACGTTAGTTTTTGTTCACAAATGAAATAATGTATTCAGTCTACTCAGGACATTTACTAAATAAAGATGCCATAAATTCTTATATAAATGATCCTTTCCTAAATGAATACCCTCCCCACTAATCCTTTAACCCTGTATTAATCTTTGTGGTAAATCCAGATTTGTATATGGGTCTGCATAAAGGGGAAGCTATAGAGTACTCTCCAGCTTCTTGTTCTTTTCCAAAATTCCCCAACATTTTGGCATAGAATATATGACCCCTCTGGTTCCAAACTGGGAAAGGAGTATATCAAGGCTGCATATTGTTACCCAGCTTATTTAACTTATATGCAGAGTACATCATGCAAAATGCCAGGCTGGATGAAGCACAACCAGTCCATGAAGATCCAACCAGCCCATCCTAAAGGAAATCAGTCCTGAATATTCATTGGAAGGACTGATGCTGAAGCTGAAGCTCCAATACTTTGGCCACCTGATGAAAAGAACTAACTCATTGGAAGAGACCCTGATTCTGGGAAAGATTGAAGACATGAGGAGAAGGGGACAACAGAGGATGAGATGGTTGGGTGGCATCACCGATTCGATGGACATGAGTTTGAGCAAGCTCTGGGAGTTGTTGATGGACATGGAAGCCTGGGGTGCTGCAGTCCACAGGGTTGCAAAGAGTTGGACACGACTGAGTGACTTAACTGAACTGAGCTGAACTGATATGACCCCTGTGGGATAGAACATGTGGTTACCTGCCGTTTAACAGATTAGAGAATACCCACAAGGCTCCCACTGTTTATCCATAACAAAGATTTGAATATCAAACAAGAAAACACCTAGCTTTTTGTTTAAATTAGCTGAACAAATGCCTCACATATAATCTCAAAGAACATTTCATTCTTCTATAATTTGCTTGCAGATCACTTGAAGGGGAACCAATAACTCATATTTCCCCAACCTCATTCTACTACACCTCCCCCAACCTTCAGCAAATGTACTCGTTACAGGCAGGAGGAAATCTGTTAATTATTCTTACTGCAATTCCTTTGAAAGAGCTTCAGACTAAAATGAAATGGTTCCAAACATCAAGAAACAAACTCCAACAATAACTCTATAGAGTACATTATTTAACAGAGGTGGTAAGATGAACTGGCTGGATATTTACTGCTTCTACAGTATTCAAGGCTCTCTTTCCAATGGATGAAGAAGGAGGGAAAGGAGAAATAGCTGCAGGACCCATTTGTGAGCATTGGCATTCATAAAATTCTTTGCACGCAGAAGCTGAATCTGAACATCTGAGTTTCTTAGAGTTTTGCATGTAAACATGAGTATCAGTGCCAAATCTGTACCATGTATAAAGAGAAGAAAAGAGCATAAGATTAAATGACTTCTGGATACACTCCATTTCTTCAATAAATCCTTAAAGTACTCTGGAAAATCATATATTTAGAATATTTAAACATTTATGCAAGCCAACCAGCTTTCCTTCCTTAGTTCAAGAAAGAAATATTAAAAGCTGGGAAACTAAACCTTCAAGCAGTATAACACAGACTCTGGAGCCAGACTGCCCAGTTTCATACCCTAGATCTATCATTTATGACTCACACACCCTGTGTCAGCCTCTAAACTTCAGCTTCAGTTGCCTCATCTATAAAATGGGAATAGTAATAGTACCTTCCTGATAGGATTGTTGGAAGGGTTGCAATGAGATCAACCAGTTAAAGTGCTTAGCGTAGAGTCTGGAACATCATAAGCCTGGGCTCTTTTAGCTGTTGCTGTTATCTACTTCACCATCACAGGACCCAGTACTGGTGGAGAAGGAAGAATGAGGAGAGTGATCATTCATAGCCAACCTCTTACATAACATCAACAGCAATAACTGCAGTCTGTGCTAATCTATGTTTCTCCACTATCAATGATAATAAAATCACCTTAAAATCTGTCCAACAGAGTTACTAAATAAAGTCCCTCCACAAGATGAGAGATTTTGTGTGTACTGCTCCCAATTAATAGGACACTCATTTAAAGTTAGGAAATTGAATCACAGGTCTAATTGTTCCAAAAGGATATATATTGCCTAAACAAAATAATAACTGTATTAGAACTCAATATCACAGTGAAATTGGTTGTTATGAACACTTTCATAAGAAGTAGATAATAAACACATTTCTCTGCTTTCAAAGAATAAGATGCTGTGCTGTAAATAAATCATTACATTACATCAAAGGTACTAAAATCAACAATCACCTGATTATCACTGGCAAGCCTTGTTTGAACTCCATTTTTTCCCTAATTAAATGAGAGGAGAGAGTAAAAGAAATATTTGCAAAATGTCCCTCATACAATAGAGTTTCTAACTGTAGGGGGTAGAATGATGCATCCATTTCCACTTACTGATCAGGGAATGACTAAATTACTTGTAGCTCCCTTTCTGCACACACACTTATGAGTAATGATATAATTTTCTAAATCACATAAAAATACATAAACAGGATTCAGTATCATTCTATGCCCATTTTTATGAGAATTCATGTGGATGCTAACTTTATAGAATATTTAAGAGAATATTTAATTAACCTTTCTTAGTTCTGTTACAATTCAGGCTATTTATCTGCATTATACATATTTTTAGCTCTGAACTAATAGAATAGTCATGTTTTGCTGTGTTTTGTCATCTATATTCAAAGCTAGAAATCTTAAAAATTCACTGCTTCTCAGCTTGCTCATAACTTTCTCTTATAAAATAAAGCTTTCATTCCAAGTCTTAATATTTGAGTCATTTTAAGGTTCCTTTTTAAATGTTGAGTAGCCATCAGACTAGCAATGTAAAATTTATTTAAATTGATTTTATATCTTCATCACCACTCCTTATAAAAAAATCTCATCTTATTACTAGAGATAATGTATGTGTCAAAAAAGAAGCCTCAAATGCACTTCCTGTGCACTTGACAGGGTGACAAAATATTTCTCCTATCCTTTCCTAATTGAGCTTCAGTACAAAGGAGGACATTATAATAATATTAATAATAGTTACATGGATATTTGTAGGTACTGTGTAACCCTTCAGTCCATTTTCCCAGACAATAGTGGCTACAAAGAGGCTTCAAAATAGAACATCGCACAATATGAATGCCACTTTTTTCTATCTTACATTTTAAAAACATCATTGAAATCAGAAAGTTCATTTACAAAGGACTGGCAGTTGCAATCACAGCAATAATGTAGTGCTGAGAAAAAAAGGGTAATTGGTTTGGTAAAGATCGCTTTCCATTACACCATAAAGCACTACACAATAGGAAAGGTCGCCAATTAAGCAATCATGAATACCAAGTACTGAAGCTGATGAAAATAGGGCAGTGGTTTAAATAGATTTGCAAGCAATTTACCTTTTCACAATGTTGGCAATCTGATGCAATTTGCTTGCAATTTTGTCTGCTTTCAGTAGCACTCGAAGCTGACACTACACAGACCAAATGGCAAAGAGGCCCTGCATAGAAAATGTAAAACTATCTTGGCTGCATCAGGAAACCAGAATGGTGGTTCATCAGGAAAATTACAACAATTAACATAAGTGCTGCAAAAATCAACACTTTAAATGTCACACTCACTAGTCTGTCCAAAGACTGTAAAAGTACCATCCCCATTGCCGGACTAACAGTAAATATGAAGCAATCACCACCAAACCTTGGGGCTGATGGCTTTACAATTGATGTGACATTCTCTGAGTGATAAAATAGCCTCTCATTTTACAAAAGTAAGTATTTTTCTTTTCTAGACTTAACCTGGATTATGTCAACACAAAATTTACGTTTAATTTTTTTTTCAACTTTTTCGATAAAGCCATCCCATGCCAGTGTGGGTATAGTTGGTCTTGACATTTAAAAAATAACTTTATATTTCAGAGAATTAGGGCCAAGTTGATAAAAAATAATCCTTCCTCAAATATCGATCTGCTGCTTTCAGATGTAAATCATGGTCCAGATTTATGTCGAAAGCTGTTACACTATGTGAGGTACAGTGTCTGACTAGAACCTATTTTATCATCTTAGAGAAGGCTCCAAAAAGGCATTCATGGATATTCCCTTGAGGACTGGCTGGAATTTTAGATGCCATCACATATCTATATCGATGTATTCCCAGCTAAAACTTAGATACTTTGAAAATAATTGATAACTTCTGCTTTGGCCTCCATGTTTTGAGAAGCTATAAATTTGTCAGGCTTTGAGAATTGGCTTATAGTGTAAACCTAACGATTTCTCAGTGAACTGGGAGGATCCAGTGATGAGAAAACAAGAGTAGAGTGTCAGAAAATCTAAGTTTAATTTTCATCTCTATACTGGCTGACGTGAGAGTTATTTTAGGGCTCTGTCTACTGAGGGCCCATCTTTTAGTTTTGAGTGAAAGGACTGATTGTTTGGGTTTAAGAACAAAGTTGGATTTCCCCCCTCCTAAATATTCCTGCCTTTGCTTGGGTTTAGACACCATAATTTCCACAGTAGCAAAGAAATAAGAGTATCAGACACACATGTACATGATATGCTCACAGTTAAGAGTAAATATTTTTACTATGGATTTAGTGAAAAGATCCATTGCGATAATAGCTACTACAGCTTTTACTGCACAACAGGGCTCATACTTTACTTTTACTCTGTAGAAAATCATTTCTTAAACAGAAATTCAAACTTGGCCTGTAGAACCCAGCTGTGTCCTTAACTGTGTGACCTAACATTCTGTGGTGACTCACGACTCTGGGATTCTTCCCCTGATGATTCCTCATGTCATCACTAATGAGGCATTTCATTCTGTCGAGAGTTCAGTTCATTTCAGTTCAGTTCAGTCGCTCAGTCGTGTCCGACTCTTTGCGACCCCATGAATCGCACACGCCAGGCCTCCCTGTCCGTCACCATCTCCCCAAAAGCTTTAGAAGCTGCCTCTCACCACGATCATCTTAAGGAGCATCAGCAAGGAATCCTCTGCTGACAGGGTCTCTGGGGCTGTTGTCCACACTGCAGCCAAGGCACTGTCCAGAGCGCTGGGGCCAAATGATGGCCATGCTGGTTCTGGAAGCTGATGACTGCTCAGCTGAAGGTTGATAGGTTAGCCAGTCCTTTTATAAGGGTTTACATATTCTGCAAAGTGAAGCTTGAAGAAAGAGGTAATGATTCTCTACCTGGTTTTAGGTGGCCTGAGTGCAACCATTTTCTGAAGAGATGCATGCATTTGATATCTGTTCTCTGACAAACTTGGAAAATAAGTCACACAGGAAGGGAGTGACCTTCTGTTGCCATCTGCAACATGACAGGAATGATTCTATGAAAGGATGGCATCAGCGATCTCCAGAGTAAATTACAGGCTTGGAATAGCAATAAGACATTTGCTGTCTCACCAACACAAAATACTCAAAAGTTTGTTAAGACTGCTTCCAGAGAAACAAACATTGAAAAGAATTAGCTATTTTTTCCTGTGTGTGTGTGTGTGTGTGTGTGTGTATGTGTGTCAAATGCAGCATGATCAAGGGAGTGGTATACAGGAGTGTGGAGAGAGAAACTATCGTTAATTTTGATAAATGTAATGACCTGTGGGGTTTTTTTTTTCTCAGCTGTTGATTGGTACCACCGAAAACAATTATTACTGGTTAATTTAGTTGTTGGCATAGTGCATAGTAAATATTTCTGTTGTATCATTCTTTATTAACTGCAGAAAAAGCCTTTGATTTTATTTATCAAGTTAGTCAAAAATCACACACAGCTACTACATGACCATAAAGCAGATAGTGTCAGAATCATCAAAACTATTTCAAAGTCTTCTATTATAATCCTCATGGTCTATCTCACAGAAAGATTAGAATTTGCTGGAATTCAGGCCTCAGAAACTTGGATTTAAAAGATAATATTTCCTCAAGAGGCTTCAGAAGCCTTACTAGTTTGGGTTGAACTACATATATACATTGAGTAGACTTGCCCAATCAAACATAAAAACATGAATCAAATACTATGCAAATTCTTATGAAACTGTTGGACTTGCCACCATCAAGCAAGCAAAATGCATAAAAGTCATAGTTCCTTTTGGGAAACAATACCATTTATCCAAATAAATAATCTTAGACTTCCAAGTATTTTTAAAAGATAAGTAATAATATTTATAAATTAAATAAATATGAAATATGTTTAAAATATGAAAAGAGATTTCCTTGAATGGCAGTTATGCAACTACTTTGAGGTCCGATATGAATTGAATTTTGGCTCTGCTATTTACTAGCTGTGTAGCTTCAGGCAAATTATGTAATCTCTCTGAGTATAAATTCTATCATCTGTAAAATAGAAATAATAAATCTTACAGAGCCTGTGAACAGTACGAATATTGCATGGAAGTGACAAATACTAGATGTTTAAATAAAGATCATCAGCTGTTATTTAGTCAGGTTTTTTTTTCTATGCATTTCAAATGCAGACACTGTATTCATTGGATAAAAATGGAAAATATCTGCTATATTCAAATGAACAACATAACTTGTATTAAAATCTTTACTGTGCAGTAAAATTAAAATCTTGTAATGTGTCTTTTTTCAAAAAGAAAATAAATTACTCAAAAGGTATTTTTCAAGTGAATGAAAGCACATTGTAATTCTCTTTTGGTGATTTATTATTACAAAGTAGTTTTCAAAATAGAATAAACAAAATTTCAAAACCTTACCATATGTATAAAATATAAATTCTTATTTTCTTTAAAATCCACAAAATAAAGCATAAAATTTCTGTTCTTATAGTACTTCCTACACTCTTGGTTCTTGACAAACCTACACACCAGTGTGGGAAATCTCTAGAGAATGCCACGCGAAAGCACAGGGAGACAGAAGAAGTCAAACATGAAGAAGCCCAGTCTGTTCCAGAGCATCTCTGAACCTCCAAGCAGGATGGCAACCCAAATTCACATCCTGAACAAGCTGGCACCAGTCCAAGACCAGCAGGACTTACAGTGTCTTCCTGGGATCACAATTCTGAACACTTTAGGGTAGCTCTATTAGGAGTTTGGCCACTCTGCACTTTAGTGGGATGCTGGGAGATGTTTCCAAGACCATCCCATACCTATAAGACACCTCAAATCTCTGAAACAAGCCTTTCTCCCAGCTGACCTGTGGTGGCTGTCTTGAGGTAGCTGGAGATACCAGTAAGTCCTCATGACTCATGGAACTTAGTCCTACAGCAGACTTGCACCCAGAGACCTATTACTGCTTTGGAACACTTCTAACCTGAGCCTAATTATATTCATTCAAAAAACAGTTATTGAGTGCCTACTATGAACTGTACTTTATGGAATACATTGTAATGAATTGTCTGTCTCTAAGGAGCTTATAGTCCAGTATGAGATAAGAGGTATTCCAGTATACAAATATCTAAGTAAAATATTAGAAATGGCAAGTACCATAAAAGAAATGTAAAATGTCAGTTGTGGAGAAGAGAGAGAAGATGCAAGTAAAATCATAGTATTAATATAAATATACTAATTTCACTAAATTTTGCTCTTTCCTTTAAACTAGGGTTGATACTATTAGAAAAGTTGTTGTTTGAGACCATACTTAAAGTCCTTATAAGGTAAGCTTTGGATGGATAGGGGAAGTATTTCAGGGTGAAAGAAAAATCGTTAAGAAAGAAGGAAAGGAAAGGAAGGGAGGGAGGAAGCCCACCTCAATCAGAAAATTCAACTCCAGTTTGGCTAGAAACATTCAGAATTCTACATGTGATCCTGTGTGAGTTCATCTAGAAAATATTGAATTCTCTGGGTAAAAAAGTTTCCCCATTTATAACTTTATGCATCAAGCATTTTATAAAGCTCATCCTCAATTACTAAATTTTAGCATACATTGTAATTATACCTCACATATGCTTGGGAATAATAATAATCCTGTACTTGAATTATCTTGAAAGGATGATACCAAGTCAGAAAAAAGCTGATTTTTCATTCTTCGTAGGTCAAATCACATTCTAAAATCTGATGTTATAATCTTATATATTCTTAATCTTTCAGGTTGAATGTGAACTTGTCCCCAGGCAATGCAGCTCATATAAAAGGCTGTAACAGACCAAATGAGGATTTCACCAGCTCAGGAAAACTTTGAACTGCACTTTCCAGTTTACTGCCAGCTTGAATAGAAAGTTATGATTTGTGTCCATCCACAGGTCAGTGAAAGTTTTTATTGATATTGGAAAACCCTATATACGCTGGACTAATAAATCCGACAAAATCAGATCTTTTGGTTTCAATTGCATCCTGTATCTGTCTATAGCCACAAAATATTCAACTATGAAATTCCCACTTTCAGAACACTTTGATCCTTTTTAGTACCTAATCATACAATATATGTCACATCTACAAAATCAGCTGAGAGCTACCCCTATTCAAAACAAACAAAACAGAAATGAATTCTTCAGAAGCTACAGATAACCCTTCGTCACCACAGATGGTGACTTCAGGATTCTAAGAGTCTTTCAAATAAGATCTTGGTGCCAGGATTATCGAATGTCATAGACCTAACAGGTCTCACAGCCTTGCTGCTGTTGAACTACTTTATGTCAGCTCCCAAGTTTGGTGGGAATTAAAATATTGCACAGATGGGACTATAACTGACCATAGCCTGCTCCATTGTATGTCCAAGCATCTCTAATTACAGCAACACACAAGAGGAAGAGATTTGAAAGGGCAGGTGACGGGAGAGGAGAGGAACCTGGTTTGACTTAAACAGCACAGGATCCCTCACCATCAGGCCTGATGTACATCAGCCTGACAGCTAATTAGGGTAGACATGAATTTTTCCAATGTAACAGATGTTCGCTAATCAGGCCAGATTTGGAGCCCTTGCGCCAGCAACATTTCATGCACAATTTAACTATCTAAAAGGAATAAACTACTTAATGCATTGTACTGAAGGCACAGCTGTTTCACAATCAGAAAATTTGCTGTCAAAGATGTTCTCTTTAAAACTGACATGTTTTTATATAACTCTGATGGGGTGTTTATAATGTATTAATAGTTGTCAGCAAGAGCTGCTGTCATCATCAAGAAGTAAAATATTTCTGAAGGTATATTAAAATGAACAGACTCTTTTTTCTTCCCCCAAAATCCATTCAGATAATTTAACTAGGTTGAATGTGGTCCGCTAAGTTCCAAAATACATTTGAAACAAAGAACATCAATGTATTTTTTTCAATTTATTCTAAATTTAAGACAAAAACCATGTCTTTGTTTTTGGTTTAAAGACTTAAAACAATTATAGGTCCACATTTAGTTACAAAGCTGGAATTTTTTATCATTCTAGTTTTATGTAAATACACTAGGGGGACCATCATTACCACATCAAAAATGTTTTATTGGGTAAAATGAAGGTTTGACATCTTCATAAGCACAGACTAATTTGGTTAAGAATGAAATGGGGATTCCTTTCTCTCTCTACCCCCTTCTTTACTCCTTAAGTACTAACTGACCTTTTATTATAAGAAAAGTGCTAAATATGAATTAAAACTTTATTTTCTTTGACAGTTTAATTTTATAACATTTTTATTTTTAAAATGATATAGCAAAATAATATTTAATACTCTATAAATGGGCTTCCCAGGTGGCATCAGTGGTAAAAAAAAACCCACTTGCCAATGCAGGAGACATAAGAGATGTTGATCTGATCCCTAGGTCGGGAAGATCCCCAAGAGGAGGTCATGGCAACCCACTCCAGTATTCTTGCCTTGAGAATCCCACGGACAGAGAAGCCTGGTGGGCTACAGCCCATAGGGTCACAAAGAGTCAGACTCGGCTGAAGTGACACACCTTATGAATATTGAAAAGTTCACATCATTTAAAAATATAGCTTTGTAAATCTTAAAAGTCTGTATTTGAAAGAGACATTAAATAGCCAGTGACTTAAAAATTCCACAATGTAGACAGTTTTTAGGGTAATGTGTATTGTCTACTTAATTTAGCAATTTGCTTATTTTAGTAACATTTTTAGCAGTTTTTCCAACCATTTTATGACACAGTTTGGGTACATTCTTTTCAACCAACATTGGTATTGGTTGAACTCAGTATCATGAATTATGCTTTATCTGAGAAAAAATATGCTTTATCTGACATAATATAGTTTCTGTGGTGACTAGGGTACTGTTGACCCTTTATCCATGTGCTGGCCCAAGTGCATCTGTGACTCCTTAAAGGTACTATATTGAATTAGTGGCATTGATGACTCAGATCTCCAGGTAAATTCAAGAATAATATCTTTAAAATCAAGTTAGGTAAAGAACTACTTTCAGGACTGGTAAGGTTGTCTAGAAGTCTCTGCTGTGACTTGAGTACATAATTTTTGTATTATGTTTTCCTGATATGATGACTTATCCACAGGAACCGGGCTATAGACCAAATGTTTAAAAAGAGTTTTCATATATGTGTTTTATAACTGTGCAATTTAGCCCTGAGAGATATTAAAAATTAACATCACCAAAGATTAAAAATTAAATGCCTTGATTCTAAATATTACTCTCCTTTTGGATATCTATGTAAGTAGATTGTTTGCTATTGGTGATTCTAGTATCTTAAAGACATGATTATCTGAATCTTTAAGACAATTTCATAACTACTATCAGTTCTTTAACATGGGACTCTTTTTTAATTAAACTGTACGAAAAAGCTCTTAAAAATAAATCTCCAAAATATCACCCATTTCATCTTGAAATAATTCAACTTTGCACATAAATATTTTATAGGATAATCTGATGTTTTAAATATTATCTATAAATTTAGACTTCACTTAGAATAAAATCCATACTCTTTACTACAATCTACAAAGCTCCACATTATCTGGCCTGCCAATGTCAATGCACATTGCTTCCTCTTTGCTCACCATGACCTAACTAACATTAATCTGCTTACTGAAATTTGAACACACCAAAATCTTTCTCTCTGCAAGCCATTTTTACTTGCTTCTTTCAGTTAGAATGTCATTCTGTTTTTGGCATGTCTGGCTCCTTATCCTCACTGAGGAATCAGTTTAAAAGGAATTTATTCAAAGAAAACTTTCCTGACAACCCTAATTAATCTTGCCACTCCTCTAACCTCTACCATATCACCCTGCTGATTTTCCATAGTACTCATCCAAATAAAAAAATAATTTGCTTATTTATTTTCTGTCTACCCACCTCCTCAAATCTGCTAGAACTGTGACGATCAATACAATACCACTAGCCACTTTTGGCTATTTAAGTTTAAGTTAATTTAAATTAAATAAAACTTCACAAAATTAAAAAATACAATTAAATCAAACGTCATTCCTTAGTTGTTTCAAAAGCACAAATACAGAACATTTTCATTCCATGGAAATTTCTACTGGACTTGCTGGTCTAGAATATAATTTTAGAGAGCAAAAAAAGCTCTGGTCAATGACTAGAATAGCAACTGATCCATAATAGTTCTTAATTAGTTAAATGGATGGATGAATGGAAAGGTGGATGGACAAGCGAACTTCAATTTATACATAATCAGTGAGAAGTATGACATTCCGGCTAATATAATACTTTGGTTTCTATTCAATCTTCTATTCCTAATATTAATTATTTTAATAAGATGAGATAAAGCAAGATGACACTAAGGTGTATCTAACATGGTTTCATCTTTTTTGAAAGTACTCAAGAAAGAAACTCCCATGTTGACCTGAACTAGAACCATAGGACCAAAAAGGTCCCTTTAGAATCAAAGGAGCCTTAGGCTTTAGACCACAGCTAATTGAAGAGTAGAAATAGCAGGAGCTTGAGCTCTGGTAAATGCAAAGTGGAAACAGTGGCAGATTTTATTTTCTTAGGCTCCAAAATCACTGTGGATGGTAACTGCAGCCATGAAATAAAAAGACACTTGCTCCTTGGAAGAAAACCTATGATAAACCTAGACAGTATATTAAAAAGCAGAGACGTCACTTTGCCAACAAAGGTCAATAGACCCAAAGCTATGATTTTTCCAGTAGTCATGCACAGACACGAGAGTTGGACCATAAGGAAGGTTAAGCGCCAAAGAATTGATGCTTTCAAATTGCAGTGTTGGAGAAGACTCTTGAGAATCCCTTGGATTGCAAGGAGATCAAACCAGTCAATCCTAAATGAAATCAATCCTAAATATTCATTGGAAGGACTGATGATATAGCTGAAGCTCCAAAACTTCAGCCACCTAATGCGATGAGCCGATCTGTTTGAAAAGACTCTGATGCTGGGAAAGATTAAGGGCAGGAGAAGAAAGGGACAACAGAGGATAAGATGGATGGATGCCATTACCAACTCAATGGACATGAGTTTGAGAAAACTCTGGGAGATACTGAAGAAGAGAGAAGCCTGGCA
This sequence comes from Redunca redunca, assembly GCA_006410935.1. NCBI lineage: Eukaryota > Metazoa > Chordata > Mammalia > Artiodactyla > Bovidae > Redunca > Redunca redunca. The sequence continues at coordinate 429,723 of SJYQ01030175.1, forward strand.
TGCTGCAGTCCATAGGGTTGCAAAGAATTGGACAGGAGTTAGTGACTGAACAACAATGGATGCAAGCTCAAATCATAACTCTGATATTTACCAGATGATGATGATGATCATTTTGAAGAAATGATCTTTATTTGCCCCATATGTAAAACAAAAAAGGATATAACTTCACAGGATTTTTCGAAGATTAGATGTCTTATGAATGCTTGGCTTATAGTAGGTGCACTAAATGGCAACTTCATTATAAACTTCCTTGAATTAACGGCATGATAGCAATTAGACCTTTGGAAATCCTGGTATATATTATAGCATTATAGCATAATATCTAATAGCATGTAGCATTCTCTGGCATTATTCAACTCAGAAATTTTAGAACTGAAGCCCTGCTCATAAGTAAACACTGTCATGACTTTTAGAGGCTTCTCGCAAGTGTTGCACTTGGAATGGGAGGTAGAAAGTAGTTAGGGCTGTGGATGAAGGTTATGGGTAGAAGAGAACATGTCGAACAGAGAAGCAGCTATGGACTAGACTGCTCCTGAAACAGACTGGCTCGTGTTTAAGAAAATTTTTTTTTTAGTCCTTGAAAGTATAAAAGATTTATAAGGCTCAATAAGTATGTAATTTGTATATAGTATCTAACTCATCACTTAATTTCAATAGTTAGCTGCTGTTAGGTTAGGAAGCAGAAAAAATGGAACCAATAAGATCAACAGAAGGGCAGTCCCAGTTTTTATGTGTTTTTCTGTTGATTTGAAAAAAGGGTAATTTTATAATGTCATCAGAGACAATGAAACTCTACAACCTTTATTACAGCTTCCCTTAGAAAGAGTGTTAGTGGAGAATCAGTCTGCAGTATCAGAATCAATGTCCTCTTAAGCTTAGAGAAAAAAAAATTAGTAGATAGTACAAACTTGGAAAGGACTAAATTTTAAATTAGAATATGAGTATAAAATGAGAACTTCAATTGCAAGTGTATTTATTTGATTTTCTACATTTCCAAAAGTTTGCGGGTTTTGTTTTTAGTCTCTCTTTAGAGTTTAATCTTATTCCAGGGAAGGAACAGGAAAAAATTCCACCTTAGAGCCCTAAAAGTGATCACTCTTAAGAACCATGATTCTTCAGGGTATTTGAAATTTATTTAGTTTAGAATGAAAATATAAAACATTAAATATTTTCTTGAATGGTAAATTACATAGCATCTTTTCTGTTTGTTTGGTTTCTTCCAAGACTTAAGCCAAAAATAAACAGAATGGTCTACATTACAACAATCTGGAATCAATCAGTGTTATTAGGGACTCAATATTATTGGTAAATCACATTTAAAGACTGAACATCTCTGATGTGAACTTTTGTGTGATGTAGGTCTAGGAACTGGAATAGAAAAACACTACTTTCCTGTCAGGAGCTAAGAGTTCATATTTGTGTGACATCCTCCTATTTCTGGAACAAAATTTTAAACACTTCTTAGCCTTCTATAGAGGAAAACATACATGAATAATAAACTGATTAAACAGCAATTTGGAAGTAAAACTCTGCCTTAAGAAGAATTTGTTGAGGCATATTTTAGAAGAATTTTTGTAAGATACCTGTAGCAGAGTATATATTCTACAGCAAAAAACCCTGAGGGGCAATTCATTCCTGTTTGATTTATAGACAATAAGAAAGGATGAGTTTTTAAAATGCTTTACCATCATTTTTACAAAAAACCTTGGAAGAAGAAAGATACAGAGCCATGGTCATGCACCTTTTGCCCTTTGTTTCCAGAGCAAGCTTTTCTGGGCCCACTTTTAGCACAAATGATATTTTTTGTTTATTTATTTCATATGCATGTCCACTACTTGCTGTTATCACTTTACATTCATTTGCAAGATTTAATCTCTCTCCTCCTAGCCTCCTTCTCACTTTCCTCCTATTATCTGAAAACATATACAGTGATTATGCTTGTTAAAATGAGGGCCTCCAAATGAAATAAAATGGAAAATTAGCAAGAGACACAAAATAAACAGGCAAGTGAAGAACAAAGCAAAACAAAAATGCTAGGCTGAACTCTCAGATATGGTTTGGTATGATACTAGATTCACCGTCTAAGGGCTTGTCTTCCCTGACTATAAAATGAGGGCATCTCAATATCACAGCCGGATGGTTCAGGTCTACCCCTGAGGGATCTGTCGGGTATTTCTCAGTCATGACCTCTAGATAAATCAGTGTTAACAGCCTCTTTTCATTTGTATTTCCCTGCTGATAGTTTCCTCTTTCCCTTCCCCTATTATCCTTTGGGTAGCAGGTTTCTTTGGACTTTCCTCTATCTGCATGTGGGGGTTAATTTTGGCATTTCATTCTCCCTTCTCATTCCGTTAAGTATCCCATTCTCTTTTTAAACTTACTTCCAGCATTATTTCTCTGTGTGTCTTCTAGGAATATTTAGCTCATTTTAAAAGCAAAAGCATGTCAACCTTGAATAAGAACACAACTGTTTTAATGTCCTGAAACTTTTCCTCCACACACAGCAAGTATCAAAGCTTTGACCACAGGGCAGAGAACACATCAAAAATACTATTCCTCCTGTGATTTCCAATTCTTCCCTATTGCAATGCATGGAAAATGCTATGGGCAGAGACTCTCTTAGTGATTTTACTCAAGGACCATAGCTTACAAAATTAACCGCTGGCAGCGGAAGAAAAGAAGCAAATATAAAACCCGAATGCCTGCAATGAATTAATAGCTAATAACTGAAGTAGTGAAATGCTGAATGAGGTAGAGGCAAATTCTTAGAAAAAAATCATTAATACATCTTTATAATTTAAAAATCAACAAATATTGAAATATATACAGTGAAGGCACTTGCTTCTATCACTGTCTCCATTTGTCACTTCCTAAAACTTTCCACACAGAGTACAATTTTTATTATTTGCATAATTCATTTGCATAATTCTTACATAATTCTTTGAATAAACAATATTATGCAAGATAGAATATATATTTATATTCTTTCTCCTAAAACAAAGGTTTATACACACTGTTCAACACATTGCTTATTTTTCACTTCATATATTTTAGAACTCTATCCATACTGATACACAGAAAGGTTGCCCAGTTATTTTTTTTTTGTTTTGTTTTTTAAGTGAAAGTGTCAGTTGCTTAGTCATATCTGACTCTTTGTGACCCCAAGGGCTGTGCCCCATGAATGGCAGCCCATCAGGTTCCTCTGTCCATAGAATTCTCCAGGCAAGAATATTGGAGTGGGTAACCATTCCCCTCTCCAGGGGATCTTCCCAGCCCACGATTTGAACCCAAGTCTCCTGTATTACAGCAGATTCTGAGCCAGCTTCATTGCATATTATTCCAACGCACAGATACACTATGATTAATTTAACCAGTCCCCTACTGGTGAACATTTTGAGTCAGTCTTTTGCTACAAAAAAACAATGTTGTAGGACATAATCTTGAATATATGTGACTTCACATATGTATAAGTTTATCTATAGGAAATATTCCCAGAAGGTGGATAGCTAGGTCAAAGTACATATGATTTGTTATTTTGAAAGATAGTGCCAAACTTTTTTTCACAGATGATGCATCACTTCATACCGCTATCAGCAATATGTAAAGTTACCCATTTCCCCACAGGCTTGAAAACAAAATTTAATAGATTTCTGCATTTTGGAAGTTTGGAATTTTGATTACATACTCTGATAAATTATGATATCTTGGTGTGATTTTAATTTACTTTTATATTGAGTGAGGCTGTGCATTTTTTTCACGTTCAAGGGCTTTTCCTTTTCCATAAAATGCTATTCAACTCTCTCTTTTAAAAAAAAAAAAAACAGTTTTAAACCATTTGTAGAGTGTCTGTACACATTAGGGCAATTAGCTATTTCATTGACGTGAAATTACTTTTCTATTTTGTTGTTTTTCTCTGGATTTATTGTTTTTGCTTTGTTTACACTCAGAAGTTTAACAATTATTTTCTAAAAATGTATCCAAATTTTTACTATGGTGTAAAGGCTTTAGTAGAGAAGGCAATGGCAACCCAATCCGGTACTCTTGCCTGGCAAATCCCATGGACGGAGGAGCCTGGTAGGCTGCAGTCCATGGGGTCTCTAGGAGTTGGACACAACTGAGCAACATCACTTTCACTTCTCACTTTCATGCATTGGAGAAGGAAATGGCAACCCACTCCAGTGTTCTTGCCTGGAGAATCCCAGGGACAGGGGAGCCTGGTGGGCTTGCCGTCTCTGGGGTCACACAGAGTCAGACACGACTGAAGCAACTTAGCAAAGGCTTTAGTAATAATTAAAAAGACCCTTTCCATTTCAAAGTTGTAAAGGGATTTTTCATGCTGTCCTCTCTATTATTATGGCTTCATTTTTTAAATCTTTGAAACTTTTGATTTCAAAATCAAAAAAAACTTTTGATTATTTTTGAAACTTTTGATAATCCTAGAGTACGATATGAAGAAAGGATTAAATTTAACATTTTTCAGATGGCCTTACCATTGTCCCAGCATTACTTACTGACTAATACAGCTTATTCTCTCAATAACTTGAGAGAATAAGCTGTATGCGACCCCATGGACTGTAGTCATTATTCTTTGGCAAATAAGCTTCTTATACTATGGGTGGTCTTTAGACTTTCTGTTTTATTGGTCTGTACAACTACTTTGTATTTAGCTAGAGAGAGTTTTCATGTTTTTTCTCTAATTGTCCATGATTTAGTCATTCAGAACTACAGTTGACCCTTAAATAACATTGATTTGACATGGTATTTTTCAATGTGTGTGTATATGTATGTGCATGTGCTCAGTTGTGTCCAACTCTTTGCGACCCCATGGACTGCAGCCTGCCGGGCTCCTCTGTCCGTGGGATTTTCCTGGCAGGAATACTGCAGCAGGTTGTCATTTCTACTCCAGAGGATCTTCCCACCCCATGGATTCAAACTATGTCCCTTGTTTCTCCTGCATTGGTAGGCGGGTTCTTTTACCACTGTGCCACCTGGGAAGCCCAGTATTTAGCCAAATTTATTGATGTGGAAGAACTGATAATATAAAAGCCCAAATAAAAGTTACACATGGATTAACCAGTTCATCCCCCATTCTTCAAGGGTCAACTGTACTCACCCTTCCACAGCAAGCTTTTCACCAATGGCATATCCCAGTTACCTCCACATCTTTGAACATGCTATTCACCCTGCATGGAATGCTCATTGTGCCATTCTCTGCCTAGAAACCTTGACTTTTAAGACCCAGAGAACCTATAACACTTCCAAGAAATTAAGAGCAGAAATGTTCCTATAATTAAAAAGTTGGGAAAGGATAATTATGTGAGATGTAAGAGACGTGGGTTTGATCCCTGGGTCAGGAAGATCCCCTGGAGAAGGGAATGGCTACCCACTCCAGTATTCTTGCCTGGAGAATCCCATGGACAGAGGAGCCTGGCAGGTCAGAGTCAGAGCCAGTCCATGCAAAGAGTCAGACATGACTGAGCAACTAACACTTTCACTTTGGGTCTCCCTGGTAGCTCAGCTGGTAAAGAATCTGCCTGCAATGCAGGAGACTCTGGTTCAATTCCTGGGTCAGGAAGACACCCTGGAGAAAGGACAAGCTATCCACTCCAGTATTGGGTTTCCCTGGTGGCTCAGATGGTAAAGAATCCATTGGCAATGCAGGAGACCTGGGTTCAATCCCTCAGTTGGGAAGATCCCCTGGAGGAGGGGATAGGAACCCACTCTAGTATTCTTGCCTGGAGAATCCCCAAGGACAGAGCAGCCTGGTGGGCTACAGTCCATGGGGTCGCAAAGTGTTGGACATGACTGAGCATCTAAGCACACATAGTATTCTAAGGATGAGGCTCAAATTCTTTACTATCCACTCCAAAATCTGACTCTTGCTCATCTGTCTGTCTTTGACCTCAACAGCCACCTTTACCCCAACTTCCAACCCTACCTCCTCCACCGTTACTCTGTTCCATCACTAACGACTTCTTTCAGTCCCTTGAATGCTTTTGTGGTCTTCAACATGTTATTCTCTGTGGCTGAAATACTTTCATTATCATCCTATTCCAATTTGCCTGACATCCCCATTCACCCTTAATCTTTCATCATAGGTCTTTCTGAAGGAAGACTTCCCTGATCACCCCCTCTTGCCTCCCTATGGGGACCCTCTGTTTTGCTCTTATGTAAGCCTGTGCTCTAGGATTCCTTCTTCCTTCTCACTATACATGGTCCCAGTATGGGCAGGTCCAGCCATGTGCCAATCCCTTCTAATCTCTGTGTGACCTCTCCCTGAACTCTGGCCTCAGATGTCTGACTGCCAACTTGACATCTCTGTATGGAGGCCAAATAGGTCTCCATCATTATCTATCTGTCCAAATCTATTATTTTATTTTAATTCTTTTGTTATTAACATTCTAACATAACTCTCCTCCAGGGGATCTTCCCAACCCAGGGATCGAACCCAGGTCTCCCCCATCACAGGTGGATTCTTACCTTCTGAGCCACCAGGGAAGCCCAAGAATGGAGTGGGTAGTCTATCACTTCTTGAGGGGATCTTCCTGACCCAGGAACTGAACTGAGGTCTCCTGCATTGCAGGCGGATTCTTTAACAGCTGAGCTATCAGGGAAGCCCAGGGAAGTCCATATAGTCAAAGCTATGGTTTTTCCAGTAGTCATGTATGGATGTGATAGCTGGACCTTAAAGAAGGGTAAACGACAAAGAATTGATGCATTTGAAGACTGTTGAGAGTCCTTTGGACTTCAAGGAAATCAACTCATTCAATCCTAAAGGAAATCAATTCTGAATATTCATTAGAAGGACTGATGCTGAAGCTGAAACTACAATACTCTGGCCACCTGGTGCAAAGAGCCAACTCATTAGAAAAGATCCTGATGCTGGGAAAGATTGAAGACAGGAGGAGAAGGGGATGACAGAGGACAAGAGGGTTGGATGGCCATCACTGAACATGAGTTTGAGCAAACTCCAGGAGATGGTGAAGGATAAGGAAGCCTGGAGTGATGCAGTCCATGGGGCTGCAAAAAGTCAGACATGAAAGAGCAACTCAACAACAACAACAACAATGTAATCCTGCAGCAAGTCTAATGAATCCTGTCTCTAAAGAATATTCCAAATCTAAAACTTCTCTGTTTCCCTTGCTTAGAATATGTCAGTAGCCTTATAATTAGATGCCATGCTTCACCACTTGCCATATTCAGCAAACAAAAGTAAAATTTTTAAATGCAAATTAGATCATGCACTGTCCTCAAAACATGGCTTTCCAAAATGGTTTTCTATCATACCTTGAACAAAACTCGACTCTTACACTGCTCAGCTACCTGTTGTACTTCATGTACTTGTACATGTACATGTTCTTGTACTTCTTGTACTCTCTCCTTGCTACTATCCCCTAGTCATACCACCCTTCTTTCTGTTTCTTCTGTCTTAGCATCTGTATCTGATAAGTTTGGATTCATCTGCAATGACAGAAAACCTCAAATAAAGATGACTTTACACTTATTGCTTATTTTGCTCTCAAATAAAACCGATCCATGGGTAAGTAGTTCAGGCTGGTATGGTGGTTCTATAATCTTTGGACTCCCAGTCTTTTTCTACCTTGTGGTTCTCCTATCCTCTACATAGTTCAAACCAGGCAGACTAAGATATTACCTTGAGCTCCAGTGACCACGTTCACATTCCAGGCAGCATGGAAGGTTAAAGGCTCCTTTAAAGGTATATATATTTTTGTCCCATGGGCCAAAACATAATGACATGGCAACCTCACCCTTCAAGAGAAGTTGTATCAATAGTTCCTTTTTATTGCTAAGTAGTATTTCATGACACAGATCCACCACCAATCCCTTAACTATTTACTCATTGAAGAACATTTGAGTGTCTTGTAGATTCTAGCTATTAGAAATAAAACTGCTATGAATATTCATGTATAGGTTTTAACATGATTATAAGTTTTCAGTTCCCTAGGATAAATGTCCCAAAGTATAATACAATTGCTGGCTCATATGATATGTACTTGTTCAGTTTTGCAATAAATTGACATGTGTTTTTCTAGTATAGCTGGATCATTTTACATTCCCACCAGCAAAGTGTGAGTGATCTAGTTTCTTCACATCCTAACCAGCTTCTGAGTTTATCACTATTTTTTATTTTAGCCATACTGGTAGATGCATAGTAACATTTCATTATGGTTTTAATATGCACTTTACAAATGCTAATGATGTCAACCATTTTTCCATGTGCTTATTTTCCATTTGTATATCCCCTTCTTTGAACTGTCACTTAGTGTCTTTTGCCTATTTTCTGTCTTGCTTCTTTTTTTACTGTTGAGTTTTGAGAGCTTGAACATTTTAAACACAAGCCCTTTGTCAAATGTGAGGTTTGCAAAGGTTTTCTCTCAGTCTGAAGCTTGCTTTTTCACCTTCATCACAGAAACTTCCCCAGAAAAAAAGCTTTTAATCTTGATATGCTCCAATTGATTAATTTTTCCTCTTTTGTATCACCCTAGTCCTAGGTCTCAAAGATTTTTACTATGTTGTCTTTTTCTCTAAGAGTTATATAGTTTTACATGTTACATTTAAGTCTATGACATATTTTGAGTCAATTCTTTTAAGAAGTTATGAGAATTAGATCAAGTTCCATTTTTTAAAAATCTATGGANAATCAAGTTAGTCTAAATCAACTTTTCTTCTTAAAAACTCTAGATTTCTAGGGAGATTTGGAGAATGATGGGAAAATAAAACAAACTTAATACACATACCCCTTAGATTGAAATACAGGATTCAGGGAGGGAAATATAACAGCCCCACTATATTTAATACTTGTCAAAGCATTTCTCAAGTAGGGTTTTGACCAACAGTGACAAATTTTAAGAGTGCATCAAAACATATGTTGAGAAGAAAGGACAAATGATGAGGTCTGCAATTATGACATTTGAGGACTGCTGGAGGACCATGTATTGCTTATTTCACTTTCAATGGACAGTGAAATACTGTGTGTGTGTGTGTGAGCCTGGAAAACAATAAGCATAAAGAAGACATGAAGCAAATTTGAAATGTTTGGCAGGCTTTCTCATGGAAGAAGAAGAAGAGGAAGGGTTATGTACAGCTTTGGGAAGACCAAGCAAGGACAAAAGGCTATGAATAACAAAAAGCTTGATTTCAGCTCAGTGCAAGGGAAATCTTTCTAATACTTGTGTTAATCACAAGGAATGATTTAATTTAAATATAATGAACTCCTTGTAAATATAACTACATGATCTGTCATGAGAAGCTGATACAGATGACCATACCAGTTCACAGCCAAGATTAGAGATCTTGAATCTGGAAGGAGAATTTTCTAATTGGCTGGAGAGATGAGGTAAGATTTCACAGAGTGCATGGTGCACTTTAGGTTTCTTTTTCTTTTTTTTTTTATGGAGTATAATTGCTTTTGTTGTTATTGTGCAGTTGCTAAGTTGTGTCCGACTATTTGCAACCCCATGGACTGCAGCACTCCAAGGCTTCCCGGGCCTTCAATATCTCCCAGAGTTTGCTCACACTCCTGTACATCAAGTCAGTGATGCCATCCAACCATCTCATCTTCTGTCACCCCCTTCTCCTCTTGCACTCAATCTTTTCCAGCATCAGGGTCTTTTCAAATGAGTTGGCTCTTCTCATCGGGTGGCCAACGTATTATAGCTGCTTTACAATGTTGTATTAGTTTCTCCTGTACAGCAAAGTGAATCAGCTATGCTGCTGCTAAGTCGCTTCAGTCATGTCCGACTCTGTATGACCCCAGAGACGGCAGCCCACATATCCCCTCTTTTGGGGATTTCCTTCTCATTTAGGTCACCACAGAGCACTGAGCAGAGTTCCCTGTGCTATACGGTCGGTTTTCATAAGTGCGCTACTTTATACATAGTAGTGTATATTTGTCAATCCCAGTCTCCCAATCCATCACACCATCTTCTCCCCATCCTCAGGTTTCTTCTTAGATTGTTAGAGACTTTGTACTTCAAATACATGAAAATAGGGATCTTGGTCAAAAAAGATATACTGAGGTGTTTATTTTAACTGAGATTTTTTTTGTGGGAAAGTATCATCTAAAGTAGCTCTGAACCACCTACTGGGTCACATCTAGGCTGTGACTGTCTAAAGGAATGTTATTCCCAGACATGGTTGTGATGAGGACATATATGATAGACTAAGATATCAACTTGAGTCTTTTGCCGTGGAGTCAACATTCATGCACTCTTCCAACTACATTTAAAAGGAATTATGAAATGTTAGAACAAGAGCCTCAGATACCATCACTTCTAATAAGCCCACTATAAGAAAAAAGCAAGCTCAAAGACACTCTATATATCAAATAGCTATTTAGGCCTCCTTATTCCAGAAAGTTGATGTTTATTGTTTAGTTTCAATGTGCAGAGCACTTCATGTGGATTATATAATTTAATCCTCTAATAAGTCTAGAATCTATATATTATCATTAATGGCATGTGTAGATGAGGAAATTGAGGCTCTAAGAAGAAAAATTACTAGTCCCAAATTGCATAACTGGAGAATAGAGGAGCCAGTATTTGAAGCCAGGCTATTTATTTATAAGACTGTATATGTTTTTTTTAAAAAATGTATCAAATGTATTCTATCACTAATTTTTGGTTAAAAAGATTATTTGAGTCCAATGATACAGGGACATATAAAGTAAAAGTTAATCATCTGCCTCTCTCCTCTTCCCAGTCACTCCTCTTGGGGTCAACAAATTTTTCCAATTTGATGCATGTTATCTTAAGACTTCTCCAAGCAAACCCCAAACACTTGATCATCATGGTGTGTGGTATCCCTAGTTCTGCCTCTACCATTCTAGTATAGCAAACTACCTCCAAATAAAACAGAGAGGGGGAAACTTTAGAGATGACATAGCAAAAAGTATCTACTACGTATATTCATTTCAGTTAAGTTTAGTCGCTCAGTTGTGTCCAGCTCTGCAACCCCATGGACTGCAGCACGTCAGGCCTCTCTGTCCATCACCAACTCCAGGAGTTTTCTCAAACTCATTTCCATTGAGTCATTGATGCCATCCAACCATCTTGTCTTCTGTCAACCCCTTTTCCTCCTGCCCTCAATCTTTCCCAGCATCAGGGTCTTTTCAAATGAGTCACCTCTTCATATCAGGTGGCCAAAGTATTGGAGCTTCAGCTTCAACATCAGTCCTTCCAATGAACACCCAGGACTGATTTCCTTTAGGATGGACTGGTTGGATCTCCTTGCAGTCCAAGGGACTCTCAAGAGTCTTCTTCAACACCACAGTTCAAAAGCATCAATTCTTCGGTGCTCAGCTTTCTTTATAGTCCAGCTCTCGCATCCATACATAACTACTTGACTAGACGGACCTTTGTTGGCAAAGTAATGTCTCTGCTTTTTAATATGCTGTCTAGGTTGCTCATAACTTTTCTTCTAAGGAGTAAGCGTCTTTTAATTTCATGGCTGCAGTCACCATCTGCAGTGATTTGGGAACCCCAGAAAAATAAAAAGTCTGCCACTGTTTCCACATCTATTTGCCATGAAGTGATGGGACCAGATGCCATGATCTTAGTTTTCTGAATGTTGAGCTTTAAGCCAACTTTTTCACTCTCCACTTTCACTTTCATCAGGAAGCTCTTTTGTTCTTCTTCACTTTCTGCCATAAGGGTGGTGTCATCTGCATATCTGAGGTTATTGATATTTCTCCCGGCAATCTTGATTCCAGCTTGTGCTTCTTCCAGTCCAGCATTTCTCATGATGTACTCTGCATATAAGTTAAATAAGCAGGGTGACAATACTGCTTGATGTACTCTTTTTCCTATTTGGAACCAGTCCGTTGTTCTATGTCCAGTTCTAACTGTTGCCTCCTGACCTGCATACAGATTTCTCAAGAGGCAGGTCAGGTGGTCTGGTAATCCCATCTCTTTCGGAATTTTCCAGTTTATTGTGATCCACACAGTCAAAGGCTTTGGCATAGTCAATAAAGCAAATAGATGTTTTTCTGGAAGTCTCTTGCCTGCACTAAATTAATATTTAACAAACTAAACTAGAGGCTCCACAATGTGAGGATAAAGATTTTCTGGTAAGATTTATTCTGACGACTACATGCAAGTAAATTGAAAACAGAAGGTCTTACCATGTGACTGTGCTATGGAAAACCTTTAATTTGTTCCAATAACAAACAATTGTTCCTTGTCTGAAAGTCAGACTTGGATGTTAAGTTTGACTCTGGAAAATAAATGATCATGGGTAATTGTAGGCAACTCTGAAAATTTGTCTTTTCTAGTGGAGATTTAATGTGGTAAGATCACAGTATACACCTCTCTCTCATCCTATCAGGAAACAATGTGCCCCTTTTACTTTCCAGGTAAACAAATTTCCATTTGTCATGAGACAACTGTATTCAAATACCTGTTTTTCTTCTTAAGAAGTGACAGATTTAAAGGGATGAGATTAGTTCATTCTGTATAATCAGCTGATCAGGAAACAGTACACAATATAATCTCACAAAAATTCATTTATCCAGAATCTTTCCTATTTTGATTTATCAACCTATGTTGCTTTTAAAATCTAGAAAAAAAATCTGTCACAAAATTATTCTGACTATATGTCACAATTCCTCCAATCTTTCTAGCTGCAAAGTTTTTCCGTAAAACTTTGTGTAGAATAATGTTTCCTTTCACAGTTTCAAACAGCTTAACAGCAGATCAAAATACAGGCTCCACATCAGTATACTGAGATGTATCCAAAATAGGAACATTCTTCTTGTATCTAAAAATAAACTATGACTACTTCATTTTGTGGAACAAATAAAATGGATCGAGAAGACAGCTTATAGCACTACCTACGGTATGACACTTCTTTTCATTTCTTCTTTGTAAATTTAACAATGCAGATTCAGCAATGGTATTGCCTAGTGGTTGCAAATTTAAGCACCAAATTTCTCAAAGAAATACCCTGATTAGAAGATAGTCGTACTTCTTTCTCCCTACTGTCACCACACCTGCACTTCTCACCCCATATAAGGGACGGTGGCAGAGCTGCGCCTTTCAGCTCTGCCTCTTTTTCCTGATGTAGTGGATGACAGGTAATCTAGCTGAAAGTTCCGACAATTGCACCGCCAGAAAAACACTGCTGATGAAATCTGAGCAGTTATCACACTAACCATCACCTGTCAAGCCTCTTGCTTCAATTTAAGGGCGCATCAATTTTCTGAAGAGGAAATCAAGGGCAAAGAATAAAAGCGCTTCAGATAAACACTGACAAAGGCCCTTTCTGCTTTTTTTTTTTTTTTTAATTTATGATGGGATGTACTATCATAGGTTGCTCCGTGAGGTTTTATCAACTGTCCTGATACATCCCAGATAGCTCAGAATTCTTTGGCCATTGATGAAGTGCTATACTTGCACTTACTGAAAGGGCAGAAGATTTCCAACTGAAAATTACTTTCACTAAATACCACAAAGATATTGAAGGCAGAGAGAGCCGGGAGATGGAACAAATGACAGCTGCATATAACAATGAACCTCTCAGTTCTCCAGACTGGCAGACAAGACTGATTAGAGTAAGAACATGAAATAATGTTTTCTTAAAGCCAAGGAGCATATTGTGTAAAGTGTCAGGCACAAAGAGTTCGTATGTTCCTTGTGGTGAGTTGGGAGCAGAGTGCTGCCAACTGTACTTACAGTGTGTCCTGTCACCACTTCCAGACCAAGATTGTTTTCTAAATGTATCTGGTTACCACATTCAAAATACACATGCAAATAATGGTATTTGGTGAGAGGAAAGATAAGGGCTAGGGAAATAGAAGATATAGTGACAGAGATTTTGTGAGGCACTTGGAACTTGGCCCTTAGCAAAACAGAACTGTTTTACTTTTGGAGTTGAAAGTCATAGGGTTGAGGAGCTGAGCCTTCTATGTTTAAGAGCAGAGTATTCAGAACCAGACAGATCTGGAGTTAAATGCTGTCTATGTCTTCACTAGCTGTGTGATCTTAGCAGGTCAGTAAACTACCTACACTTCCATTCTTCCTTTCCAAAACAGATAATAACAGCATCTAACTTGTAGTGCAGTTACAAGGATTAAATTAGATTTAACCAACTACCTGGTGCAACATAGGCCTGAAGTAAATGTCAGGTGGAGGAGGACACAGCAACCCACTCCAGTATTCTTGCCTGGATAACCCCATGGACAGGGGAACCTGGTGGGCTACAGTCCACAGAGTTGCAAAGAGTCAAACATGACTGAAGTGACTCAGCACACACGCACGCAAATGTCAGCCATCATCACTCTAGCACTCAGCAATGCATGTTGAGAGGCCATCTGACCCTGAACTTACTTCTTTTCGAATAGAAATAATTCCTAGAAGACCTTTCCCACTTTTTGAATCTTGCAGTTTGTCCCCAAAATATAGTTCTTCCAGGTTAAAACAATTAAGAGATGTATTCTAAACCCTGTTTTAACTGATGAAAAACTATTGCTCATTTTTATTTGTTTATATAACAGGTTTCTTATTTGCATTTTCTATGAGGACCTGAAACCAAACCACAAATATGTTTTTGGTATCTGCTCTTAAACAATGAGATTGTTTTCATTATTTTTCAAATGTAAAAGGAAAGTATGGACTTCTTAGAACCTCACAGTTATTTTTGTATTTGTTTATATCTTTTTAAGAAGGCTGAAGCACTTAGAGACATCTTCTCAATTTGCACAGTATTTCCTGTGACTAATGAATGAGAAATGATAGCTCAGCTGGTAAAGAATCTGCCTGCAATGCAGGAGACCTGGGTTTTGATCCCTGGGTTGGGAAGATCCTCTGGAGAAGGAAATGGCAACCCACTCCACTATTCTTGCCTGGAGAACCCCCATGGGAGGAGGAGCCTCGTGGGCTATAGTCCATGGGGTCACAAAGAGTCGGGTGTGACTGAGTGACTAAGCACAGAAATATACAAGAAGGCTGAAAAAAAAATAAGGTGTAGAGACAGTTGATATGATGCCAACATTACTCGAGGATCCATGCCAGGGTGACACAGCTGCCAGGACTGGGAGCAATCAGCCTGATCCCCACTGTTGCTGTGCTTCCTGAGTGTGTCAAACCCTGTGGCTCTCCAGTTTCTATATTCCTCATAGTCCTCTTTAAGATGGAACTCCTTCTGCCTATGCTTACCACTCTTTAGGCTGATGATAAACATTAAAAGGCAGGAAATATTATTACTATTTTCTCCAGCACACCATCTAATAAGCTAAAAATGTTTGTTTCATCTGCTTTTACATGATGAAAAAAGCAAATTCACAAATGTGCAAATTATTGGATAGATTGTTCCTCATCTCTCTAAACTCTTGGAATTCTTATACATTTTATTTTTTCTGAAAAGCAAGGAAAGAGAGAGTTTTTGTTTGTTGTTGTTTTTGTTTTTTTGCTTTTCATTTTTGCTGTCATTTCCCAAACATCTCTTATAAAACAATCTTGCATTTTCTGCTTATTTCCAGTCTCCCAATTCCAGAGGTACTAAACAAGAATAAAATGAGGAAGGCAATTATATCTAGACCAAACTAGAGCCAACCACCACCACTGGGCAAAATTCTTAATAGTTCTAACATTTGCTTTACCTTTTGGGGATTTAAAATCTAAAATAACTTTATTAATACAAAATTTTAAAATATACAGTATTTATTTAAAGCAAACAATTTAATAAGATTTGACCTATGTACATACTTGCCATAATCAAGATAATGAACATTTGCATCAACCTGAAAAACTTCCTTATGCCTATCTCTTTGTAATCCTTCTCTCAACCCTCTCCCTACCTCCTGCTTTCATGTTTATGCAACACTTCTGTAACAAATTAGTTTGCATATCTTATAATGCACACTAAGTCATTTCAGTCATGCCCAACTCTTTGAAACCCTATGAACTGTAGCCTGCCAGGCTCTTTAGTCCATGTTCTTTTCCAGACAAGAATACTGGACTGGATTGCCATGCCCTCCTCCAGGGGATCTTCCCAATCCAGGGATCAAACCCGTGTCTCTTACGTTACCGGCAGGCTGGTTTTTTACCACTAGCTCTACTTTGGAACTTCCCTGGAGGCTCAGAGGGTAAAGCATCTGCCTGCAATGCAGAAGACCTGCCTTCGATCCCTGGGTTAGGAAGATCCCCTGGAGAAGGCAATGGCAACCCACTCCAGTACTCTTGCCTGGAAAATCCCATGGACAGAGAAGCCTGGTAGACTACAGTCCACGGGATTGCAGAGTCGGACATGGCTGAGCAAGTTCACTCACTTCACTACCTGGGAAGCCCTCACGTTTATTTCATTTCTTGTCTGAAACATCACAAGTTTGTCAGTTTGGTTAAATAAGTGCATCTTAAAAAAATCATTGAAGAATTTTTCCTTCATCTATTAATTTTCCCCTCTCTATTTAGATATCAGTGTTTATTATTTCAACAGTATTTATACTTGGATAAATCCATCTGAATGCAGTATTTCTGATATTTTGTTTTATTTAGCATAGAAATTTTTGATGTATTTAAAGTGGTACTGCTTTCTTACAAAACCCATGCAGAATGCCAGTGATGTGGGCTTAATCTATAAATAGGAAATATTTATTTTGGAACAGTAGTGTTTAAAGTATGATTTGACTCTAGGCAGTCTTTGACAACAGTCATTTTACTATTAACTTTGCCATAATTTTTAACAAAAATATAAGCATCACCTCATTCATGAGCAGAGTCATCTGAGAAAGTACTGTTCTTTTTCATCCTGGAGAAATATTTTAATGGTGGTAACTAAGGATAGGGCGGCACAAGGCCTTTTGTCGTGGTGAAATATTTTACAGATTAACAAAGACTCAAGAATCTGTTTTACAGTAAATAATACACACTCTTGGTCACAGCTAGCAAGAATGAAGAACCAAGTATTTGAATTTGTATGAATATGTAAGAAAGCAATAATTTCCAGAGGAAAATGACTAACTTCTCTCCCTTGGACAGTGTCCTCCTTTGGGAATGAAGGTATTAGCAGCCTTAAAACAAAGGAAGAAAACTGTTCTTTATATAGTGAGATGTAGAAAATAAGACAGCTTTCTCACTTCTGGGGCTTTGCAGGGATGGGGGTGCTCTTTCCATTCAGTGCAAGTTGAAGGAAGTATTTTTCTTACAACATTGCATTTCCAGCTCCAGATTAAAGTTGCTTTGTCAAGAGAATTGATAATATAATCCAAGGCATTTAGTTCTATCACTTCAAATTTCTGTGCATGTCTCCCAGGAAAAAAAATTAATCTGCATTTCCATTTTAAAGTGCTTTTAATGTACTTTAGTTAATTCCTCCATTCTTGCAACCATAATATCCCCACTGTTGTTCAGGCAATCCTACTTTCCCCTCATACAATAATCTGGGGCACAATGGAAAAATCGAAAACAACCTTGGTTTTCAGAATTTTTTTAGAGAATGATATTATCGGTTCACAACTGATAACCATGGCAGAGGATCTTATTCTAAATGAATTCAAACTAATTTAAATACTGTTGATAACAAATAAATGGTGGTGGATGCCTTTATTTCAAGAAAGACCAATCTACTGAAATGTTCAGATTGGGTGGAACCAACCTTTATCTAAAAATCGGTGAGATCCTCTTCCCCACGTGTATACTCTTCTTCTCTTATAAGGAATGGTATTAAAGGTATAAATTCTATTCTAAGGAAATCTCTCATGCTTCTGTCAACCCAAAGGGAAGTGGTTTCTGATTGGCATTGCTGGAGTCCATTGAAATCTTGTTTGCTGCCAATGGTCATTATGACAAAATCTGTGACTAAGATGTGGAGGTTTAACTGCCTCATTTTCCTTCAGCTGGGAAACCCCTTGGTTCATATAAAAAGCCTTGGTCAGGAAATTCTACCAAGAGCGCAAATCAGTTGGTGAAAATCACAAGATTCTGGCCACAGAATAAGCTATTTCTAAATCCTTGGCTGAGTTGGGCCATATACAGAATCTGGATATAGAAATGTACTGGATTTCCTTGACTTGATAAAAAGAACTACTCTCCTAGAAATATGAAATGTATGACTTCTTTTTCTTTTTTAGTCACAGAGAGAGTTGCAGTAGGCTTGCACACGTGCCTGTTTCCTCCTGGGCCTGTGTTACACCTGCTTGCTCCTTATTTCTCTCCTCAGGCTGCATAATTAATTCTTATTTTATTCAGGGAAATTATTATATTTTTGTATGCTAAAGCCCCATTTCAAATAAGAGATGCTAATGGTGTTCAGAATTGCCTAAACTAAGCTCTCATGCACATTAACACAAGTAGTACAAAATGTATATATAAAAGGAGTTTCTTGGCTAGAAGTAATATTTGAATAATTATTAGCAAATCATTATACTGGGTGCCATTAAAATAAACTGCATTAGCAAACTATTAAANAGATATACAGAAAGTTATTTCAGTGGGATTTCAGTAGATACAAAATGAAAGAATAAATAGATGAAACACTGCAGAAAAAACTGAAAGGTCTGGTTTTAATTTCTGTTGGTGCTTTTATTTTTTCATTTCTGAACTAGTTTCACATCAGTACCCCTTACACACACACACACACGTATACACATACATATACACACACACCAAATTCATAGATGATGAGAAGGCAATTGGTAGTTTAACAGGAATTACTAATTAGTTCATTTTTCTGTGATACTAGTTGTACATATTGAGTTGCATTATGTGAGTATGAACATGAAATTGCCTAGAAAGCACAAGAACCTTGGCAAATATTCACAGAGTAGAGCACAATGCTCTAATACAACTAAATGGCTTAATGACAAGTAGGGAATTACTGTAAAATATGATGCCTGCGAAAGGCAGCAAACAGTGCCTGCTGGCTAGTCTAAGAAAACCAAAATGGATTCCAGGAAGAGAGCACAATGCCCAGCTGCTGCGGTGGTTGCCTGTTCCTCCTATACTGTTATTATTGTTCAACGGCCCTGAAATCTGAATGACAGTGGCCTGAGCCCTTTCAAACAACAGAAAGAAGGTCAATTTTTGTAATGAGGAAATGGAAGTGGTGGCACCGAAGATCACTGACCCTTACAGTTTCCTGTGCGATGAAGGAGCAGTGAAGTGCCCGGGGAAATTATGGTGTAGAAAAACAGTGACACCACCATCATGAAACACGTAACTAAGGAACAAGTAGCAAATGCATGAAAATGTGCATAAATCAACTATATGCTATCAATCCTGGGCTTATCCTATTCTCAAACTGTGAAAAATTGGGCCCAACTGTTCTGCAAAGAAAGAAAAAGGCAAAGGGCCAAAAATCAAGTTCAAGAATATAAAACAATACTTTTAACCATGGGTAGTATTTTAAATGTTTAGCAACTTAAAGTTCTAGGTAGTGATCAATGTGAACAGATGCTGCTCAATGTATTGGAGCAGGATCGTGAGACCAGCTGTCCTACCAGGGTCTACCTAGTTAATTCCCAGATCCTGGGTGGGTGCAGGACTCCAGACTGAAGCCAAGGAAGCTCAGGAAAAGAAGTGAGATAGGAGCACTTGGGGCTGGGCCAGTGGCTGTCTATCAACTGATGCAAAATTATTTCATTATTTTAACATCTAGTGCAGGCTACCAGTGTGTCCTAGTGCATTAGCACTGCTCTTAACTCTGCTCATTCTACTGCCATCACCTCTTCACATGGTATTTTGTGGTGTAAAAAGACAGAAGAGTAGCTTGTTAGTCGGGTTAATAGAAAATCTGTCTTTGATGTTTGATGGCCCTTTTATTTTTCATGTCCTTCAGTATTATGTTACTTGATCATCTTCACATTCACAATCCAGAAGTTTCTGAATTAAATAGGAGCTGTGCTGAGGTCACTAATGTAAGTAATGAAGTTAAGGGACTAGCAGATGCAAGCTACTATATATAGGATGTATAAACAGCAAGGTCCTCCTGTACAACAGAGAAAACTATATCCATATCCTGTGATAAACCATAATGGAAAATAAGAAGAAGAAGAATGTATGTATATGTGTAACTGAATCACTCTGCTATACAGCAGAAATTAATACAACATTGTAAACTATTATAAAATAAGCTTTTTAAAATAAAATAATGAATACTAAATTTTAAAAAATGAAGCTGATCTTACTGTGTAATAGTGGTTGTTATCTAATGATTCAAGGAGCTCAAAAGATTTTTAATGATGGCATCCAAGACCTCCCTTTTGCAATAAAGCTGTTTTGCAACTCTAAGTTAGACCAGATCTACCAAACAACTTTTATGGATTCAATAACTTTGCATTTATATTTAGGATATATCAGTTTAGAACTGATAGTGATTTTAAAGAACAAAATGTGAAATATAAGCAAACAGGATATAGAATGAAGAGTTGGAAGTATCAAGACTTCAAAGTGACACAAGG
This sequence comes from Redunca redunca, assembly GCA_006410935.1. Taxonomy (NCBI): domain Eukaryota; kingdom Metazoa; phylum Chordata; class Mammalia; order Artiodactyla; family Bovidae; genus Redunca; species Redunca redunca. Next base: position 450,136 of record SJYQ01030175.1, read on the forward strand.
ACCAAGTGTTAATTATCTTCTAATACAGAGTAAAAGGGATCAACTTAAAAAGGACTCAACTGACAATCGCTTAGAAAAAAAATAGCACCTGGAAGGACAAAGAAGCTATAACAAAAGCACTGACTTCTATGAATTTTTTTCTCACATGTGACAGTGGAGGAAATGCCCATCCTAGTAAAGAAAAGGAGACATCTAGTCACCAAGAGGGCGCCAGGAGGCATGGTAACAGATGAACATGACACACTCAGTTTACACAATGCACAAGACTGGAATGTCATTCACCTATATCTATTTGAACACATGAGCTGAGCTTCTAAACAGGTAATTTACCATAGAAAAAAATCTTTTTCAGGCCATAAAGAAATAAATATTTGAGAAAATTTTCAAATAAAACTATTAAATACTCCAAAAGTGCCACTGCTGAGCTAGACACTGTCTTTGATTTCAGGTGCTATGGGAAGGCAATAAGCAAATGCAAAACCAGGCCAGGGAATGGTGGTAGAAACAAGTAAAGAAATCATGCTTGTCTATATTCTACCTGGCAATGTACCAAAATTGAAGTTTGGGATTTTTTTAATAGTCAAAAGAAGATAAACTGAAGTCTAAACTTCTTTAAAGTCTTAGCCTTCAAGGGGCGTCTTCTTTGAGGCTACACATATAAGGAGGCGGAAGAAAATGACCATAAATTTGAAAAACTATGTGTCCCTCATACATTTCAAGTTGACATCTTAAATTAATCATAAGTGAAAATAGTTGTAAAGGACATAATATTGACATTTTAAAATACAACTTTACATCACTCTTTTCAATGAATTCAATGGGACATAAATGCCATAGTGATTTTATACCCACCATCATCCACTGAAAAATAGATTCAACCAAGTCTTCTTAAATAGTTGCAAATTTTACATGATTCTTTTATCCCATTGAAACTGTGTCTCCCCTTCTCTTTTCTTGTACAATTTTCTCTTACTATAATAAGTGTTTAATATTTGAAAGTTCTTTATCATACTCCTCTGCAATAAAAAAAGTAGATAAATTGAATTTTTTAACTTAAAAAATATCATATAGTCACAAAGTCCCAAGTGTTAAAAAATATTCTGCATGCAGGGTTTTTTAAAAGCATTGCATGTGTGCTAAGTCACTTTAGTCATGTCCAACTCTTTGCGAACCTAGGAACTAACTGTAGCCCACCAGGCTCCTCTCTCCATGGGATTCTCCACAATACTGGAGTGGGTTGCCATTTCCTTCTCCAGGTGATCTTCCTGACCCAGGGATTGAACTAGCCTCTCTTGTGTCTCCTGAATTGGGCAGTGGGTTCTTTATCACTAGCAGCCACCTAGGAAGACCTTAAAAGCATTAATATAACACAGTTTAACAAAACAATATAAATATTTCAAAACTGATAAAGATCATTAAATATAAAAGTAAAACATTACTGGAAATATATCTTTCAATGAGATGGGGGAATAATTATGGTATTTTAACTAGGGGCAGCTTCTACACACCAAAAGATAAATTGTCCCTTTGTTTGTCATCCTGGGCGGTTTTAAACCCTGGAACTGCTGCAAACATGACAAAGTGGCTAACTTTGGGGTGTAATGTAAACCTAACACTGTATAATTGAGCCTTCCACTGTTCAGTGCAGCTCCCAGCACCCTAGAGTATGCAGTGAATGTTTTCTTGGTCTTCCCTTTTCTCATCTTTCCAGCTGTCAACCTTTGCAGGGGCCTAATGAAACCATCCCAACTCTAAGAGCTTCATTTTAAAAAGAATCTCCTCAGATACACTGGTATAAATACAACCTTTCTTGATGTCACCATGTTCTCTTCATAGTAGGAAACATATATAAACCTATAAAGATAGGTTTATATGTGTAGATATACATTTAATCAAATGGCTTAATGTAATATATACACATATAACACTCTAAAAGCAATGTTACTGAAAAATTAAGTTCTATGTAAGAGCATTAAAACTATAACATTTACTGAAAAAAAGACAACAACTTAAAAAGCTATATTTCTTTTCCAATATTAAATACTTACAATATGTAAAGCAAGTAGAAACTGTACTTGGATATACAATACCTGGAACACTTGAGTCATTTTTAAAAATACAGATGGTGTTTTAGCAGGAGTCAACCTTCCTATTAGCATAACATATAATGACTTCTGTTTCTACCCTCTGCCTGAGTGTACCACCTACTACTGCACAGTCTGACTCCACATTCCCCACTGGTCTCCCTGTACTTTCTTACACGAGGAAAACACTCTCCTCAGCAGCTACTTTTTTTCTTTTTTTTTTTTTAAAAACAGATAAAAATGTTAATGGCTCATTATCCCCCCCATAGATTGTTTATCAGTTTTTGTTTTTAGCTGGAATATTTCTGTTTTTGTTTCAGAGAAATGTGCAAAGAATTTCAAAACTACTTTAAAAAATAAAATCTTGTTTCAAAATAAAGATTTTAGGAGAATGTCTCTGTAAGAGCAAACTATTGCATTTTAAGTGTTTTTTTGTTAGCAAGCCCTAATATAGCGACTCAACGGTAATTGCTATTTTATAACCTCCTGAATATTGAACTATTTATTATGCAAATTAATACTCTTTGGAGTATGCACCCGCCTAGCCAAGGAGTTCTTTTTTGTTTACATATTTTACTTCTGCAGCTTTTGCCAGTCAGTGTAGAGACATCTTGATATTTACTAATTCCAGGCATAAACAGATTTCTGCCTGACATGTGGCAGCTACACTTCATGTCTTTGTTTTTAATTAAAGAAACACATATGGCAGATTTGCAACATTTGAGGAAAACATTTTTTTGGTAACAGCTAGGAGTTCTCTTTGGCAGAAGTTTATTGTCATCATGTCATCGTGACTAAAGAATCCTGGGACCAGTCTGAGTCCATAATCCCCAGCAGACTGTGGGGGAGGGGTGGTAAGAAGAGGTATCAGGATGAATTTCATATAATTGTCATTTTGGGGGTCAAAAATGGTTGAATATTGAAACTTAATGTGGTTCAACAAAATAATTGCTGCATATAAGTTCTTTTCTCAAAGGAAGCTCTACAGCATAGACCCCCTCAGGAACATGCTATAGAGATATTCCCCAGGAACTATTTCCTAAATTTGATAAAATTTCATAATACAATATTTACTAGTTTCAGTATATCCTACCAAGTCATTTTGTGTAGCACAGACTTGGTGGGCATGCATTTTGCTATTCAGGTGGATATCTGCTCAGTCCACCACAGCCCTTCTTCTCTTGGGAGCAACAAGCCCCGTTCCAGTCCTAGAAGCATCAACAAGGAAAAAGGGAAGCCCACGTTGGGCTGAAGTGTGAGGCAGTCAACAGGAGAAGATGGTCTGAACACACAAAAATATGTTGACCATCTTGAAGACTGCTTCATGATCACTGGCCCCCAAATAGTTCTACCTTGCATTTATACCCATAAGAGAGCTTCCCTGAGCCAGCTTCCCTAGCTCAGAGGTTAAAGCGTCTGCCTCCAATGTGGGAGACCCGGGTTCGATCCCCAGGTCGGGAGATCCCCTGGAAAAGGAAATGGTAACCCACTCCAGTATTCTTGCCTGGAAAATCCTCTGGACAGAGGAGCCTGGCAGGTTACAGTCCACAGGGTCGCAGAGTCAGACACGACTGAGCAACTTCAATTCACTTCACTTCACCCCACCCATAAGAGAAGCAGAATGTATTATTATTCTCATTTTATAGATTAGGAAACTAAAGCTCCAATATATGAAGCAACTAGCTCAGGGTCACCAGTGGGGAAATGACGTATCTAGATCAGAACTCTGTTCTGGTTCATAGTTTATTTCCTTGAGAGATAATATTTGAACATTCAGGATACTGAGCAGAATGTCCCTGTAACTTCTTCCTCTTAGTGCTCTACACACACATGCTAATGAGGTGCAGTGGGCTGAATGTGACTCCACAAAGAATGAAGCACTTCTCTACTTCTGTGATAAGAGGTGAAAATAGTGAAAACAAACATACTCCTCAGGAGAGAAGAGATGGTAAAACAGAGAGTAAGCATTTCATAGATCCATGAGAGTGGAGATCTAGAATCTTTGCATCAACATAGGGCAAGAAGAAGGAGAAGGGAAGAACCCTCCTCCTTGACAGAGAGAGCTATAGGGTTGGTTGTAGGCTTTATTTTCACTGTATCAATATGAGTTGAATATGACCTGTGGACAAAGCACAGTAATATAAAAAAAAATCACATACTAATTCACTGACCTTAAGAAATTTACCATCTGAAGAATGAAGTTGGACAAGCAAATAAAAAATATGCATGGCAAAGATACATGTGAGTGTTAATATGCTCAAATGTTTAGAAGGATAAATGTCATAAGAGAACAGCTATAAAAACCTTGAATAGAAATTGGCCCTGGAAAAGCTGGGAATTCTAAAGAGATGCTTGAAACTTCATATAACTGCCAAATGCTGGAGCAGAGTAAGATCAATATATAGCATACTTCTCTTTTAGAAAAAGTGCTTACATGTTTGAGGTGCCAAATGGCCTGGAAATATGTAGTAACACTTGACTTTAAACTCTATTCATCTAGCTCCACTGTAACATAGAAGTCAATAAAAATAACAAGAATTTGTATAGTAACTTTCTTCTAAGGACTCAAAGAAAAATATATGAGAACATAACAGAATGTGTTAAAAGTAAAGTCCATTATATCTATCAAAAATATGCTGTGATAAATATTCCCACACCAGTGACTTTTTATGTTTGCAATGTTGTGAAAATTCTTGTTCTATGTCATAGGTAAATTGATTTTTAAACCAGTTAATCCCAAATTCAGGAGTTTGTTACAACCTGTAACATTCTGTACATACTATAGCTTTCATTAGAAAACTCATCTGCCCTGAGACCTGTGGTCCCTCTGTACCGGATTTTTTGTACAAGATCAGTTTGTGTAGCTGTATTTGCATGGATGTAGATACTGAACTTGAATCTTACAGGAAAGTAGGATATGAAAGCTTAAAAGTTTTTATGGGTGTACATACCGAACTTGAATCTTACAGAAAAGTAAGCTTAAAAGTCATGTAAGAAATCTGTTTAGAATGAGTTTTATACTGTTTGGAAAAACTCAAAAATCAAAACCACTGAAACCTGCAGAGAGAAAGCCACACTAGACCTTTCCAGATTGATCTCTGGGTGGGCACATGAGCTCAGGGGTTTCATGTAGATCACCTTTGTAACCTGGTATATAAACACCAGGAAATATGAGTATTCAAATATGCTAATCAAACTTAGACCAACTTCAGGGCCTGATAAACAGAGAACGTCCAACAATTAAAAATCATGCTGCTGCTGCTAAGTTGCTTCAGTTGTGTCTGACTCTGTGTGACCCCATAGATGGCAGCCCACCAGGCTCCCCCGTCCCTGGGATTCTCCAGGCAAGAACACTGGAGTGGGTTGCCATTTCCTTCTCCAATGCATGGAAGTGAAAAGTGAAAGTGAAGTTGCTCAGTCGTGTCTGACTCTTAGCGACCCCATGGACTGCAGCCTACCAGGTTCCTCCGTCCATGGGATTTTCGAGGCAAGAGTACTGTCATAAACATATATAAAACAAGGGGAATGTGTTTATGCTTTAAATGTTTTTAAATGCTTAAATTATCACTTCTGATTTCCATTGTGTATGTCACCACACTATTCCTGACTGGAGTATTTTGGGGACCCCAAATCAAAGATGAAATAATGAATCAGGATCCATCATGATAGGATTAATACAAAGGCCACTAGACGCAAGCTTATATATCATCTCACATTTAAGTCCTTTTCTCTCCTTATTCCCTGGATCCTTCTAATGCCCCCTTTGTGGGAATCTTTCTATTCTTTTTTATTTCTATCAAGGCATACATATCATTGTATTTTTCTTAGTTATATTTATCTCCTAGCCTAGTGCATTAGCTTCCTTGGGCTGCCATAACAAAGTACCACAAAATGGGTGGCATGAAATAGAGATTTATTGTCTCTAGTTCTGGAGACTACAAATCTGAAATTAAAGTATCAGCAAGGCTGTGCTCCCTATAAACCCTGTAGGGGACTCTTTCCTTGCCTCTTCCTGGCTTCTGGTGGTTTGCTGGTAATCACTGGCATTCCTTGGCTTGTTGGATGCATTAGTCCAATCCTCCATCTTCATATGGTATTCTCCCTGTGTCTGTGTCCAAATTTCTCCTTTTTAAAAGGACATAAGCCAGGGGCAGTCCTAAGATGGCAGAGGAATAGGAGGGAGAGACCACTTTCTTCCCCACAAATTGATCGAAATATTATTTGAATGCTGAGCAGGCCCCACAAAACAATTTCTGAATACTGGTAGAGGACACCAGGCTCTCAGAAAGGTAGCCCATTCTCTTCAAAAGGAGGTAGGGAAAAATATAAAAGATAAAAAGAGAGACAAAAGAGTTAGGGATGGAGACCCATCCCTGGGAGGGAGTCATGAAGGTGGAGAAGTTTCCAAATACCAGGAAACCCTCCCACCGGCGGTTCTGTGGGGAGTTTTGGAATCTTGGAGGGCAACATAACAGGGAGGGAAAAAAAACCCCACAGATTATGTACCTAGTCACAAATCCGAGCAGAGAGGTAGGCTGGACACTCACATCCACCAGCAGTGAGCGGGGGCAGAACAGGGAGGCGCAGGCTGCATGCATAGGGTGAGAACTGGGCCTGAATGCCCTGAGGACAATCTGAGGGAGCTAATGTGGGATAGCAACCCAAACTGTGGGAATTGCCAGAGAGAAAAAAGAGAGAGAGAAAACTTTCCCAGGAAAAGATCTGAGACACAGCCCGGCCCACTCACAGAACAAAGGATGGAGGGAATACCAGAGGAGAGCTAGGCTGCTGCGGATCAGCCCCTCCTCCTGCCAGAGCCAGAGAGGCAGGCAGGCAACAGCCAGAGCTGGAAGACAAGGGGCAGTCTTGGCCCCAGAGATGGCATCTTGCACCAAACTGTGAGCAGGCTCCCAGTACTAGCGAAGTCTTCCTGGGATCCTGGACGGTTGACATCCACCAGGAGAGTCGCAGTCAGAGATCAGCTCCCCAGAGGAGACACATGGCATACCTGAGATGGTGGCCTCCTGGCACACCCAGGAAACTGAGGGGCTAGGACCAGGGAGGTGATAAGATGCACTGCCCAGCTGGGAGAGTGCGCTCACTCACCAAGCATCTGGTCGCCTGAGCCGCTCACACCTGGCAAGGGCACAAAACACAGGCCCAACCAAGTCTGTGCCTTTATGGAGTACCCGAGAACCTGAACCTGAGTGGCTTAGACCTGCACACAACCCAGGGCCCACTTTAGACAGTTCCCCTGCAGAGCAACCTGAAGCCTGAGCAGTGTAGACCAGGAAAGCACACAGGCCGTGAGCTGGGGAAAACCCAGTGTGACCCAGACACTGTGAGCACTCCCCACACACACCAGTGATATTTGTTTGCAGTGTTGCTCCCCCACCCACAGCACAACTGGACAAGTTAGCCTAAATAAGTGACCACCTTCGCCCCCTTGTGTCAGGTCAGCTGAAGAGACTTGCAAACAGAGGAAGCCAAAATAAACAAAAATTTTTTTGTGTGCAACACATTAAAACCCTGTAGTTAGCACTGACTACAATGGAAAGGGCCTATAGACCTTGAGAAGAAGTATAAGCTGGAACAAGGAACTATCTGAAACTGAACTGACCCCACACTGCCTTCAACAGCTCCAGAGGAATCCCTGGATATATTTTACTATTATCATTTTGTATTTTCTTTTATTTTTAAATTCTTTATTACTCCTTTAATTTTCATTTTTATAACTTACTATTACCCTGCAAAAAAAGACCCTATTTTTAAAGTAAATTTCATATATACATTTTTTATAATTTTTGTGACTTAAAAAAAAATATTGTATTTTTGAGAGTCTAACCTCTACTGTAGATTTTTAATCTTTTTTTTTGGTTTTTGTTATCAATTTTGTACCTTTAAGAATCCAGTCTTCAGTACCTATTTTACTTAGGAGTGTGANTAGATTTTTAATCTTTGTTTTTTGGTTTTTGTTATCAATTTTGTACCTTTAAGAATCCAGTCTTCAGTACCTATTTTACTTAGGAGTGTGATTACTGGCTTGATTGCTCTCTCTCCCTTTTGACTCTCCTTATTCTCCCCCAGGTAACCTCTATCTCTTCCCTCCCCCTTCTCTTCTCTACCCAAATCTGTGAATCTTTTTGGGTGCTTTGGGCTGTGGAGAACACTTAGGGAACTGATTACTGGCTGGATCTCTCTCCTTTTGACTCCCCTTCTCCTCCTGGTCACCTCTATCTCCTTCCTCCTTCTTCTCTTCTCTATGGAACTCCATGAACCTCTCTGAGTATTCCAGAGTGTGGAGAGCACATAAAGAATTGATTAGTAGCTAGACTGCCCTCCCCTTTTGATTCTCCGTCTTCTCCTCCTGGTCACCTCTATCCCCCTCCTCCCTCTTCTCTTCTCCACGTAACGCTGTGAACCTCTCTGGGTGTCCCTCACTGTGGAGAACCTTTTCACCATTAACCTAGATGTTTTATTATTGGTGTTGTATGGATGGAGAAGTCTTGAGACTACTGTAAGAATAAGACTGAAAGCCAGAGGCAGGAGGCTTAAATCCAAAACTTGAGAACTCCAGAAAACTCCTGACTCCAGGCAACATTAATCAACAAGAGCTCATCCAAAAGCCTCCATACCTACACTGAAACCAAGCTCCAACCAAGAGCCAACAAGTCTCAGAGCAGGACATACCAAGCTTATTCTCCAACAACACAGGAACATAACCGTGAGCATTAAAATACAGGTGGCCAAAAGTCATGCCAAACCCATAGACACCTCAAAACTCACTACTGGACACTTCATTGCACTCCAGAGAGAGGAGATCCAGCTCCACCCTCCAGAACACCAACGCAAGCTTCCCTAACCAGGAAACCTTGACAAGCCACTCCTCCAACCCCAGCCACAGGGAGGAACCTCCACAATAAAGAGGAACCACAAACTACTAGCACACAGAAAGGCCACCCCAAACACAGCAATCTAAACAAGATGAAAAGGCAGAGAAATATTCAGCAGGTAAAGGAACATGATAAATGTTCATCAAACCAAACAAAAGACAAGGAGATAGGGAGTCTACCTGAAAAAGAATTCAGAAAAATGATAGTAAAAATGATTCAAAATCTTGAAAACAAAATGGATTTACAGATAAATAGCCTGGAGACAAGGATTGAGAAGATGTAAGAAATGTTTAACAAGGACCTAGAAGAAATAAAAAAGAGTCAATCAATAATGAATAATACAATAAATGAGATCAAAAACACTCTAGAGGGAACCAACAGTAGAATAACTGAGGCAGAAGATAGGATAAGTGAAGTAGAAGATAGAATGGAAATAAATGAAGCAGAGAGGAAAGAAGACAAAAGAATTGAAAGAAATGAGGACAACCTCAGAGACCTCTGGGACAATGTCAAATGCCCCAACATTCGAATAATAAGAGTTCCAGAAGAAGAAGACAAAAAAAAAAGGCCATAAGAAAATACTTGAGGAGATAATAGTTAAAAATGTCCTAAAATGGGGAAGGAAATAGCCAACCAAGTCCAAGAAACCCAGAGAGTCCCGAACAAGATAAACCCAAGGTGAAACACCCCAAAGTGAAGTGAAGTCACTCAGATGGGCTGACCGTTTGTGACCCAATGGATTGTAGCCCACCAGGCTCCTCCATTCATGGGATTTTCCAGGTAAGAGCACTGGAGTGGGTTGCCATTTCCTTCTCCAGGGGATCTTCCTGACCCAGGGATTGAACCCAGGTCTCCCGCATTGCAGGTAGACGCTTTACTGTCTGAGCCACCACATATTAATCAACTTAACAAAGATCAAATACAAAGAACAAATATTAAAAGCAGCAAGGGAAAAACAACAAATAACACACAAGGGGATTCCCATAAGGATAAAAGCTGATATTTCAACAGAAACTCTTCAGGCCAGAAGGGAGTGGCAGGACATACTTAAAGTGATGAAAGAGAAAAACATACAACCCAGATTACTGTACCCAGCAATGATCTCATTCAAATATGAAGGAGAAATCAAAAGCTTTACAGACAAGCAAAAGCTGAGAGAATTCAGCACCATCAAACCAGCTTTTCAATAAATGCTAAAGGATCTTCTCTAGACAGGAAACACTCGAACCCAAAACAACAAAGTAAATGGCAATGGGATCATACTTATCAATAATTAATTTAACTGTAAATGGGTTGAATGCCCCAACCAAAAGACAAAGACTGGCTGAGTGGATGCAGAAACAAGGCCCTTATATATGCTGTCTACAAGAGACCCACCACAAAACAAGGGACACATATAGACTAAAAGTGAAGGGCTGGAAAAAGATATTTCACACAGAGACCAAAAGAAAGCAGAAGTAGCAATACTCATATCAGATAAACTAGACTTTAAAATAAAGGCTGTGAAAAGAGACAAAGAAGGACACTACATAATGATCAAAGGATCAATCCAAGAAGAGGATATAACAATTATAAATATATATGCACCCAACAAAGGAACACCACAATATGTAAGGCAAATGCTAATAAGTATGAAAGGGGAAATTAACAGTAACACAAGAATAACGGGAGACTTTAATACCCCACTTAGACCTATGGATAGATCAACTAAAGAGAAAATTAGCAAGGAAACATAAACTTTAAATGATACACTAGATCAGTTAGACATTGATATCTATAGGACATTTCAGCCCAAAACAATGAATTTCACCTTTTTCTCAAGTGCACATGGAACATTCTCCAGGATAGATCACATCCTGGGCCATAAATATAGCCTTGGTAAATTCAAAAAAATTGAAATAATTTCAAGTCTCCTTTCTGATCACAATGCAATAAGATTAGATGTCAACTACAGGAAAAAAAACTATTAAAAGGACAAACATATGGAGGCTAAACAACATGCTTCTGAATAAACAACAAATCACAGAAGAAATAAAAAAGAAATCAAAATATGCAAAGAAACAAATGAAAATGAAAACACAATAACCCAAACCTATGGGATTCAGTAAAAGCAGTGCTAAGGGGAAGGTTCATAGCGATAAAAGCTTACCTCAAGAAACAAGAGAAAAATCAAATAAATAACCTAACTTTACACCTAAAGCAACTAGTAAAAGAAGAAATGAAGAACCCCAGGGTTAGCAGAAGGAAAGAAATCATAAAAATTCAGGCATAAACAAATGAAAAAGAAAGGAGACCATAGGAAACATCAACAAAAGTAAAAGCTGGTTCGTTGAGAAGATTAATAAAATAGGCAAACCATTAGCCAGACTCATCAAGAAAAAAAGGGACAAGAATCAAATCAACAAAATTAGAAATGAAAATGGAGAAATCACAACAGACAGCACAGAAATACAAAGGATCATAAGAGACTACTATCATCAACTATATGCCAATAAAATGGACAACTTGAAAGAAATGGACAAATTCTTATAAAAGGATAACTTTCCAAAACTGAACTAGGAAGAAATAGAAAATCTTAACAGACCCATCACAAGCACAGAAATCGAAACTGTAATCAGAAATCTTCCAACAAACAAAAGCCCACGAACAGATGGCTTCACAGCTAAATTCTACCAAAAATTTAGAGAAGGGCTAAATGGCAACCCACTCCAGTACTCTTGCCTGGAGAATCCCAGGGATGGGGGAGCCTTGTGGGCTGCCATCTATGGGGTCACACAGAGTCGGACACGACTGAAGTGACTTAGCAGCAGCAGCAGCAACACCTATCCTACTCAAACTCTTCCAGAAAACTGCAGATAAAGGTAAACTTCAAAACTCATTCTATGAGACCACCATCATCCTAATACCAAACCCAAAGATACCACAGAAAAAGAAAACTACAGGCCAATATCACTGATGAACACAGATGCAAAAATCCTTAACAAAATCCTAGCACACAGACTCCAACACCATATTAAAAAGATTATACCTCATGACCAAGTGGGCTTTATCCCAGGGATGCAAGGATTCTTCAACATTTGCAAATCAATCAATGTGATACATCACACTAACAAATTGAAAGATAAAAACCATATGATTATCTCAATAGATGCAGAGAAAGCATTTGACAAAATTCAGCATCCATTTATGATAAATACCCTCTAGAGTGTAGGCATAGAAGGAACATACCTCAACATAATAAAAGCCATATATGATAAACCCACAGCAAACATTATCCTCAATGGTGAAAAATTGAAAGCTTTCCCTGTAAAGTCAGGAACAAGACAAGGGGGCCCATTCTCACCACTACAGACAAGGGGGCCCATTCTAACCCATTCAACATAGTTTTGGAATTTTTAGCCACAGCAATCAGAAAAGAAAAAGAAATAAAAGGGATCCAGGTTGGAAAAGAAGTAAAACTCTCACTGTTTGCAGATGACATGATCCACTACATAGAAAACCCTAAAGACTCCACCAGAAAATTACTAGAGCTAATCAATGAATATAGTAAAGTTGCAGGATATAAAATTAACCCACAGAAATCCCTCTCATTCCTATACACTAATAATGAAAGAACAGAAAGCAAAATTAAGGAAACAATTCCATTCACCATTGCAAAGTAAATAAAATACTTAGGAATAAATCTACCTGAAGAAACAAAAGACCTATATATAGAAAACCATAAAACACTGATGAAAGAAATCAAAGATGACACAAATAGATGGAGAAATATACCATGTTCATGGAGCTGAAGAATCAATATACTGAAAATGAGTATACTATCCAAAGCAATCTATAGATTTAATGCAATCTCTATCAAGCTGCTGCTGCTGCTGCTAAGTCGCTTCAGTCCTGTTCGACTCTGTGCGACCCAGATGGCAGCCCACCAGGCTCCGCTGTCCCTGGGATCCTCCAAGCAAGAATACTGGAGTGGGTTGCCATTTCCTTCTCCAATGCATGAAAGTGAAAAGTGAAAGTGAAGTTGCTCAGTCGAGTCTGACTCTTAGCGACGTCATGGACTGCAGCCTTCCAGGCTCCTCCGTCCATGGGGTTTTGCAGGCAAGAGCACTGGAGTGGGGTACCATTGCCTTCTCCAAGCTACCAATGGTATTTTTCATGGAACTAGAACAAATAATTTCACAATTTGTATGGAAATACGAAAAACCTCGACTAGCCAAAGCAATCTTGAGAAAGAAGAATGGAACTGGAGAAATCAACCTGCCTGACTTCAGACTATACTACAAAGCCACAGTCATCAAGACAGTATGGCACTGGCACAAAGACAGAAATATAGATCAATGGAGCAAAATAGAAAGACCAGAGATAAATCCACACACCTATGGACACCTTATCTTTGACAAACGAGGCAAGAATATACAATGGAGAAAAGACAATCTCTTTAACAAGTGGTGCTGGGAAAACTGGTCAACCACTTGTAAAAGAATGAAACTAGAACACTTTCTAACACCATTCACAAAAATAAACTCAAAATGGATTAAAGATCTAAATGTAAGACCAGAAACTATAAAACCCTTAGAGGAAAACATAGGCAAAACACTCTCTGACATAAATCACAGCAGGATCCTCTATGACCCACCTCCCAGAGTAATGGAAATAAAAGCAAAAATAAACAAATGGGACCTAATTAAACTTAAAAGCTTTTGCACAATGAAGGAAACTATANAATTAAAAGCTTCTGCACAACAAAGGAAATTATAAGCAAGGTGAAAAGACAGCCTTCTGAATGGGAGAAAATAATAGCAAATGAAGCAACTGACAAACAACTAATCTCAATAATATACAAGGAACTTATGCAGCTCAGTCCCAGAAAAATAAACAACCCAATCAAAAAATGGGCCAAAGAACTAAATAGACATTTCTCCAAAGAAGACATACAGATGGCTAACAAACACATGAAAAGATGCTCAACATAACTCATTATCAGAGAAATGCAAATCAAAACCACAATGAGGTACCATTTCATGCCAGTCAGAATGGCTGCGATCCAAAAGTCTACAAGCAATAAATGCTGGAGAGGGTGTGGAGAAAAGGGAACCCTCTTACACTGTTGGTGGGAATGCAAACTAGTACAGCCACTATGGAGAACAGTGTGGAGATTCCTTAAAAAATTGCAAATAGAACTGCCTTATGACCCAGCAATCCCACTGCTGGGCATACACACTGAGGAAACCAGAACTGAAAGAGACACATGTACCCCAATGTTCATCATAGCACTGTTTATAATAACCAGGACATGAAAGCAACCTAGATGTCCATCAGCAGATGAATGGATAGCCAAGCTGTGGTACATGTACATAATGGAATATTACTCAGCCATTAAAAAGAATACATTTGAATCAGTTCTAATGAGGTGGGTGAAACTGGAGCCGATTATACACAGTGAAGTAAGCCAGAAACAAAAACACCAACACAGTATACTAATGCATATATATGGAATTTAGAAAGATGGTAATGATAATCCTGTATGCAAGACAGCAAAAGAGACACAGATGTATAGAACAGTCTTTTGGACTCTGTGGGAGAGGGAGAGGGTGGGATGAATTGGGAGAACGGCATTGAAACATGTATAATATATAAGAAATGAATCACCAGTCTAGGTTCAATGCATGATACAGGATGCTTGGGGCTGGTGCACAGGGATGACCCAGAGGGATGGTATGGGGAGGGAGGTAGGAGGGGGGTTCAGGATTGGGAACATGTGTACACCCGTGGCTGATTCATGTTGATGTATGAAAAAACCAATACAATATTATAAAGTAAAAAGTAAATAAATTTTTTTAAATGCTATTGTGATACTAAACAGAAGCTAATAGTTATTGAGCACAATATACTAAACATAAACCAATTTGTACCCCTTAACTCAAAACCATAAAAGAGGCTAGATTCTAAATGCATGTCAGCTATTCAGTTCAGTTCAATTCAGTTCAGTTCAGTCGCTCAGTCGTGTCCGACTCTTTGAGACCCCATGAATCGCAGCACGCCAGGCCTCCCTGTCCATCACCAACTCCCGGAGTTCACTCAGACTCACGTCCATCGAGTCCGTGATGCCATCCAGCTATCTCATCCTGGGTCGTCCCCTTCTCCTCCTGCCCCCAATCCCTCCC